>OY101447.1:115150699-115360379 GCA_956483635.1 Panzeria rudis
ATATATATATATATATATATATATATATATATATATATATATATATATATATATATATATATATATATATATATATATATATATATATATATATATATATATATATATATATATATATATATATTATATATATATATATATATATATATATATATATATATATATATATATATATATATATATATATATATATATATATATATATATATATATATATATATATATATATATATATATATATATATATATATATATATATATATATATATATATATACATATATATATATATATATATATGTATATATATATATATATATATATATATATATATATATATATATATATATATATATATATATATATATATATATATATATATACATATATATATATATATGTATATATATATATATATATATATATATATATATATATATATATATATATATATATATATATATATATATGTTAAAATTACGGTCATTAGTCTTATACCATGTTCAGGCATGGATTTTTAATTGAAACAATTTAATTTTAACTGGGGAATTAAATTTAGTATTCACACATAGCAAATTAAGCTTACTCAATTAGCATTTGACTTGCCAATGGTGTAATAAGTATACAGGTGGCCGCATAAGGGCAACGAATACAAAAATAAAACAAATACTAGATAACGGCTGTCAAAAAGTACACATGTTTGACGTAGCTTCTGCACAAAGTTACCAGAGCAAAAATGATCATCTGAAGTTACACTGCCATCTGTATACTTATTACACAATGGTCTTCTTATACAGTTTTTGCTTCTCACTGAACATACTTCGCAGTAAACATACTTTACTTAACTTATGAAACAATTAAGTACTAGTTGCTCAATTTTTCAGTTGAAGCCTTGTGTGGTAAATTGAGCTCAATTAAGGCCTTAGTTGCGTAAATTTCCTAAACTGCGCAAATAAGGCGTATGTCTGAACAGGGTATTACATATATAATTTTGGGCCGAGAAATGTAATGGTGCTCTCTGTTTTGTCTGATCGGCTCGAGTTTTCGAGATTTTGGTATTTTAATTTTTATCGTGAATACAAATTGATTATTAGGCTAAGGTTCGTAACGGTTTAATTCAGAAAGAATTGGGCATGATTAATATTCCAAGGAACAAGGGAAAAATAACCATCAATTTAATTTTTTAACGTACACAGTAGAGCAGAGTAGCGCGCCACTTTCGGAAGCCGCTACACTTCCATCGTCAGTGCTCACGTGTATTTTGCGTATTACCACTTGTTAGGTGGCTCTGTTGAATGTGATTGCAATTCTTATACATACAACTTTTTTCGTAAAACTTGAATACGAGAATTAAATTTACTTTCAAGTTGATATTAGCTGCATTTTCCCAGTGTTGCCATTGGTTTATTTTTCTTTATTCCCATTTTTCTGATTTTTGTTCTACTCAAGACAAACTGTTTTGGTCTGATTTTATACTTAAGTATATATGAACATGTAAACATGTGAAAAGCTCAAGCCAGTAGCTTATTGTGTATTGATGTGATAATTTCGAACGTATTTGCTTGTGAATCAAAATTGATTATTATCTTTTTATTATTCGTTAAAAGTTGATCTTCTTGAAATTTATTTCAAAATAAAACGGATATATATTTTTGTTTACATTATAACTATAAGATACAATAAAACAATTTGTTATCCATTTTATTATTTTTTAAACTGCTTTGATGATATTTTTTTTAATTTTTACCTCTTTTTTTGTTATTGAAGTTTATGCTTTAAATCATGTTAATTGCAAAATAAATTGTCAATTGCATGTTCAAATAACAGTTGCAGATAATTTTGTCTGGGCCTTTACTGATTTGTATTCGAATATTTTATATTCGACTATCGAGTATTTCAGATTCGAATATTTTATATTCGAATATCATGTTCGAATATTTTATATATAGCTAGAAGTGACGTTATGTTTTGTCACTAACTTGATTTTGAGTAAAAATTTCAGTAATAAATATTTTAACAGTATTATAAGAAGATTATCAAAATTAAAAAAACGTCGAAAATGGCTAAAAAAAATTAATAAAATGGTTTTTATATTGCTTTTTTGTATTTTCTATTATGTAAACATATAGATATAACCGTTTTCTATTCACATAATTTGGATATAACATCGATCATTAATGAATAATAAGGTATCCAAGGAAAAATATTAAAATACCAATATCTCTAAAACTCAAGCAAATCGCGCAACACGGTGAACGGCATTCGATTCCTTGGCCCAAAATTATAAAAGATCAGCTATCAGAACGTTTGCCCGAATTTGCGACTAACACAGTGTAATTATATTTTTTTTAAATTCTTTAAATATATACCATAGACAAGTTTTTAGTGATTTTTAAAGTGTGAGTTAATTTTGAGCAAAATAAATTGTTTTAATTTTGTATAATTTACATATTAATTATGTCACCGTTATAAGCATAATATATTAAATTCCAACTAAAATGAGTACAAAAATAGTTCATTTTAAAGCACTTTTACCTTTTGTTCTTTTTAAATATTCATTTTTGGGGTTTTGGTCACCTAAATTTAAAAATCGAATTGCTTACATTGAATATTGAATAAATGCAGCAACACATGGTCATTGATGACAGGCTGCAGTGACCCTTGAACACAAAGACTTTTGTGTCCTGCTTAAGAGTTTTCAGAATTAATTAGATTTTCATTGAATAATTGCTTCAAAATTAATATATAATTAACACTTGCGAAATGAACTCTGCGTTTTTTTATTATCTCAATTTATATATAAATATATTATCTCAAATTACACAGAAAAAACTATATCTCATTTTCTGTAAAGGAATTCAATAAAATAGTAAATATTTAGTCTAGGAACGGACCTACAAACAAATTTGTAAATATAGACAAAAATATCTCAACAATTTCATTAAAAAACCTTGTTTTTTTTCAGTGAACAAATTGCTTAAATCTATAAAACAATTTGTCTAAAAATATGTCCAAATTGTAAACAAAACAATTCACTAAATCAAACAAAACGATTTACTGGATTTTCTGAAGAATATCAAACCACATTTTTGTCTGCATTTATAAAACAATTAGTCAAAAAATACTAACAAATATTAAACAAAATAGTTTACTTAATCAAAGAAAAATGTTTACTGGACTTTTTTCAATATATCAAACAAAATTATTGTCTGGGTCATCATAATCATCCATTTGTGAAATTTCACTTTGTTCAATATGTTGAAGTATGAATGTTGATCTAAAGACTCTAAAAAAATGATTCTCATTAATTTAAACGCAACAACATTACCGAATTGATTCACTAACATATCTTCAGTAAACAAACTTGATACAATCGCATTCCTTTTGCTTTTATTGTTCTTATTATTTGTGTGTATGTCGTCATCGGGGTTGTTTTTTACGACACAGTTTTTGATTTTTTTACGACACAGTTTTTGGTGCCAACTTTAAAGGACACACTCGGCTGAGAAGGAGGTACACTCTTGCTCTCAGCCGAACACGAGATACGAAGACAACCAAAGAACCAACCGCTGAAACAAATAATTTTCTCTGGCATTGTGTGCACTAAGAAATTAAAATTTTAGAGTTAAGATTTGATTACTTATTGTTAGTTCAATTTTCTTGAAGATACAATAAATAAATATAGCCGAACAAAAAGTTCTTGTTGCTTGCGTCCTAAATAATAGTAAAACAAGCAATTCATTGATTATGTAAGGAACATTTACTGAAAATGAATTTTATTTTTAGACAAGCTTTTGTTTGAAAATTTGTTGGTGATAATTTTTTCTGTGTACAAAAAAATACTCACAGCCTATGAAATGGATTTGGAAAAGCTAAAACTTCAATTTACCCAGATGCAATAATATTTTGGAGTTTTTCCTATTAAAGAGACATTTGTGAAAGAAAGCATTTTTAATGTAATAATATATAGTATTTTATTAAATGGTGTTAATAAAAATCTTCTACATGAGGTTTCCATCGACATCTATCGTAACTATATTATTAAGAAATATGCTTAAAATAATTAATATTAAAATATTCTTTAAAAAAGAATATAAGCACACCAATGGTTTAAGTTATGAAAGCAACATTAAAAAACTATCGAACAAAAAATAAAAATATAATAACAACAAAAGCGAATAAAAGTAGAACAAAGTGAAATTGCAACCCCATGTCTTTTGTTTGAAAGAAACCGGATATACGTTTTATACAATTTATATTCATTCACTTATTTATTGCAGTTTTTATTATTATTATTATTATTCTAGTTTTTTGTTTGTTTTGCCTTTCCTTAGCGAACTCTCAATTATTCTCAATTTTCCACTATTTTTTTGTATTTCATAGGAAGCGGAAACCGCCATCACAGCCATGAATGGTCAATGGTTGGGTTCACGTTCTATACGTACGAATTGGGCAACAAGAAAACCGCCAAATACCAAACCAGATGGTAAGTATTAATGCATTTTAATTGAATTGTAACATAAAATATATTATAATAAAAAGGGCACATAATAGAAAACTCACATTTTTGTTCGAATTTTCATTTAAATTTATGAATGTCTATAATAAATCATTGCAGCCAATAGCAAACCTTTAACATTCGATGAGGTTTACAATCAGAGCAGCCCCTCAAATTGTACCGTGTATTGTGGTGGAATGAATGGCACGTTGGCTGGCTTTTTAAGCGAGGAAATATTACAGAAAACATTTTCATCATTTGGTACCATACAGGAGATACGTGTGTTCAAGGATAAAGGTTATGCATTTGTTAGGTAAGCTTTATATTGTAACTACAACCAGGTAATTTATTTAGAGAATAATATTTAATTAGAATAAGAATTGTTGGTAATATGCCAAATAAAAGAGGCACAACTTTGCATATTATTAGCCATTATTCTAATATAAGAAATTCATTAATTAAAGCACATATGTACACATCGCTTCTTTATTGCAATGTAGTCATATTAAAAAAAGCTAATATTGCCTAAATGGGTTTAAAATTAAAAAATCCTAGTAGACACAGCTTCAGTTTGGATTGCAAAATACTTGTTCGACTTTTTTTATCTATAAAGAAGGTACAAATGGAACACTTTTTCTGCTGTAACTTAAAAATTTAGATTTTTTGAGATATGGCCATGTGGCATTAAAATTGCCTTTGGAGTTCTTGTATCTTTAAAGACTTATAATAAAATTTTAGGGCTTTTTACTTCTGTAAAACAATTTAGCGCACTAGATTGCCGTTGGAGGAAATTTTGTTGCCCTTTTTAAGAAAGGCAAAAAAGACCCTTATCCTCGTGGTGTTTTACAAAAAAAGCTGAGCACATCTTATACCTTAAACGTAAGGATTACAAGATTTCCTATACACAGTTTAATTTAAGCCATATGAAATCAAAAGTTGGTAGGCACCATAGCTTTGCATCCTAGAGAGATTTTTGGATAAATTCTAGTATTTTGCTATTAATTATGCTGCGTATTTACAGTAGAAAATTCCAAAAACCATACAGTTTTAAATTTGGTTCAAACTTAAAAGTCGATTTATTCAATATATTGATATTTTTGCTTACAGAGTTATTGCACTAAACCTCTCAAATGAATTGAATTTTCTATCGATTATACAACTTTTGAATTTGTTTGATTTTATATTTTTACTCTCTGTTTGTATTTCAACTTCAAATAATATCGAACTAAGCTCCTTCAGATTTGAAATCCAACGCACCTACCACTCGGCCAAAAACACTGTTAGAAACGAAAGAAGCCCAATCTGTCATATACATAAATTTATATCATTAAATGATTGTTAACAATCGAAAGCCAGGTGCATCCATAACAGATGAAGTTGCCTTTCTTTTTTATATTTTTCATGGCTGGACGTTTCTTTATTTGGTTTGTGATTCGCTTTGCTTTGACATGGTACAATGATATTCCAAAAACAAAATGCTTGTGTTATTTGTAGATGTCGTACTAGCGACCTTACTTGGTACGGTGATGCCTGGATCGAAAGCTTGTTATTAACAGTTTTGTGAACTATTCATAGCCAAATAGCGTTGTCCACCTCCTTAAAAAGCACCAAAAAGCGCTAAATTAAATTGAAATGAAAAAACATTTCATTCACAGGACAGAAAATGCATGTTAGAAACATTGCACTACATGTTTTCAATAATTTATGTTATTATTGAGTTAAATTTTGAAATAACGATGTAGGGAACCACATAAATCACTTCGATATAGTTTTCTGTATAAAATCGACCAAAGGCTAAAAACAGTTTGTTGTCACAGTTTGCATACTTCATTCCATGTCCCGTATTTGATCTTGTTCTAGAAAATAATAACAGCCGTGTAAGATAGAGCTTCTGAGAAAATTTTGCTAGCAAATAAGTATTGGAAGTTTAATAAAAAGTTGATAATAACAAAATTAGCATTCCGTATTCCAGGCATACAAGTGCAATATCCTGATACGCAGTTATATACAAATATGTTTGTGGAGATTGGTAAATTTTGAAACAGAATACTATTACCAACAGTTTTGGATACATATTTTTAAGATAAAGAATAATTTTTATTTCAAAGCCAAAATAAAACTATTTTTATAACTAAATGTCCAAAAACTCTTTAAAAAAAGCGCAAATTTAGCGCTTTATTTTAAAAAAGCGATATAGAGAAAAAATGCGACTTTTTCTACTGCATCTCTTGGTAACTCTGGTTGATAAGTACGTACATATGTACACACAGAAAACATTCCATGCAAAATCGTCGAAAACCAGGTTAATATATCATTTTTCGGTATTGATTTTGCTTCATAGGAATTCCATTTTAATTCAACATCATTTACAATAATTTTGAAGGAAAATTTATCCTTTTGAATTAACTATATTTTATGTTGAATCAAAGTTATTTCGAGTTGAAACAACGTGAATTTTATATTGGAACAACACGAAGTATCATGTTGAATCAAAGTTATTTCAAGTTTAAACAATGTGAATTTAATATTGAAACAAAACTAAGAATCATGTTGAATTATAGTTATATCAAGCTGAAACAACATGACTTTAATGTAGCTATTCTATTAATTATTCTACTTACGTGATAGACATCAGAAAACTCTGTGTTTTAGCTGGCTGTACCAGCCAAGATTTGAACTCGTACCACCTGCATGATAGTCCACGCGCTAACCACTGCAGCCACAAAAGCATCAAACTTAACTTTACCTATACAATAAATAAATACCATCGTATGTAAAATGAATTTAATTTTAATTCAACATGATTTAAATGATTATTTAACATAAAACTTATTTGAAATTAAAGTTATAGTCATGTTGATTTAAAATGAAATGAAACGGTTATAACAAAGTTGTGTTAACCCATTAAGGCCCGAGCCATGATCCCATTGAGCTATAATGATGAAACTTTTAAAATTTTGTTGTTTATACCTAAATAATAAACTATTTTTAGGCTAATCGGATCAGTGTGAGCCCAGATAATCCCCGTTGCGGAAACGCATCGTTGGGCCTTAACGATATAAAAATCAAACGCATTTGTAAAAATTTTAAACTAAAATATTTTATTCATGGCTTTAGAAAAAAAGTAAGAAACATATATATCAACGATAACAGTATCCTTTTTGCTAGCAGACTGGACGCTTATATCTTCGCGCATGTAAAAGTATTTTACAACGTTCAATTGTGTTTCCATTCCCAAAGAGACTCGGGAAGTAGTCTCTGTAGCATTTGCTGGTGTGACATATTTCTTATACAGCGCTTCAATAACTTTAATTCTTTTTTCTAAATTGATTGGTAATGCATTTTCTGCCTTCTTTACTGCTTTTTCCAATGTTTGCTTGCAGGTGTAAGGCTCAAACTTCTCTTTTTCCTTAGCATCACTTTTCTTTCTATCACGCAATTTTGTCTGCCGTATGCGATCTTTTCCCTTTTTTCTTTTAGTAGTTTGCTACTCGTTCTTGTCAAATTCGATTGCTTTTCGCGGCGTCTTCTCATTCTTTCAGCTGCTTTATCGCAAAATTCTTTATATTTTAAAGGACTTCTTTTAATTTTTTCAAGGTACCGCATGTTTGCTGCCCTTCTATTTTCGGCACACGTTTTACCCATCTAGATAAATATATGTATATGTACATAAGTATTTATGCATGTTAAAGTAATAAAACTATTTGTTTTTAATAAAACTACACTTACGATAGCGAACGTGACACACTTTAAAAACCAAAATAATATGTTTAGTGTTTTTATTAGATGCAAATATTGGTATTTCTAGTTAAAGCCACTAAATTTTGATTTGGAAAAGAATTTTTAGCCATTTGATTCGAACGATCGCGGAGCACTGATAACAAGACATGTTTTAAGTACTGGAACGCGACAGTAGAACATGTACAAAATAAAATGAAAACTTTACCGTTAATCGACTTTTGTGTGATCTCTTTTCATATGTTGGTATTACTTTGTTGTTGATTGAAATATTTCATAAGATGTGTATAGTCATAATGTAAATATGAAAGCAGATTATACCAAAAAGAGATGTCGTTAAAAGTTGCCAAAAGCAAGAAAAAATACATTTTCAGTTTTCAAACCAATTTTCTCAAAATAACAAACACGACAAGCTGAAAATACATTATATTCTTAAAATTTTAACCTTTTTTAATATAATGTTGGAAAAAAATCATTTGTTTATTAATTTTCTATCTCGGTGTACCTTTCTGTGGAAATGCCCATATACATTTTATATTTAATTATTGCGTTACGAATTCATGTAGATCAATTAAATTTTCTTTCTCCATTTACTAAAATAGTCCATTTACTAAAATAGTCCATTGCCGTTACTTACACGCGGCACTATGGCGCCACTCAAAATTTGAAAACACTTATACCGCTTTCGCACAATCAAAATTTACTTTCCAAAGCTTTAATTCAGTCAGTAGAAAGACAGAGAGAGAAATACTTCATCTATCTTTCTTTCTACCGGCTGAATTAAAACTTTGCAAAGTGCTAAAGCGGTGTTAAATAACAACAACTAAGACTGGGTTAACACAAAGAAATTTTTGTTGCGCAACTTTTAATTCAACCGCGAGAAAGACAGAGAAAGCAACACACGTTTTCTTTGTCTTCCACCCAGCTGAATTAAAATTTGCGTACCAAAAATTGCCCTGTGTGAACGCCGTGCGACAATTAACAAACATACACTCGTTGAAAATTATTCGATGTTAATTTTTCCCTTGTTCCTTGGAATATTAATCATGCCCAATTCTTTCTGAATATAACGTTGCGAACCTTAGCCTAATAATCAATTTGGATTCACAAACATACACACATGTTTTTATTATGCTGTCTTAAATTAATAGTGGCAAATGGCACAGATGGTTATATTTTTCAGTAGAAATAATAATGTTCGTATGTTGGCTACCTCCGTCAAAAGTTTGAGATACACAGAAAAAAATATTACTTATATCCAAGGAATTTTTTCATAAATGCTATGAATCTAACATGATAATATTTTTCCAAATTATTTACTTTCCAGCATTTTCGAATTTGTTGACAAAAAAGTTGAAAATTTTTTTCAAAGCAACTTTGATTTCGTAAATGTATTTATTTAAAGCTAAATTCATACTGTGAATGAAGAAATTCCTGTATTTTATTTATAAATTACTAAAATATATGAACATTAGATTATGAACTTTTTTCATACTATTTATGTTCAAACTTTTTTCCGTGTAGGTACATTATACATTACTTTATTTTTTTAACAATTTCCAAAAGTACCCAAAAAACAAAAAAATTAAAAATTTAAATAAAATATAAAAAACTATGTATGATACAAATCCAAAAGCAGGTCGATTAGATATTAAGTACAATTTTATTTCACTGTGCTTTATTACAATATCAGGTAAACACAAACTGCCTGATGGGCGGTTTAAGTGAACTTAGCGAAAACGGAACGCAGGGCCTTAATGGGTTAATAGCGAAAAATTTAAAATCAAAGAGATTTAAGGTTAGATTAATAATAAAATTAATATGAAACAATGGTGGTCTTAAGCCAGCAGCAGTAAATTTTCGCTGGTAATTCGTTTTTTGTCGTCTACATAGCCGACAAATGTAAGAATAAACAACAACAAGTCACACAACTAAGCACAACAGTGAATTGTAGCAATGAAAAAAGCAAATAAACACGAACATACTTAAACGACAAATTATTGCATGTAAATTGAATATCATTTGAAATCACAATTGCGTCATGTTGAATTTATATTCCATTTTTTTGTGTATGTAGTTGTGTTTGCTTAGCCAGAAAGTTCTCATTTTTAAATAATTTTTTTCTCAATACAAGTGCTGCTTACCCTAAAAAACTTTAAGATTTTCAGACATAAAATATTATATTTTTTACATGCATTTTATATATAAACAATTTTAGTCTTTGGTTTTCAATTGTGTTGGCAGTACTTTTATCAAGTAACAGCAAAATCAACAAAAGAAAATATTGATATAACAAAAAAATGAATTAAAAACAATTTTTTTTACTGAGAAAACTGTTAATTGGAAAAAATTTTACAATTCATTAGTGAAATGGAAAAATCGCAAAAGTTTGCTGGTAAACATTATTAATTTTTGGCTTTTAATATTTTCCACCATTGTTTGTCTTATAATTTGATAAACAGTTCTTCCTGAAATAAAATTGTGGAAAACTTTCTGCATCTTTAATTCTAAATTCCAAATAGAGTGATAGAAATGAGGGTGCTTTTGACTTATTCATTCTTCTGCTATCTTTTTGGTTTTTAACTAATTCCTTTGCTCATATTTTCATTCGCTTTTTAACAAAATCCTGTTTAACAAATTACACCAAATTTCAAATACTGTTGCAATTGAGTTACACGCACAGAAAAAAATAGACAAGAATTATATTCAATAAAACCATGTTATTAAAAAAAAATATGAATTTCAATAACATTTATCTTTAACATAATAAAATATTTCGTTGTAAGTATTTCTTTTCCATGCCGGTTATTTCTTTTCTTTTTATACACAAGTACTTAAAACAAGTTGTATCCCATAAAAAAATAAATGGGATATGGCTCATCTAGAGAGTGTATGCTTTACGTCCGGAAAGCCCGGGTTCGTATTCCAGCCATGTCAACATTTTTTTAATTTATATATATATATATATTTTTATTTTGAAATAATTTTGTTATCAATATAGGGGAATTCTTTATCACGGGAAATTTGAAAAAAAAAATTATTGAATACCGGGATTTTTGTTATCAAAAACGAAACTTATTTTTTTCTGTGCGGCGACACTTTCTAAAGTACTTAGAGCTTGTTGAATAGTGAGTACTATTTGTTGGAGACTTAAAGCTTTATTATACAACTAACTGAACGTTGTTTAATGATGCGATAACAATTATTGAAGATTTTCCTGCTAAGTCTATACTGAAAAGGGCTTACTTAAGAACATTGTTTAGATGAATTATTAGATCATTTAAAAACCAGTAAAACTCAATTAAGCCCAGTAAAACCCAACAAAGCCCAATAAATCCAAAAAAACCCAAGAAAAACCCGCCGGGCTGGGAATTTTTTTAAAAGGGGTTTGTTTAAACCATGATATTAAATGCATTCCAAATAATATACTCGTCCTTCAATACATTCAATACAGACAAGGCTAGTTATAATTATCGCCACTACCATATGAAATAATATCACAGAAACGTCAATGAAAATAACATAATGAGCTTTTTTCCTCGTAACAATTAAGGTCATTCTGGATATTTAACAGATAAATGTTTCCTGCACTCACATTTATACTCGTTGCATGCATGTTCAACGTACATACACGTTTAAAAAGAATAACATCCCAACAAACGCGGGTTTGATCTGAAGTTGGAAATGTTTAAAGAAATTACTTTTGAATGTTACAGATTTCAACGAAAACATCAAAATATCAAAATGTTTGTCTTGATTTCTAAAAGATTTAAAATCATAAATTATTATCTAATATTTCTGAAACGTTTAAAACTCAAGCATAATATTGATTTAATACTATTCTCAATTTGTCTTCAATTCTACTTGTTTGCTGATAAAATATATAGAAAGTCAATTATTTAAAAATTATTTTAATGAGTAGTCAGTCATCCATATATTTGTTATTATGCCTATACACATGTATGTTTGTAATTCTTTGATATATACATATAGATATTACTGCTGGTATCATCTCTTAAAACATACACTTATTTTGCAGATACTCTACTAAGGAAGCGGCAACACATGCAATTGTTGCTCTACACAACACTGAGATAAATCAACAGTTAGTCAAGTGTGCGTGGGGCAAAGAAAGTGGTGAACCATTACATATGGCTGCCTTAGCCAGTCAAGCACTTGGACATGGATTTCCGTTTGGTACATCAGCAGCTGCAGCTTATGGACAACACGTAGCCGGATACTGGTATCCTTCAGCGCATACAGCATACCAAACTGCAAGTGCTGCTGCAGCCGCGGCACAAGCAGCACCAACGACAGCAAATGCCATACAACCAGCTCAATACTTGCCAGGAATGCAAGGATTTACAACATATGGACAGTTTGGTGGCTATCAACAAGGTTTTATGGGGTAAGTAAAACATTTATGATTACCTTTAACATGATTTTTACTCTCGCGCAAATATTGTTTACTAATTAGGATTATAATGATAAGGCGTTTTTCAATTCTGAGATAATTTCAAAATATTCAAGGCTTATTTATTCCAAAGAAAATAGCATAAAATCTTTTTTGGCATATTTTAGACGTTGCTTATACTTTGTGAAAATATTTATTTTGTGATCCCAATCCCACACCATTCCCATTTAAAAACAAGAAACCAATATTTAACAAATTCAATAAAGTGCGACGTTGAGTCGTACACGATGGCTTCCGTACGAGAATAACTTATATATAGATATATCCCTCTTCTCATTTTATCAATGTTTGTTTGATCTCGGGTACTTTTTAATTTTGCGTGTTTTTGTCGTTCTTAGTTTTTTTTTGACGGGATTTTAAATTTTTTAGGGATTATCTTTAAATTTGGCGATATTTTTCGATTTGATGCTTTTTTCTTCCAGCCCCATTTTTCAATTTAGCGATTTTTTCGTTTTGGCTATTTTCTTAAATTATTTTTAGCATTGGCGTTTTTTTACGATTTTTTTTCTTTTGGTGACTTTCGTTTAGGCGCTTTTTTCGCTTTGGTGGTTTACTTTTCGGATTGTTCGTTGCATTATTTGCGGGGATATATTACACCGTTCTACACACTTTTGTACACATGAAGAAGACCTATATATTCTGAACCTACTCGAAAAATAGATTACTCGTGTCTGCCAGTTTTTCTGGATCAATTCATAGTTTTTTGTTATTTTGCACAAAAAAAATAACATTCATAGCATACCCTTATGTGTTATGAACATGTGAACAGGCTGTACTGACATGATATGAGACGGAGGATATTGCTGACTCACTCTTCATAGCCCAGCAAGAAAGTATTGGTGTTCCCTCTTCCCAGGAAACAATTTTGGCTGACATGTCTAACATCGGAAAAAATTTGAGACTTACCAGATAATCAGCCGAGTTGTCTAAAATTCCCTCAGCAAAAGGCAGTTTTTTGGTACGACGTTTCTGCACATTGTCTGAAATATTATCCGATTAATATCAGAATAGTCTGCACATTATCCGAAGGCAATTTAATTTCCTTTAAGACAGTTAACAGAGTAGTCTGCACATTTTCTTATCTACGTCTTTCGGCTTTTAGCAGTCACTTATGCACAAATATTTGAGTTTTTAAACTTATAAAATATGGGTAAATGTTTTCTGATCAGCTGCCATAAGCAGCAAAACAATTCATGGAGAATTTTAAACGACATATCTGATAAATTTTTAATTTTAGGTGCGACTTTTCTCCGACATTAATACGACAGAATGCAAAAAGTATCAGTTAAATCGAAAAGCTTTCTGATATTTCGACAGACAGATGGCTACCAAGAGATGGGAGTCAACATGTCACTTAAGATATACTTCCTACAAAACCATTTGGATTTTTTTCCATCAAACATAGGAAGCTTTAGTGATGAGCATGGAGAACGCTTTCACCAAGAGTTAGCAGATATGGAATCTAGGTATAAAGGAAAATAAATAAGACACATGTTGTCAGAGTACTGTTGGTTGCTTTGTCGCGAAACAAGTACGGACTCATATAAACGGCAAAATAAGCGTCCAAAATGTCCGAATACTTAAACTTTATCTTAATAATTTAATTGATTTTTTGCAAAGGAAACTTTTTTATGATTTCTTATATACATAATTCAGCATTAGAAGATGTTTAAATAAATTTGTTAATACTCAAAAGAAAATTATTTATTTATCCATGTATTCGTCTTTATAGCATCATACAAGTTCATATCCGATAATCCTGCCAGTTAAGAGATTTTGATAAAAAAGTTCCGGGTGTTAAGATTAATTTTTTTTAATATAAATTTGCATTTTTTCCAAATATCTGAATTAATTTAGAAAAAGTGGAATACACGTGTATTTTATTTTTTGCTCCTCTTTCAGAATATAAAAATTTTTTCCATGTGTACAACCAAAAGTTGAATTTTGTAGAACGGCTAATAACAAGGAATTAAAAACAATCGGCTTATTTCTGTAAACCAAATCAGAGTAAATTTCTTGTTTTCCAAAAATATATAATGCCCCCTTTGATGTATTTTAAATCATATATAGTAAATTAATTTCAGATATGAAAATATATGAAACTGCAAAAAAATCTGAAAATATTTTGCTATTGGTGGATTCAATTTCTCTAAATCTAGCGTTTTTAAATCGACTCGAATAGAACAGGCAGGAATATTATAATATTATAATATTTATTATTATAATCGCAGCCAATTCTTCAAAAGGGATAATCGTTAGCTTAGTTTTGGCGAAAAAATTGCAAGTGCAATAGATTAAAATTTCTTGTTGGATGTGTCGGAACATTGAAAGATAAGTTGGAAAGCTGGAAACTAGGGCAAACTTCTCATATAATCAATTGGGTAATCCAGTTAAAGAAAGTCTGGTTTTACACGATGGTAAATCTGTATATATATTCTCGTAAAAATTTCGCAAGCAAAATAGTAGCAATTATTTTTGATCAGACTCAATTTTATTACAATGAACATTATATTGGGTATCCTACATAATTTAACCGTACTCCAAAATTGGTCTTACTAATGACGTATGTATAGTAGTTGTTTGGTGAGTCGCGGATCGATAAATTTTTTGGTTCAACGTTTTATGAAAGCAAGTACATCGTGTGCTTTATTAGATATCATGGTAACGTGCTTAATGGCATTTAGTTTAACATCCAATAGAAAAAGAGCTAGAATGTTTTTTTTTTCATTTCAACACACTTGAAAGAGAGCAAATTTTGCACTGAATATCCATTACTTTTCAATTTTTTCCACACATAATCACTTTTTAGTTTTATATAATTTGTTGCCTCTATTCTAAACAAAGTTTGTGTTTCTCTTAATTGTGTTTTTAAAATATTTGTTAAATTTTTTTACATTTGTTTGTTAAATTTTAACGATAAGTTGAGTTATTTTTTCATTGAACAGTATTCTATTTTTGTTCCTATTTGGGATACAAACTTTTAGTACCAAATACAAAAATTGCAGAAAAAATTTTTATTATCAAATCAATATTCTTTGAGCTGGAATGTATTAAAAAATATATTGATATAATATTTTCATTAATTATTACAACAGTAATTGTACATATACGCTTCTAAAAACTCATGTACAAAAATATAAATATTTTAGAATTATTTTTATTATAACCAAGTGCGGTTTTAGTGCAGTGGGAAAATTTTAAATGTAAACCAATAATGATACAAAATGTACTGCTAATACATTCTTCGACATAGTTTATTGGCAGCAGACTTAGGCTTTTGAAGTTTCAGTTTGGCCTCCATCACCGACCAACCAGACGCGACACGAACAGCACTCTATTGCCTACTCACTCTTGACAGACTGGCGTTCAAAAGAGAAATAAGAAAGTATTGGTTTTCAATTTTGTTTTGTTTTTCGCATACATACGTAATATTTGAAACACTTTTATTTGGATAAAATGAAACAAGAACATATAATTGTTGTCTCTCTCTCTCAAACGGCTGCCCTCAAAAAATGATTTGGGCAATTTTTAACTGTCACAAATGTCGTGTCTGGTCGGTCGGTGCCTGTATGTACGCTATTACATTAACTCTGAAAATGACAAGTGTCTATATATAAACTATAGGGTATTCATTTTACTCGACTTTTCCATTGTTCGATTAATCAGTTAATCGAAATTGAGGTTTTTAAATTAATCGAACAATAGAGTAACACTTTTATTTTTTTCGAGTTATTCGAGTAAGTTTTACTGCTAAAATATATTCGAGTTAATCGGAAAATGTTTGAACTAACTCGGTTTTTAGCACATTTCTGTGAACGAAAATAAGAAAAATAAAATTTTTCGCGTTTTATATATTTTAATAAGGAAAACAAAAGAAAAACGATGTTTCTACATTAATTAGACCATAAGCTGATCATTTCAAATACATATTTTTTTCACTATTTAAATGTTTCTTATTGAGAAAATTCAGCATCAGGAAATATTTAATAATATTCAGACTTGTTCTGTATTCAATGCGAAATAAATATAGTCATAAGAATTTTTGTTATAAATATTAAATTGTAACAGCAAAGCTTTCTGTTCTCCATGCAAAATTAATATGTTCGGAATTGTACATTTTTGTTTTGCATGGAGAACAACACAGGATAACTCATTAACTAATCGAACAAAACAATACATTTAGTTCTAAAAAATATAATGATTTTTCTTTATTTCATAAATATATACACAGAAAAAAGTTTGAACATAAATAGTATGAAAAAAGTTTATAATCTATTGTTCATATATTTTAGTAATTTATAAATAAAATACAGGAATTTTTTCATTCCCAGTATGAATTTAGCTTTCAATAAATAAATTTATGAAATCATTGTTGTTTTGAAAAAAATTTCAACTTTTTTGTCAACAAATTCTAAAATGCTTTTCTATTTATATAAAGTAAAAATACAATTAATTCCAAATAGTCTTTTTGGCAGAAAGGAAATAGTTGTGCCTAGTACAACAGACTATACAAGTTCAATACTGATTTTTTAAAAATAATTTTTAAGGAATTTATGAATTAATTTATGTAAAAGTTCCTAGCTGGAATGAAAATAATTTGGAAAAAAATTATCATGCTAGATTCATAGCATTTATAAAAAAATTCCTTAAATATAAGTACTATTTTTTTCTGTGTACGCAGTATGAATTTAGTTTTTAATAAATAAATTTATGAAATCAAAGTTGCTTTGAAAAAACTTTTCAACTTTTTTTGTCAACAAATTCTAAAATGCTTTTCTATTTATATAAAGTAAATATGCAATTAATTAATTAATTTCAAATAGTCTGTTTGGCAGAAAGGATAAAGTTGTGCCTAGTACATTATACTATACAAGTTCAATACTGAATTTTTAAGAACATTTTTTAAAAGAAATATGAATTAATTTATGTAAAAGTTCCTAGCTGCAATGAATATAATTTGGAAAAAATTATCATGTTGGATTCATAGCATTTATGAAAAAATTCCTTGAATATAAGTAATATTTTCTTCTGTGCTCCTAGCTGGAATGAAAATAATTAAGAAAAAAATTATCATGCTAGACTCATAGCATTTTTGAAAAAATTCCTTGGATATAAGTAATATTTTTTTCTGTGTAACTCAAACTTTTGACGGAGGTAGCTAGCATACGAACATTATTATTTGAGAGACTCTAAAGAATTTGAGAAAAGTGAATAAAAAAGCATTTCCATTTCATCCGATCAATTGTATGTTTTTTCTAGATGCACAAAATAATATTTTATGTGACGAATGTAATTTTTTGCTATTTGATTTTATGAATGCTTTTAATTTTTTAGTTAACTACACAGAAAAAAAATTATTTATATCCAAGGAATTTTTCATAAGGTTTATGAATGTAACATGACATTTTTTTTCCAAACTTTTTTTCATTCGCGTTAGGAATTTTTACATAAATTAATTCATATTTCTTAATAAAAATATATAAATAAATTCAAGTATTGAACTTCTATAGCCTGTTGTAATAGGCACACTATATTAATAAAAAAACACATATCAGAAATTGTTGACAAAATATGAATTTTTTTTCAAGCAACTTCGATATCATAAATTTATTTATTAAAAACTAAATTCACATTGCTTATGAAATAATTCCTATTTTTTATTTATAAATTAATAATATATATGAACAATAGATGGTGAACTTTTTTCCTAATATGTATGTTTAAAATTTTTTTCTGTGTAGTTGCTCTGGAAATCTCTTCTTTATGTCAAATAATGTTTGCTTGATATTTCTTAATTTATGTACTGTATATTTTACTTAATTCTTTGATCATGCGGTCTATTAGTATGAAATAACGTTCGAATTGAATGGCAAATTTCACATAATTTTAAAAATTTTGCCAATTTTATTAAGAAATTTACAAAAACTTAATCAAAAAAAGGAAAATTTGTATACAATTTTTTAGTCGGGTTTAATTGACTTAAATTAGTCGAATAAATTATTACCCGAAATTGAAATTTTTTGTTTCATCGAACATGATTTGAGTTCAATTATTCGATTAATCGATCAACCATTATTTGAGTAAATACCCTAATAAGCTCCCATATTCACAACATTTAAAACCACTTTGAAATGTATTTCATATTAAATTTTTCACACAAAATTTTCTTAAAATGGACGTCAAATACATTTTTTTATGACCATAAGCCTAAGAGGCTCTGGCCACCGCCAAATAAACACATCAATCAATGAATATGTGTAAGTGTCGTGTGCTTGTCGCTTAAAAGGCGATGTACAAATAAGTTCATCAATCAGCATTTATATTGTTTAATAAGTATACAGGTGGCCGCATAAGGGCAACAAATATAACAAAACTAAATAATGCTTGTCAAAAAACTTGACGCAGCTTATACACAAAACTACTAGCGCAAAAAATAAACACCTGCCCTCGTGCTGCCACCAGTAAACTTATTACATCACCATTACAAAACAACTGACATTTTCTTTGTCAATCACAATTGGCGACGATCAAATAATTGCTGATCAAATTAAAATACCAAAACTTTTTGATTTTCATCAATCAGAGCCGACAACGCGTACGTGTAGCCGAAAAAGCACGACTTAGAACGTTGACGTAATTATTTGACCGTCGCCAGACCACTTTTAACAGCCTTATTCTGGCAATTTGGTGATAATTAATTTATAACCGTATTCCGGCAGTATAGTAATAAAAAAATAATTCAACAAATGGGGTGAAAAAATTTACACATTTTTGTAATAAAATTTCATTATTTACATAACGTCTTCACGAGACATTATTTTGTCTTGACAAAAATCAAAGTCGATATGAAAAAATAGCACTAACATGTTTCTGATGTTTTTATGTATGAAGTTTGACAAATGTTAGAACAAAATTATGTCTCGTGAAGACGGGGTGTTATTTTTTTATTAAATAAAAATAGATTCTGGAATGTCAGAAAGTAAATAAATTTATGAACATTTTGGCTTCTACATGAACTATCAATCGCGTAAGAGATTTTATTCATGTTGCAAAATGAAAATAGTTGCAAATCACACACAAGCTTTCGGTAGAACAATCTTAGATGGCAAAATGAGCAATCGTCCATATTTTTGGGTCATTACTGACTATACCAAATTGCGAAAATTCGCAAAAACGTGCTAACTTTAAATAGATAGAGAAGTTTGATAGTGTTTAAAAATCGGCAACACTGTAAAAAACCAAGCACTAGCAAAACAGTCACGTTTACCGTATAAATAGCGAAAATTTGCAATAAATTACAAACAAACCTTAAAATTGTTTTAAAATAGCTAAAATGCTATAAGCTTGGAAAAATTTCAAAAATTACGCAAATTTGCAACTTTCGTGATGGAAGTGATTTCTTTTTGCATTTTTTGGATTATTTACACTTTTAACGACGTCTAATCAATATCAGACTTCGCCATATTTTTAATCTTAGCAAGTTTTTGCGAATTTTCGTCATTTTCGCGAGTTTTTCCGAATTATTGACATTCCTCACAGTTTTAACTACTCTTACAGCCTTATTCTGGCAATTTGGTAATAACAAATTTGTAGCTGAATTTTTGTTACCTTATTGTAACTTTATTTGTACCGGTATTCCGGCAATATGGTAATAAAAAAATAATTCAACTAATGTGGTGAAAAAAATTTACACTTTCTTGTAATAAAATTTAATTATGTTAAATAATTTTTTTAAATAAAAAAATATTATGGATTGCCAAATAGTAAATTTATGAAAATTTTGACTTCTACACGAACAATCGCCCTAGACAAAATCGCCCAAAGCCCTAATTTCTTTGAGATTTTATTCATATTGCAATATAAAAATATTTTCAAATCAGACAAGAGCTTTGGGTAGAACAATCCTAGTGGCAAAATGAGTAATCGTCCGTCCATATTTTTGGATCATTACTGATTATGCAGAACTTTAAATAGATAGAGAAGTCTGATAATGTTTAAAAAGCAGCAAAACTGTAAAAAACAAAGAACTAGCAAAACAATCACGTTTACCGTAAAAATAGCAAAAAATTTAAAATTTGCAAACAAACCTTAAAATTGTTTTGAAATACCTAAAATTATAAGGAATGCAAAAACTCGGAAAAAATCGCGAAAATGACGATAATTCGCGAAGACTTGTTAACATTAAATAGAAAATTCTGATAGTGATTAAAATTCGGTAAAACTGTAAAAGAGCAAAGAATTAGATAAAAAAAAAATTTTTATCACGAAAATATGCGAAAAATTCCAAAATTTCAAACAAGCTCTAAATTGCTTAAAAATAGCTAAAATTTAAAAAAGGCCAAAAGCTCGCAAAAAATTGCGAAAATTATGCAAATTCGCAATTTTCGCGGTAAAAATGATTTCGTTTTGCAAGTTTTTTAATTATTTACAACTTTAACGACGTCTAATTAATATCAGACCTCACCATATTTTTAATCTTAGCAAGTTTTTGCGAATTTTTGTCAATTTCGCAAGTTTTTCCGAATTGCTGGCATTCCTCACAATTTTAGCTACTCTTAAGCAAATTTTCGTTATTTTCGCAGTAAAATTGATTTGAGCGATGTTTAATGAATTTAAGGGTTTGTTTTAATTTTTCGCCAATTTTAATAACAAATTGAATAAAAAATGTTTAAAATAAATTCTTGTTGAATACTTTTTTGTAGGTAATAGTTTTGTTGACTTTTGTTACGATAAAAAATTGTCAGAATATTTATTTCGAATTTTTATAACTTTGGTTACAAATTATAGCCATGGTGACTATTATTACTGTGTCAGAATAGGTCTGTAAGTGTCTCACAGTGGGAAAAATTGGAAAATAAGGGTAATATACATATACCTAAATTATTGAAACTTGCGATCCGATTACAAAATCGTTTATATAAAAATCATTGTACAGAATCCAACCTGTTGAATTACACAGTGAGCTACAGGGTTTCAAAGTTGATTACCTGTGGCATGAAAAAACTTGTTGGCCGCATAAGTTTTACAAGTAATATCCGATGTTAATTAATTCAAATTTGTTGTAACTCATAAGTATAAAAAATATACTTTATTTTACTAAGATGTCTTTAATGTTTTCAGAGATATATAGCTTTGACATATTAAAATTTTGGTTTTTGGCCTCGACTTTGTTCCTGATTCCATAAATATCTCCGGTAATATCATAGAAAAAAATTTTAAAGAAAATATTTTAACAAAATCCTTGATAATATGCAGCAGAAATTATTAAGTTGTCTCAGTTCATGTAGCCGCTTAAAAATCAAAATCTATACTTTGAAATGAGGGTGAGAAATTACTAAATTTTTAACAAAAATAGAGCTTAATTGTTCAACGTTTTTCTCAAAAATTTTTCAAAACTAAAATATTTTCGTTTCATTATTAAATTTATTATTTCGGATATTCTCCCAATTTTATTTGAAATAAAGATTTACGGCTGCATGCAAAAATACTTAAAGTAGCTTTGCCAAGCAATGTTAAGTAAAGATGTATTCTAAAAAAATTATTATATCAAAATTTGAAAGTAGGGAAATACGTTTGTTAAGACTACTTTAAGTTGATATTTCCAAAATGTGTATTTTTGCCTCATATATTTTTGTTAATATAGCATATATTGATTCATGTTGCATTTGAAACTAAAGGTTGAAGGTTTATCTCTTAGCTTAAATTTATTATTCATGTGATGGAAAACATCACCAAATTTTCCAGTTGATTCGAAATAAATAGAAAAATTCATAAAAAATACAAATATAAAAAAATTCCTTAGTGATGTATATAAAATCAAAACAAATTGAAAAAAAGCTCGATATTCAAATACTCACTTCATTCGAATAATATAAATTGTGTTAATTATTCTATGATCATCATATTTTCATTAGTTTTACTTCATATATACTCTTATATACTTTACTACAGTGCCAGAATCTCATATTCTTTGAATTAAGTTGTTTTACTTCAAAATAATAAAAAGTTATTTAATAAAATAAAGAATTATTTGATTAATCGAATGAAATTTGCATTCGTTTTTGTACATCCTAAACTATGAAGCGGTTGTTAAACACGGTGGTGTTACCACTATTTATTATTAAATCACAAAACAATTAAAGATTTCTTTTGCATATAATTTCTTAACAAAGTTATGTTAGTCTTAAAATGCTTGGTAACTACTATGAACTTTAAAGAGATATTTCAGTCCCTGTTTAAGGGGAAAATGTTTGCCCTTTTTTCAAAAAAGGGGCAAACATATTCATACGACAAAACAGAAAGCGAGAGGTGTTAAATTTTTAAAGAAATTGTTCGTCGTAGCGTTTTATATAAAACTAGCTGAGCCAGGAAAACGTTGTCTTAGCCCCAAAAGTATTGCTCAAATAGGTTTTTCCAAAATAACTCTTTCCCATGGCCACCTATTGAGCCAAAAACAAAATAAAAACCTAACGTGTATTGGCCCGAGCATATGTTGACTATTTCAATTCGAAAGCTATTATAGTACCGAAGATTATGTGTTACTAACAAACAGAAAAACGATTTTATATACATATGTATAGATAAAAGATAGATGTTAATATAAAAATATCCTATGCCTATTTACTAGAGAAGTGCGCGTTAGTGAGTTTACGCTCACGATCACGCACGCTCACGAAAAAAATATTTTTTTCACGCACGCTCACGCACAGCAAATTTTAAAACTCTCACGATCACGCACGCTCACGATCAAATTTGATTTTATCACGCGCGCTCACGCACGACAAAAGCTTAAGCTTTCATTTTTATTTATTTTTATTTATTTATTTATATTTATTTATTTTTTTTATTTATTTATTTTTTATATCCCACAAAACACAAATCGAACATTAAAGTTTTAATAATTTTTTAGTGTTCATATGAAAAGGAGTTTTTGAATAATATCCATGGGGATTCCCATTGTGAGTGTACATTTAGGGTTTTTCATTTTCTTTTTTTAACTTTACCAATTTAATTAATAGAAATATGAGAAGGTGTTATAGTTTTCGCCTCATTCACTCATTCTATGGATCCTAATATAAAATAACATTTTTCGATTTTTTTTTAATTTTTGTGGATTGAGCGTTACATTTGCTTTCACGGTTGTTCTGGAAATTAGTTTTTGAAAGAAAATCAGAAATTTCTGAACGGATAATGCTCTCCATGTCGTTTCTGGCCTTCCGCTGGTGCTAACTTTTTTTACCACCCTAAAATTTATAGATAATTATATTTACGAATTTTGTTAACGTAATGCTCAATATATTTTCTTACGAATTTAATATTTAGAACCCTCTATATTTTGAATTTAAAACAATTCAGATGTATAATCTTCGATAAGTTTTAACATAAACTTCTTATTTACACACTAAAAAAATTCAATTAAGTTAAAAAACTACAATACATTATTATTGATTGAGGAAATTTTTGGCAATTTAAACTATTTAACAAAGTTCGCAAAACTTTTAAATATTTATTATTATTTATTTATTTAGTATTTTATTAATTATACTGAATATTGAAGCATACTAAAAACGAGTAACGCTCAATACACATAACTGCGAACTACAACAATTTCTTAAAAAAGTTATAAACCTATTATTTTTCAAATATCTGATGCAAAACACCATACAATTCCGATACATCAGTTTGTATAAGGAGAGTATAAACAGTATTTTCGTTCTTTATTTTTAACACATAATCATCAGTGTTACATTAAAAAAGCTTATGTACCTTTATTTATATATTAAGTAATATATTAAATCATGCTAGAATAGATTTCATTTTAAAATGTATGCGTTTATTGTATGAAATACTTTCAATATTTTCAAAGCCATTAACCAATTATGAATGAAATGGAATTTTAAGAATTTTTCGCCTGGCTTTTTACGTAAAAATACCGCTATCTTAAAGACTAGACAATATAGCGGTATTCAATATTTTATTTTATAGGGAACCTTCCAAGCTTTCATTTGGTGTATATTTGTAAACTGTCATTTGTTAAATATGAAAGTTATGTAACTTCTAATATTAGTTTATGTACCAGATTTGCAAAATATTTCGTTAAAATTCGTATTACACAGAATCTTTAGTAAGTGATGCCGTGGTGCGAAATATCATAGAAGACAAAATCTTTGTGTCTGCTGTTTCAGTAAATAAGCGATATATCGTATTTCAAACGTTTTGACTTTTTGTGTGCTGGTTGTTTTCAGCTTACAAACATATTTTTCCTGATGTCAGACATGCCGGCATAAAAAGTTCACTGGGTCTCTTTTGCTGTCGACATACGTACTTTCGGTCCGAAGTAGGGCAGAAAGTCTGCACAAGATGCCAAATTCGTATATGAAGACGGTCCATATGAGTGGTTAACAAGAAAATGAACCTCTTTGTCTGAGAAAATTCTAAAAACTTTGCCGAAACTCTCTACGAATTCTGACGAATCTTTTAAGGAATTTTCGACATGTCGCAGAAAACTCGGATCTAAAATTAGAAACTTATCAGAAATGTCGTATAAAATTCGCAAATTAAATCAAAATATTGTAGGAGTAAAGAGGAAATTTTTTTCAGCAAGCTTCGAAATGTAATTTCGTGAGTGCGTGAAAATTACATTTTTAAAATCTCGCAGGATCACGCGCGGTATTTAATTTGTAAATCACGCTCATGCACGATTGCGTGATTATTTTTTAATTTAATAACGATCACGCGTGAGACACGAAAAATTCACGACATTTGCACATCCCTACTATTTACCATAACAATGTGCAAAATGGTAGGATGTTTAACTCCCCTATATATAATCCCAGGCGTAAACTTTTAAAACACCGATAGTAAGACCCCTCTATCAGAATCAATCGTTAGAACCTTATTATTTTAACTCTTCTTGTACAGTGTAATTGATTGTTATAAACATTTCAATTTAAAGACTTGATATCAAATAAATAAACACAAATCTTTTCCTATTCTACTTTGAATATAAAATAATAATTTAAAACAAATCATATTAAAATACGGCTGATGTTTTCTTATTCATGCAGAATGGGAGTTCAAGTACCAGCAACATGGCAAAGTATACCAACTCAGGCACCGCTACCTGGCACAACAGCACCACAAATTACACAAGCTATTAGTAATTCTTTGCCGCAAACTGCTGGAGTTGTGGCATATCCCATGCAACAGTACCAAGTTAATCCTCAGGTAAAACTAATTCGTATAATAAACTTTTAGCTTTTTCTCTCTCTGTCTTTCTCATACCCTCCTGTTATTATTATTATATTTGCACTCAAGCACTTTGTATATATACAATTAAACTGATTAAACGATTACTTTAACATTTTTTAATAATTAATAGATTGCAGAAGATGAATGGTTGGCACCCAGTCTTCTCGTGTAGCTGCCATGATGACCTCCTCTAACGGGAGATGCTTGTTATGCAGCAACATCAGCAGCAAACTTTAATACGACTTTAACATCATGTGCTTGTTCAAAAGCTTTAATAGCCCCTAATAATTTTCCAATAACAACAGCAGCAACAACATCAACAACAAATTCACGTGCTCCTTTATATGTGCATCAGACAACAACGAAATGCCTGCAACATCATCATCATCATCATCAGCAGCAGCAGCCACTACAGCAATTACAATATGGAAATCATTATCCTTATTACGTTTATCAGCAGCAGGTATTAAACAACGATTTCATTTCTTCAACAGACGAGTACAAAGATCATCATAAATACTCCATAATTACAATTTAAAATTGTAATATCGTTCGTTGGCTTTGGTTGGCTAAGAAAACCAAAAGTAAAATTTAAATAAATATACAATGTTTATATATTTAATCATTAAAAAAATATATTGAAAAAAGGAATATATAAATTGTTAACAAGTAAAGAATTATATTTATAACCAAAAGAGCAATTACTTAATATTTAAGATAATAATCTAGACGTTAGGTGTATACGTAAGAATATTATTTGTGTAGTTGGTATGTTGTAACATTGACTTTTGTTAAGATAAAAGTATAAAAAAAATAATAATTATAAATTATTTTTTACAAAAACTAATTTAAGATATTTTTGTGGGAGTTGTTGTGTTATTTTATTTGCTTTGAATTTTTGATATTATGGGATGGCTTATTAAGGTGTGTTTCCGCGGGCAACGAAATCGGCCACGAAAACGAAAACTTAAACTGAAAGACGTACTCTTTCATTGGCAGCATTGTGGCATAAAACAGAAACTAAAACGGAATTACATAGGCCACTATTATAATTCACCATTATGGATTATTATTATGGATTAAAAAAAGTTTTGCAGACGTTGCAATTTCCGCGATGTTAACTATTTTTTGCGAGTTTTCGCCATTTTCGCGATATATCTAATTTTCTTATATATTGTTATTCTTTACAGTGTTAGTGATTTCTTCAATATATCTAACAATTTTTCGTGAACTTGCGATTTTTCGCGTTTTTCCGTTTTTTTTTCTAACATTTTTAGCCACTTTTAATCAGTTTTATGGCTTCTTTCTTATTTTAAAACTTCTCGCGAATTTTAGCTACATTCGCGTTAAAAGCGACTTTTTTCAAGTTTTCAGCTTCTTTACAGTTTTCGCGATTTTTAAACAATATTGGACTTCGATTTTTACCGAATGTTATTGCATGTTTAATATGTTGCGATTTTTCGCGAATTTCTGCTATTTCCACGAAAAACGTAACTTTTCCCAATATCTTGGTTTTCTTATATTCTCATGAACTTTATAATTTTAGCAAGCTTTTTCGAATTTCGAGAATTGCTCTTGCGCATGTTCATAATACCCTACAGATCTGCGGATTCTAATAAATGTTACAGAGGGTGCTGTTGGCTGAGTAGTTAGCGCGTTTGACTACAAACCCTGAGGTCCTGAGTTCAAGACTACTTTCAGGCAAGCCAACAACATCATGCATTTTTCTAATTTGCATTGGTGAGCTACTGTGTTGGTTACTGTTGGACTGTTAAAGCGATGAAGGCATAGCATTAATCACTTTGGCAGCGATTAATACTAACATATCCATATAATGCACTTCACAGCACCCTCCTTCGTCGGTATTGTAGTAGAACCGTCGGCGAAGTAAAATAACTAATAAAATTGATACACAGCTTGAACAACGCGATGCCTCTACTTGACACCAGAGAGGCTTGCAACACTGCTCTACAAAAAAAAACGCGCAATAGCAGGGTTGCAATTGAATTATGCTTTCTATCTCTCTCTCCCACTTCACCACCTGTTCTCTCTCTACTCTATCCCTTTCCCAAAGAAGGTAACACATTAATTACTTAACTGGTAGGAAATAATTGCCTGATTGTGTTTTATTCCACGTTTTTGCGTCTTCTAATCAATTTCAAGCCCTCATATCGATTTTTGCTTTACAGGCAGACTTTGTAATATATTTCGTTTCTAAACGTTTCAAATTTGAATGAAAAGTGACGCAAATACGTTTCAAAAACATTTTTTCCATACAAATTTTAAAGCGCAAAAAGCGTTTATATTTACAAAATCTATCCTTTAATATCTTTTTTTTTTTGCAAATAATAATTTTTTCAGTGTCAATATTTTTCCATGGTCTATACATCTTTTTCATTACTTCAAAATACTTTAATAAGTTGTACAAATATATTACGTTGCTACAGCAACGAACACAACCTACTCTGACACCCAGTGGCGAGTGCTGCAAACAACACAAAACAATGCACTCCGATTCGAAACAGGATGTGTACAAATGACTTGTATAGACCATCGGCATTCGGAGACATTAATGCTACCCGTGGTGCAGCATAATGTACTGCTAACAAAGCGCAGTTCCTTATGGCTTGTCACCTGCAAACCCACTCAAATCATCAAATTCTGATGCAGGATCCTCTCCCAAGACGCATCAGAATACAACTCAACTCAACAATCACAATACAACTCAACAGTGCAACTCAAAATATTGCGGTTGGAAAATAAAACAGAACCTTAGGTATGCCTGCTGTAAATATAAGGGAAAAATAAAAAAGAAACTAATAATTTTATTTGACAAATAAAAACAAAAAAAAACCTATTTTTAAGACTTCATTCCAAGGCGAATTCATAACAGGTGGCGTTATCAGCACAGCTGATTGTTCAAGGCACTGCCAAAATTTCCTTCTAAATTTTTTTATTTAAATAAATTGAAAAAAATTTTAATGTAAATTTGTTAATTCTTTTGACAATTGCGTGAGCAAAAAAGTTGCTTTGTTGTATCAATTTGCCGATGACTATAATTTATTGATCTATCTTGCTTCAGTCTCTTTGAGCTGCCTCTAAGAAATTCTCAACCGGCCTAAAAATTGGAGCACATTAGTTTTTAGACTATTCGAATATTTTTACTGGATGAGATTAAGAACAGAGTAAATTGTTTAAATATCATAGCACATATCCTATGGAACATTTTACGCATTCTTGTATGCATCACAAAAAGAGAAATGACTACGCAGAAAGAAAAAAACTATTTTTAAATTTAAGTTTTCTCTACTTACTTTTAGTACTAGCAGCGCTGAAAAATTTTAGTACGAATAGCAAAAAATATTTTAATTCAAAATTCAATCCTGGAATTTTTAAACCAACTACGGATATTCTAAACGCATTTCATGTCTTATTAAATATTGTAAAATTACTTAAATATTGTAAAATTTTGACTTGGCTGAGGTAGTAAATCAGTTGGGTTAAGCTGTTGGATAAATTTATATACAACTTTCCGCATATTACATTCCTAAAATGTTTTTATATGCTTATAATACCCCTATAGTGAAAGAAACCTGAAGCGAGACAGGTCACGTGACTGCTTCCCAAGGACTAGCAACCGGTTCAAGTTCCGGACTTTATACGAAAGGGACCGTTAACCTTTACATGGTGTTGTCATTGGAGGGTGTCAATTTACATAATTAAGTTACCCAGTGATAGGTTCTAGACCTAAACTTAAGCTCCTTGTCATGTGCATCTCCTGGGGTTCCTATTAGGAACAAAGGGCCACAACGAACTCTCTCCACTCGGGTCGGTTTGATGCGAGATGATTTATTTCTCTCCAGCTTACACCACTTTGGTTGACTTCATTATCAAGTTGACTTCGCCAAGTATGCGAACCCTGTGGAATCCAATCAATAGATGCTCTTGTGGTGTCACCTGAAGGTCTGCGTAGCGTGTGACCAATTTAGCGCCATTTGCGCTGAAGTATTTCCGTGCGGATTGGTCATTGATCAGTTTGTTGCCAGAGTTGGGTGTTGGATATTATGCTTGGCAAAAATATTTTTAAGATTCTTCGAAGGCAGCGGTTAACGAATACTTGGATGGCGTTTATGTCGTGTGGTGTCGTGTTCTAAGATTCGCAAGCATATAGCAGAACCGATTTCACGCAAGAGTTGAATATGCTAATCCTAGTTCGTTTCGAAATAGCAGAAGAATTCCATGCAGGCCGTAGTATACCGAAAGCCTGGCTAGCTTTTGAAATTCTGTGACCTACATCGTCACTGCAACCACCTGTATGCGTCAAAATACTACCAAGATAGCAAAAGGATTTTACTTCCTCTAACTCAACACCCTGTATTTTGAATTTGGTGTTATTGATTGTGTTGCAGCGCATCACCTTGCTCTTCCGTGTGTTTATTTTCAGACCAGCTTTTGCAGCTTCGGTCTCGAGGGATTTGAGCTTAGCTGACATATGGCGGTGGTTATGCGATAAAAGGCAGATATCGTCTGCGTATTCCAGGGTCTCGAGCTGTTGGTTGAGCTCCCATCGTATACCTCTGTCTGATTGAGTAGCATTACCTACTACAACATCAAGCACGATGTTAAATAGAAGAGAGGAAAGAATGCATCCCTGCCGGACACCAGTTACAACGTCAAAACTATTGCTCAGCGCGTTATCGTGCAAAACTCGACACTTAACATCACTGTATAAAGCTTGGATAAGCATAATAATTTTAGGTGGAACACCTTTGCAAGCGAGAGCGCTCCAAATTTCATGGTGGTTCAGGGTGTCGAAAGCTTTTTTGAAGTCTATAAAGACCATGTGGAGAGGAGATTGCCACTCTGCTGATTGCTCTGTAATTATGCGCAGGCTATTTATATGGTCGACGTAAGACTTTTGTGAACGGAAGCCAGCCTGCTCAGGTCTGAGATCGTTCGTTATAGAATCTGAAATTCTCTTGTTTATAATATACGCTATTAACTTATTTACCGCGGTGAGGACTGTGATACCTCTCCAGTTCCTGCAATCAGTAAGGTCTCCTTTTTTGGGGATATTTACTATGATACCCTCCTTAAGCTGAGAGTCGAATTGGAAGGTATTCCAGAATTTTTCAATGAGAGGTAGCAGGAGGTCCGCCATTGTTTGGCAGTCAGCTTTGAGCATTTCAGGAGCTATATTGTCAACACCAGGTGACTTGTTTGCTTTTAAGGCCTTAACAGCGTTTATGACTTCGGTGATGTTGGGGCACTGTATGGAGATATCCTGACGCACTGTGTTTCATGTGATGGGTTCCTTAATACTAGTTTAATTACTGTACTATAAACATATGTTTTTAGTTTGAAAAAAATCTGCTGTACAATGAATGTATTTTGCTAAAATTTTTGTTCAAGTTTTGTGATATGTTATGATATAATTCTTTGCACTGGTCACAACTCGGGAACATTTCGTGACATTTCCATTTTCACCAGTCATAGGACAAGTACGTTCAAGACAATTGGTACAATATTTCCCGCATGGACAGTTCACTATATTTAAAAAATTAATTTTTGGTATTATATTGGAAGTACAATAGATTTTATTATTTTGTCCCATAAAATCGTTTACCACAAACATTTAAAAACAAACTATTGTTGCTTTTTATATTTATTTCTATTTTTATTATATTATAAATAACTTTTTCATTAATATATAACAAAGCATTTTTAAATATTTAATTTCATTTCATTTATTTAACTTTAATAGTGCCACTAAATCCCCATGAATTCACAAAATTGAAAAATATAAAATATCAATTAAACATGGATGTTTATCCGTCCTTTACATTCATAAACTTTCTTTTAATTTGGCAAAATATTTTATTGACCCAATATGCAATGTGGTTATTTCAATAAGCTCTATATGTTTTTATTTTAATTATTTAATAAAAAAAATAATAATAGAAAATTTTAAAAACCAAACTGTTATAGTATTAAAATAACAACTTACTACATACCAGATACATATTAAAATCAAAAAAAGTAAAATAATAACAAAAATAAATTTAAAGAAATAGTTTAGATAAAACCCATAAAAATAACCACCCTAAATAATAAATTGAAATTTAAATAGAAAAGAAATATATAAAAAATATAATAAAACTAATATTAGCAAAAATTTCTAAAGCAAATAGTTAGATATAAAATTATATTTATAATAGAAATATTGAATTAAAAATATTTTGCATAACTATTATTTGAAAATAGACTGCTGCACAGTGGTCCCTATTGAAAAAAGTTGCTATAAACCTGTATCTTTGAAACTTGCGATCCGATTACAAAACAATGTATGCAACAATCATAGAGGAAAACCTAAGCTTTAGGAACGTTGGAATTACGACGATCCTGTTGCAATACACGATGAGCAATATGGTATCAAATTTGACTACTTCGGGCATGAAAACCCTTGTTGGCGTCATAACTTTTACAAGTATTATTCGATTTTAATGGATATAATCTTTTTGTAAAGTTTATAAATGATCCAAATTGAAACATTCCTAAATCTAAGGTCCTTTCCTATGATTTTTTTATATCGTTACCTTAATATAGAAAGGCCCTACCTCGTAGTTTTTTTCAAATCGAGTTTTATGCATATTTAGATGAACTAGAAGTTCATCTATCGAAAAAAATTAGTCAAGGCCTTTCTATATTAAGATAACGATATTTACGTTATTTTCTAATTGAAATCACTCTGCGTCGTTTCTTTAGAATTGAGTAGAGGTTTTTGTAAATAGGAAAATGAGTTAGTTGTTCAACACCAATGTACCAGAGATGAAAACAAATATTTTTTCGGAAAGAAAAACTTACCATGAAAAATTATTATGTTATAAAATCTCTATTAATGTGAAAATTGCACAGAAATTAATATATATACATTTATATTAGGAAAAATTTAAATCACTTAGCATATACATACATGCATATGTATTATGTAGAGACTAAATTCCAAACCGATTTAGGTTTTAGTTTAAGTAAATTCGTTATTAGTAAATGAGTATGATATCCATATACCAACAGCATGAACATCAGGGTTATGACTTCCTTATTTTGTTTTTTTTTTTCTTTGCAAATATCAAATTTTACATGCCATAGCCAAAATGGTCATGCAAAAGTATAAAGAAATGTTTTCTTATTTCTTCGCTGCTTTCAAGACAGTTCCCGTTTCCAAACAAGCTAAAATTTGGTTTATAAATTTTTAGTTTAATTAAAATATTTCTCAATAATCATACCTCAAATCATACACCACGTGCAAATTGCCATGAACAAATTACAATTATTTAAATAGTTCTTATTTTAATTTTTCATTTATGTGTAAAAAACAATGTATATGTATATTAATTCAACTTGAAAATTTATCTGTTAGTTTTTAGAAATTGCATTTGGCGCGGAAGGTTTTTCTGCCAAAATGACCTTTAAACATGATTTTTATTATTAATTTAGTATTGAGAATCATATGGGCATATCCATGAAAATTACAACCACAACTGAAAAAATTAAAACCCTTAAAACTTTTTTTTAAGATATGTTAAAAAGGAAAAAAATAATAACATTTTACTATACATTTTACTACTACAATTTTTAAATAACAAAAACGACAGCTTGAACTGAATATCCCTTTGACTAATTTTAAGACATTACAATAAACTATTATCGCTTTTCTAGTGACTAAGTTCGGCTATATGCTACAAATAGCAATTAGACTTTAAAATAATGTTCCAACCTAAAAGAACAAGTATCGTGAGGAAAGATAAAAGATAGTGTTCGATTAGCTGTATATTTTCTATTTTCTTGGGGCACTATTCTAAAATCACGTAGGCAGTGCAAAAACAATATTTGTCTACGTCATTTGAATTAGACCGGTCGGAACTGTTTGAAAATAAAAGTTTAACGCGAGATATTTGTATGAAACAAACACTGATCAACATTTCTTTAAATTTTGTGTAATAAAAAATTTTTAAGCATTTAACGTTCGTCACGTACGCTATTGTAGTACTACAAATGCAACTATATGCAAATTAAAAATTGCAAAATTTTCATAAAATTTCAAAAATAAAAAAAAACTTCATCCGTTTTCATAACATGCTAGTCAGCATATTAATAATTCTCGAACTGCGTATTTATTAAGCGAAAAAATTACAAATTAATTAGTATAAACTATATATTTCATTGCTTAAGAATACTATAAGAGAAAAATCTATCACGTACGCTATGTCACGTACGCTATTAAATTTTGTTCATTATAAAGTGATCCAAAAGATAATACAGATAATAAAGGAAAAATATTTGGCTTAGTGTAAGAAATTAAAAAAAAAAAAACTTCACAATTCGCATATTTTTACATGCACCTTAACACCACTTCCATTTGATGTCGCGTACGATATGCCCTTATATTCCTCCATATTTTGGACAAAAGGGTTCCAAATGTGATGCACTTTTTTCACATATAGCACCATCTGAATGAAACGTAACGACAAAATTTTTTTCATTTACTACTATTTTTGCAAAATCTATTCCACTTTGTGGGTACTTTGTGGGCGTACAAATATCACATACACTGACATGAAAATGCCCATATGGTAATAGCTAATTTTTTATATATATTTTTTTAATTTTTTTTTTGTAAAAAAGAGTGAAACCCTAATATACATAAAATTTACTTATTAATTTATAAACTAAAGAGCAAAATCTAAAAATTATCAGTTTTTATTTTTATGATGAGTTTGATCAATATTAATTTTTGCCAAAAATAAAAATTATATCGTCATTGCAAATAAAAAACCATATAACTAATATCTTTTTAATTTTACAGGAGAACGCAAGACCATATAATATCCGAGCAAAAAGTCGGAATTTGTTCCAAAGGTTTACCATTTTATTTTCATAAAAATTAATCTAGCTACTGAATTTAATATTCTAAGGCTGTTTATTGTTTATATCAAAAATTGTTGTAAACAATCTTTTAAGTGCATACCATCCAGTGCTTTGGATTTATTCCGTCCTATGGCATCCACGTGTTAAATTTATTGATGTTTCACCAGAAATAGGCCTAATTTGAGCTGAGTTCATCAATGATGTTATTGATGATTTGTGTGCTGGGATAGTACAAATGATAGTAGCTAAAATTTTTATATTTGTTGATAATTACGTCGCGCAAAAATGCATGTTGACAACACTTCAAATAATTGCTTTTTCGAAAATAATATATAGATGCTGGTGTTGCATTTGTGAAAATCTAGCCAATGTGGTAATAGCAAAGTAAAATAATAATTTGGGGAAAACATATATATTTTGTATGTTACTACTTTACGTTAGATGATGATCAATGTGTATAAAAATTTAGGTATTTAGTAGAGGGCTGCTCAAGATGTCTTAAAGGTGTGTTTAAGAAATTTGGCTTAGTTCATACACTTTCGCAACTTGTTGTGCGCAATTAGAAATCTATTTTTTGAACTTGCAAAATATGCGGAAACAATCTTCATTAAAAATGTGTATTTAGAACAGTGTTTGATACAAAACAAATCGCGACTTCAGTTTTGTTTTGGCCCACCGACCATTTAAATAAAAATTGAGTTAAGTATGGGGTATATATATTTTGAATACCCTCTTTTAGAATCCAAAAACTGTTTCGCGAAATTGTTCTTGATTTTATTGTGCTCGATATCATCATTTTTGATAAATTTTTTGTAAAAATATTTTTTTAAAACCCCATCCTAGGCCATCCCCATGTAAAAGTGGCTGGCCCGCTTCATAGGAAGTATTAGAACTCGGACTGGTCCCTATCACCTGGGGATCGGTCACGTGACTTGTTTTGTGTCAGTTCCATTTACCGTAGGGAAGTTACTCAAAACACAACAGTTAGTTTACACATGGAGGAACAAAAGCTACTTTTTACAAATAAAATAAAAAAGTGGCTACTGCAGCACAAAACAAGATATTTTACTTTCAATAAAAAGATGTTAATCGGATTGATGAAAGTTCACAAAAATTTAAATTTTTCTTCCAAACATATGCCGGAAGCAGTGGTGAGAATACAAAAAAATTCTATCGGATAAATTTTGAGAAAACTTAATGTAAATCTTCTATGTTGTTTTTCTCCATTCCGACTTTTTGGCTAAACCAATGGGCTAAACCAATACTGAGGTCGAGAAATGTCTTTTATACAACTTCAGGACATCTTGTATTTAGTCTCAGAGTGTTGCAGTATAGTTTTACTTTTGATCTGAATAGGAGTGTAAAGTATTGAACCTTTTAGTTTATGAGTTTATAGGTAAGGTAAACCGTAAACCTTTTTTAAGGTATGTTCGTGCAATTTTGACTTATTAAATCGAACTGGTCAGTTTATACTTTAGAAAATTATTTTTTGTGCAATTCCTATATTCACCACCACTCAACCATGCGCTGATAAAGGGCATGGGGAGACGGGATACCACCCCACCCCACCCGCATCCCTACACAAAAAATAGTGAGTTTCTTAAAGAATTTTCGCAAAATAGTATGTTTTTGTTAAAAGTTCCTCCCCAAAACCTCAAGCTGGATCCACCCATGCCTGCACTCAACTGATAATGTACGCGGAGCAGAATAAATAATATTTTTTCACATTCCACACATTTCATGGGTGCTCTAATATACATGGATTTACATTCATATAGACTACAAACTCACACATAGATTGATACCTCATATTAAAACTTGAACTGTATAAAGCTGAGATCCCACAAATACATCGTCACCATGTATCGACTTTCGTTAGCTCACTGCAATAAACCCATACGTAAGAAATCAAAATGGTATTATTATTATTATTATAATTTGGAAATAAGGCCACATTCCTTACTACTGCTTTACTACCTATCGCTTTATTGCAGTGATCCTGCGAAAATCGATAAATTGCGTCGATATTGTAAACTTTGCTCAAGAAAATCGAAAATAAAAGATTCTAAAATAACTCATTCAAACATGATGTTAAAAACAAAATCAAAAATATGTGGCATTTTGATGTTGTACATATAAACGTTTACAGTTTTAAAATCTCTATATTTTTAGTTTGAAATAAACCTAATAACTAATCATAGATATTAATTTAATCATACACAACTACTACTAATAATAATATTATGTATGAAATAATGATTTTTTTTTCAGCAAAAAAAAATTCAAATGTTTTATTTAATAATCTTATGTTTACTTACATTAACTGTGGTGAATGAGATTTAAAAGTAGCAAACAAATAATTTTTTATATCACTGGTAAGCATATCTTTGATTATGCTACAGATAGTTAAGATTAAAGAGATTTTGTGAAATGTTTGTAGGATTTATTTGTGATATCATTAATTGTATTTGTTTTGCAATATAAATTTTAAGTTAACTCAAACAGCTCTATTCAAATTATATTAAAAGTTATAAACGAAAGATAAAAGTGAAAAACCTTAAATCAATAAAGAAAATGTAAGCTATAAAAAACCGTATATAAGGTCAAAGAAAGTAGCCATTAATTCAGAGCAAATCATCTTCTTATATTGTAATAAATAGTGAAAGAAAATATGTCCAAAAATAAAGTACATAATGTTGAAATAAAAATAATAACGAAAGAACTGGTTTTATTGTTTACTTGAGGTCCCTGCAGCTTCGCGTGCCTAAAGTTCATTTTATGGCTATAAGATATAAGTAGAATATAATAATATAAAGTTATTATCATATTGTTTAAAGTTTCCGTTATACAAAATAAACAGTGCTACCATCGCATAGTAGGGCAGAATCAAAATATATAATAAAATTTTACACGGACATAGACAGAGGACTATTTCTATTTATGTTTTAAATAGCAGCTCTCTTACTTGCTCAGAAGCGGAGCTATGAAATCTCGGCCATGTAAAATATTTTACTGCTTGCCATTTCTTTATTTCTCATCCGATTTCAAACATTTTTGCTGTATTATAGCCCTTAAAAAGATCTAAAAGATACATGTTTGGTTGTATAATTACCTCTTCTAGTTAGTGATTTATACTCATTTAAAAATTGAAATTTCTCAAGTTTTCAAAACTTTGGTATAGTATTTTCTAGATATCGGATCCAAATATCATATATTTTTCTTCGATAGTTAAAGAACAAAATTTTAAAGAGTATAAAAATTTCATTAAATTCTGCCGTCTGAGATGAAAAATATTAAATTTTTAAATTGAAATTTGAAAAAGTGAAGAATTTTCGATAATTTTTGTAAAAAAAAGGCAACATTACTCTTTCACATATATATAAAAAAATTATTTTGGAATATATAGCAAATGTATATTTATCTGAAAGGTATCTTTACAGGCGTGCATCAACGCTAGACAAATAATTGAATTTCTTCGTTAACTTATTATTGGTTTGCTGCTTTCTAATGCGTTTTCCTATGTTAATGGGTCAAACCAATAATAAGGTGATGAAATGCTGGTATAATTGCTTCATGTAAACCGCGTTATAACAGAAAGCTTAACATCTGTTCATAACAACAATCAGCAGAAATTAAATTTTTGTCTGCATTGACCTGTATCAAAAAACCAGGACAATTTAAGAATGGACCAGGACACCAGGACAATTGTCTAAAACCAGGACAATCCTGGAAAACCAGGACGTATGGCAGCCCTAAGCTAAAGGGAACAGAAGAATGCGCATATGTGGTCACATCAGATGAAGAATAATTTAAATTATATATGTATATTAATTTCAATGTTTAACTAATACAATTATAAAAAATGTCTGAATAACAATTACTTAGGCTTTTGTTTTACGTTAAAATTAAACTTATAACATTTTATGTCAATGGTTTCAGTAACATATTTAAACACGCGCTAAGTAAGGTGTTTCATTTTCATTCTCCAAACCAAAATATGTAATGTGTACTTAGACAACCGTTGCTAGAAAAAACTTCCAGGAAAATGATGCTAAGTCCACTTGGATGAACAACGCAAAAAAGTTTTGTACATTCTCAAATGGTCTAAGTCATTTTTAACCATGTTCTACTACCAGTATTTATAATTCGTACACACTAAAAAAATTCTACAATATATATGATTTTAACACCGAAAAAAGTGAATTTCTATCTTATACGACATTTGAGAAATTCCAAATGAACTTTGAACGCGTCTCCTGTAAAATTCACTTTCTAGACTTAGCGTACTCTGGAATGAAGCCATCGATATTACTTAAAAAATTACAATGTGAGCTTACAATTTCAATTTGTTGTTATTCAATAATCAAACAAAATTTTTTTACTATAGCAGCACACACTCAAAATTGTTAAACTAAATATTGCTAGTATTAATATTATTTTCTTTTACTATGAATATATGTTTGAATCAATTTAAATTTTATTTTACTGACAGCAGCATTTTATGCTACTGGTAGTTAAAGAAATTAATTTGCTGCTAAGATTTTTTTCTGTTCTTATTTATTTATTTATTTATTTTTTTAGTAATTGTTAGAGGTGAAAAAACTTCAAAAATATAATTTACTTTATCCGGAGTATGGTATATAGGTGTTATACTACATACATTCATGTACTTATATACATATAAATATTGGGGTGGTCGTTAAAAATTCATATTTCCCGGACGCCCCAAAAAACTTTCCTTTTGTTAAAAAAGAAACATAATTAGCTATTTCTATTTTTTAATATATATAAAAGTAGGCTCTGCCACGCCCATAAAAACTAATGTTTGATTTTAGCCCCTTCCTGTTAACCGATTGATCTGAGATTTGGTAGACACCATTACTTTTGATGCCTATACAATTTTGTAATTAGAAAAGTGAGCAGCTCCATGCCCATAAAAAGTAAAATTAAACTTTACGCCTTTCCTCTGATCGATTCATCTTAAATTTAGTTGACAGCTTTGATTTTAATGATTATACAATTTTGTGGTGAAAAAAGTGGGCTGTAAAATGTAATATTTAATTTAACCCTCTTCCTGTTGACCGATAAATCTGAAATTTGGTCAACACTTTTACAATACAAATTTTTAATTAGAAAAAGGGGCATCGCCATGACCATAAAAAATGTTTAGTCTGCATTATTTGTGTCTTCTTTGGGTCAAATCTAGTAGTTGGCAATTTACTCCGTTCCTGTTGACCGATTTATCTGATATCGATACGATTATGTGTATTCAGTATTGTTGTGAATCAAAGATGGTCGCCGCCACAAAATGGCTAATTAGTTATTTGTTTACAAACACTTCAATATGGATCTCAAATGGAAGGGTTTGCACTATTTTAATAACTTAAAGCCGAAAGTTTTATTAAGGGGCCGTCAACAATAAGAATATTAACCTGTAACTAACACTAAACTCAAAATTTAAATCTGGGCTGGTAAAATTTCATTAACACAAAACTGATTTACGGTCCTTTTCACAATGTATGATAGATCTCATTGGTCCACTTCCACCTTCAAACGGTTTCTATTATTGTTTGAGTATAATTGATCGCTTTACTAGATGGCCAGAAGCTATTCCATTACCAGACGCCACTGCTCAAACGGTAGCCTTTGGTTTAATCGAAGGGTGGATAAAAGATTTTGGAGTTCCACATAAAATAACGTCGGACCAAGGTAGGCAGTTTGAGTCTACTGTTTTTCGGGAACTTTCAAAGGGTCTAGTAATAACACATCTACGTACGACATCATATCATCCACAATAGAATGGGATCATTCAGCGCTTTCATCGAGCTCTCAAAACGTCAATTATTTGCAATAAAAATTCTAACTGGTTCCGACAACTACCAATAATTCTACTAGGGCTAAGATCACTTCACAAGCCTGGTATCAACACAACTCCGGCAGAGCTAGTGTTAGGTACTCAAGTTCGATTACCCGGAGAAGATATCTTATCAATCAGAATTTGTTAAAGACTTTGTGCAAATGATGCAGAATCTTTAACCTGTCAATACAGATAAGCCGTTCGTACATCCACAGTTAAAAGATACAAAGTTTTTTTTTTGTAAGAAATGATAAAGTCAAGAGGCTACTTACACCTCTTTATGAAGGGCCATATTTAGTTATAAACCAATCGTCAAAATATTATTGTTTGAAAATCAATAACAAAGAGGTAAATATTTCTATCGATAGACTGAAGCCTGCATATATTTCAGAAGATAGCGAAGCAGAAAAGGCCGAAACACCTCGTAGATCGAAAAGACTTTCTGTGCACTTTGCCACATAAAATTTTAGAACCACTGTGGGCAGTTCAAAGTTGTCTACTGTATATATCAAATATTATTTTAATGAAATTACCCTTGTTAAAAATGGTATTATTATTATTATGTCTTTTTATTCATTATTTGAGTTTAATTTCATTCTCTTGTTTGAATAAATAAATACATTTTTATAAAAAGTTTTATTTCCAAACATATAAACGAAAAAGAAAGGTTGCCCAAAAACAAAACGAATTATTTTGTTGAGCTTCTAATTTCCGCTTGCCAAGGAATGCATCGAACTTCGAAATTAAAAAACTTATAAAAATTGTTCCGAGTTTCCTTCGACACAGATGGATATTTTCGCGTGTTTTTTTTCAAATTCATCAATTGACCATTCTGCCCTTTCCAATGGCCGTCTGTCATTTCTCCTGTTACAAATGTTTTAGTATCCAAGCCGCCACTTACGTAAAACGTTGGCGCTTTTGGAGCGCAGAAAATAATGAAGATGACAACTTGCCTTTAAAATGTTTGTGACTTTCTCATGCCATAATTCAATCGGGTTTAAAAGGATTCTGAACATTGATGACAATATGAGCGATAGTAATTAACAATATATTTCTCTTTTGTCAATCCTACTTCAGCATACAGTTTCATAAAATTTTCTGACAAAGGAAATGCATCGTCCCCAACCGGCTCGTATGGCAACCTCTTGCTTGCGTTTGCAATGCATTTCGCTTCGTGAGTGCTTAGCCGTCTCTCTTCGAGGTACTCAGATAATCTAGTATTCTCATATCCACCAGCATCCGATACATGACCATTAGCTCCTACGTCAACCATAACAAATTCGTAATTGGCGTGTACAAATGCCATACAAATTATGCTGAATGTTTTTATATTTGAAGTAGTAGGAGCCAGAGTTTTGGTGTTTTTATTGCGATATGTTTGTCATCTATTAAGTCAATGCAGTGTGGAAAATTCTACTGCCTTTCGAACTGTATTGCTGTTTCCCTCCTTCTTTTTTGAGATCTTGGTACCTGAAAAATATTTTCAATGTTATAAAAAAGTTTATTTTGTGTTTTTCTTTTATTTTAGGTGTAGCCTACAAGAAAAAAGAAAAGGCAAAAAAGGATTTGCATGGGTTGCTAGAATTAGCTGCCAAAAGGCTTAAGCAGCCTGTCGATTACTCACAAACTATTGTTAATGTATGTGCTTGCGAGTATAGACTGGCAACGGACAATAAAAAAATATTGGCAAAGAAAGCCATTGATGAAATTCTTTTTGTAATTAGCCATCGTCTGCTGAATATGTTCCCATGGCAATCATATCTCCAAACGGCCCTGCTCATCTTTACCAAAGATTCGCAAACCATCAAACCCTCTATCAGCTTCAGGTTTTCCCTACAGCTAAAGCCTGCCGATAACAGCAGACTTTCACTGTGGGAAAAACCTTCATCACGTTGTTGTTAGAACAAACCTGACAAATGTACAACCAACCGCAGTCAAAAGAGTAAGTGCTTTTAATCACAATCAGTCCCTTCAGAAAGACGTACAGTAACGCAGTAAAACTCAATATTTGAGTTTCTATTTCATTCTAAGTTTATTTTAAAATAACTTTGGCTTTTGCTTCATGCTTCATGAAACTTTTTGTATATGGAGAAGTAATATAGGCCAAAAAAATTGGAAAAACTCATATAAAATTTCACTGGGCTTTTTCATCCAAGCTTATATTAAAAAAATTGTTAGTTACAGGAAACGCTAAATAGTTTTTGACTAAATTTACACAATGAAATATTTTATGAAATCTGTGTTATGAAACTTTTTTATTTAACAACAGTATGGGCAGAAATAGCTTTGTTTAATAACTATTTTATTATAAGGTTGTCTTAACTTTTTACAATATGTTTTCCAAGCTAAAATGCTTTCCAAGCTAAAATGTGTCATTGAAAGCGTTTTTTGAAATTAGTTTTATGCATTTTACCAAATGGTCGGAAAAGTTTCTTATGAAAAACAGATAAACTTCATTGCATTGTTCAACAACACAAATTAGCTCAGCACACAAATTTATGTTCATTTTTCATTACTGAATTGCCTTTTTTTATGTATATGTAGCACAGTGTATCAATAAAACATTTAAAAAAATGGATGCAAACCTCTATATTATTTCTAAGCACAGTAGAAATGGCATCACATGTTTCCATCACAATTCTACTTATGGTTGTTGAAGACATAGCACAGAAAAATTTTAAGTTTTCAAAATATTGACCACTCACCAGAAACCGAACGCAAGTTGACAATCTTTACCTCGGACATATGGCTTTCATTAGAACTATATATTATTTTTGTATTAATGGTTGAACCATCTTTAGCAAATCATCAAAAGTTGCGCAACATCCATACGATAAAAATTTTGAAAATCGTTTCGTGAAGAAACTCTTAAATTATTGAATAATTTTTCACAGGAAAATGAGGATGTTTGCACCAAATACGACGATGTTTCTTTTCAAAAATTTTTTTTCCATGTGCTTCGCTACACAATATTCCCTTTGTAATGAAAAGAAACTTAAAACTATATTAAATTATGGGTTTATTCGAACTGTATGGGTTCATATCCAAAGAAATTTTATTATTTTTGGCTTGAGTTCGGTTTTAATTTAATTTTTCAATTAAACTATATTTTAATTTAGAGATAAATGTGAAGCATGTAGACAAAGAAATTTTAACTGCGCGGAGGGAGAAAATTGTAAGCATTATCCATAAAAGAAAATTTCTTAAGGTTAAGATATTCCAATAGCATAAAGAGCTTACCCTTCTCAACAAAAGTGTTGAACATTGTCGAGAAATATTTTGAGGTTTTGGGGATTAAATCGGTGATTTTCGAGAGTAACTGAAAAATAACGGTAAATTTTTGGATATCTTAATAATAAAAAAGTCGTAGAACAAACATTATTGCCGAGGGCCCAAATAATAATTTTTCATATATTATATTCTTATATTTATATTTATATTTGCCAACAACAAAGCGGCTATCGCCACAATAAATGTTGTGCATTCTACATCCTTGGCGGTTCTTGAATGTCGGGTATTTCTAAACGAGATTGCGAGATATTCGAGATTAGCTCTGTTTGGGTTCCAGGACACTCAGATTGCCCTGGAAGCAATATTGCGGACAGAATTGCCTAACAGGGTGTGATATTGATCAATTCAATGATCTACCACTTCATTTGGACTCCACTATCTCACTTTAAGCTACTGATATAGCTTGAATCATATAGACTGGCACAACACAGGTGGGAACACGAAAGTACCTGCCATGCGGTCAGGTCCATGTGGCCACACTACGACCTACGCAAGACACGCGATCTGCTGAGGCTCGGTAAAGATCAAGCGATACTATTAGTTACAGTGCTCAAAAGGCAGAGGAATATAAGGACCCATGCCAGAAGGAAGGATTTAAATTACAACGGCTATTGTATAAGTCGTAATGAGTATGAAGAGGACGGAACGATTCTACATAGTGATGCCAATTTTTGTGGAGCAAAAAACACAACAATATTTTAGAAAGGCACTAAAAAGCGTAATATCGAGATAAAAGAAGCGTAAAAAAGCACTAAATAATGCTTTTTAGTGTTTTGTTGTATTAAATGTCTTCAAAAATATTCATTCCTCTATTACCAGGTTTATATGGAAGAGAAGCCATAGTTCCGGCTACAGGTATGATTTTTTCTAAGCAGAGTTTCTACTTGGAAGCAGTATAATTTAGAACTGATTTCAAAAACTTCCCTATCTCCAAACTAGCAAACAGTGTTCCCATCTTTAGATATGTCCCAGATATTCTCAATCATTTTTTAAGTAACCAAAATTGGCCGATCACTGTAACTTGGTTTGACAGAAATTTTAGTGGTCGATATTATCTTTTACAGGTTTAATGTGAGGAGCATTTATTTGTATGGGGTTTCATAGAAAAGTGTTACAAATTCATACTTTTGTGCAGTGAAATAAGTCAAAAATGCGCTTAAGCAAAATGCAGTTAAATAAAAACTACACCCAGAAAAAAGATTTGTTGGAAAATGGTTAGGCAGACAAAATAATAGTTGAATAGACTATATTGCAGCTCATGCTATCAATCTTCTATGAACCCAAAAAACAGTTAACGCTCGTTACCATAAGAGCATAATTGTGATAAAGATATGGTTCTGCCAATATGAAGAGCACGACCAAATAAAATATTATGAACTGGATTTTAGTACCAATTATTGGTATTTGCAACTAAAAAAATTATCTTTCTAAATTTACTTTACCTTTTATCGGTTGTTGCAACTAGCTAGTGGTTACTTTAATTATCATTGATACACCTAACCGATTAAACGGTTCGCATAAGCAATTATTTATTATTGTAAAATAATTTTTTTTTCATAAGAATTTTATGATAGTTGGTACAACTGCCAAAATTCTATTGGCAACAAATTTGTTTGTCTCAACGAATCTGGTTTCTCTGTGTAATCTATCTATAAAAATTATTAAATATGGAAATGAGCAAAGGCACGGCTGAAAAATTTAAAAAGCACCAAGCTAGTGCTTTTTCTTAGTAAAGCACTACATCTGAAAATTTGGCGTTTTAAGATATCAAAAAGCACTAAAAAATAGTGCCAAAAGCACTAAGATGGCATCGCTGATTTTACATCTTATATGCCAATGTTCAGGTTTAGCCAGCGTAAGGATAAGAATTATGGGCACTGACATACTTCCAGACTCGGATAGTTTGGCAAATGTAGGCCTAGTCAGGCTATTCTCGTAATCGCAAACAATTGTATAATAAAGCAATTAATTATGCCCTATTTGCTCAAGAGTATCACAAAATCACCGAACTAATGGGCCTAAGTAAGTCAATTCTTGAGTTCTGACTGCCCTCGCAACCTAACCTAATCAACACACTGAAAATTAAACATTAGTTTAAGCTTTAAAAAAATACAAATTGTTGTACTAAATTAGGGTGTATGTATTAACAACCTTACCAAATTGTTACATTTTTTAGCAATTTCGTTACGTCTCTTATTCTATACAAATGATTTTTTTTATAGTTCGATATTTGCCAAACACAGCAGAATATAAAACACAACGGGCAAAGTGCAAAATGCAGTCTACATACAAATCTGCAATTGGACGAAAAGAAAAATAAAATGTTCTAGAATAAAAACACAATAATACGGTGATGCTGTGTACGTACAAAATTAGAAACAAAAAATCTGAAAAATAAAACATAAAAGCTTTAAACAATTTAAGTGCACTATGCTCAAATACTACGTGACTTGAATCAACGTAAGACAATTGTTTAATACAGGTTTTCTTTCTCTGTTTTTATTAAAAAAAAAAAATAAATGAACAACTAAAATGAATATAAAGAGGCCATGTTAAAGGTGTGCAGCATAAAACATGAAAATTTTCAGGAATAAGCTTTGTGAACAAATTCGATTTAGATAGAATGAATGGCTATCATGAAAATCACACTTGTAGATATTATCGTTTAATGAAAAAATTTTCGTTAAGGTGAACTTTCGTCAGATAATTTGATTACTCTCCAAATTTTTAACTGCTGTTCAGAGAGATTACTTTAGCCGAAATTAATAGATGCAAGAACGACTGAAAGTTTTTAATTAAAAGACACTATCAGAGCTAAGAAAAATATAGTTAATCTAACGAATCATTAAACTCATTTAAAATAGATTCCATTAGAGAAGTTATTAAAGACATTTTATGGAATGTTTGTTTTATGATTTTGTTAATTAATTCGAGATATTGGCTCGTTCGGTTTTGCAATTTCAGCTATGCGACTTAAAAATGATTATAACATTGTTGTTCATTTCAGCAAACAATTGTTTGTACTCTTTCATTTCATTTCTTTTTATACTCTCTCCTTAGTCGTTAATGCGAGAGTGACAGCAATACAGCTGCAAAATATTTTTGACCACCAATGGATTATAACCAAAATTACTATTAGTGAATTAATTTCAATATGGACATTTTTCATAAAAAAATACTAGATAGATTTTTTAAAATTTTACGTAACCTGTAGCATCCCTCTAGTAGCTGCTGGGCTAGGTTACGGGTGAATCCAAAACTAAAGTTTGGATTGTTGATAATTTATTTCTAACCATGGGCAAATGGCACGTAGTATATCAGGAAGAAATTCAGAAAGTCATATATATAATTAGTTTAAAAAAGTTTCTTAAAATTACACCGATAATTATATTGCTCTGTTAAGTCCCTTTTCATTCGATTTTTTATCCAACCGTGTTTTAAAATGATTTGACACACTACAGAAGCTATCAATACAGGTCAAGGTTTTTATTTGCTTGATACCTGGTTCAAAGGATAGGGGTAACAAGATAGCAGATGAGTCTGCCATGCGGACCGTTAATATTCCCCTTATGGGCCAGTAATGTTTTTGTAAAATCAATTAGTTAGCTGTCACCTTACTTATAAGCGGAAATGAATTTGGTTCGCAAAGAGGTTGCTTCTACAAGTTTGAGGCAGACCATGGTATTGGAAACATTTTCAAATACTGTTTTACTTGAAAGAGAAATGATCTGCGACTGGCTTTGGGTTTCTCTATGCTAATTTAAGAATAAAATATTGAGTCTTTGTGTAACAATATTTGTTCCCCTTTTTATCTGTTATGCATGAAAGAAGATAAAAAACGTTAGATATAATTTGTGAATAGTAGAAGGCGTCTCTTTCATTCTGAAGTTCTATATCCAAATGATACTAGGCGGGGATTTTTCCAGCCAATAGCACACACAAAGAATATATATGGTTGTGGCATGCTTGCGTCATCAATGTCACGTTTGCCAATATAGTTTATGGTTCTGGTAAATAAGTTATTATTGTTTTAAATAATTGTGAGCTTTAATTAGTTTACAATAAATAAAATCATGTTTACATTTAATCATCACATTATAGAAATTGCAATATGGTTGCATTTATGGTTAATAGAATAATATGTATGGTTAATGGAACCAAATGTATTGTTAGTTTAACCATATGTGCAGTTAATTGGAGCCAAATGTATGGTTAGTTGGAACCATATGTATGGTTAATGGAACCATTTGTATAGTTAAATGGAACCATATATATGGGTAAAAGAATAATATGTATGGTTAATGGAACCATATCTGTGGTTAATTGGTCTTAATTGGAACCATATATATGGTTACTGGAACAATATGTATGATTAATGGAACCATATATATGATTAATGGAACCATATGTATGATTTAATGGAACTATATGCATGATTAAATTGAACCATATGCATGGTTAAAAGGAACCATATGTATGGTTAAATTGTGCCATATGTATGGTTAAATGGAACCATATGTATGTTTAAGGGGAACCATATATATTGTTAAATGGAACCTACGTATGGTTAGAGGAACCATCTGTATGGTTAAATGGAATCATATGTATGTTTAATAGAACAAAATATATGGTTAAATGTATCCATATGCATGATTAAATGGAACCATATGCATGGTTAATAAAACCATATTTATGGTTGATGGAACCATATGTATGGATTATTGGAACCATATGCATGGTTACATAACAATGTTATTGTTAACTTAGACAACATTATTATGTTTAAAACAATTCAAAATAGTATGGTTTGACTGCAACCATATATTCAATCATAATGTGTTTTTTCTTTGCGTGCACTGATTGTCATTAGCAATATGATACAGAACTTGGATTACAAATAACTAAAGAACTAAGGATTGCCCAAAACTCGGAAAAAATTGCCAAAATGTCGAAAATTCGCAAAAATTTGCTAGCAGTGCAAAGATAGTAAAGTTTGGTATGTTTAAAAATCGATAAAACTGTAAAAAACCAAGAACTGGCAAAAAACACTTTTATTGCGAAGATAGCGAAAATTCCCGAAAAATTCAATAATAACAAAGAAGGGTACTGTTGGCTTGAGATGGTTAGCGCGTTGGCTACAAACCCTGAGGTCTTGAGTTCAAGACTAGTTTCAGGCAAGCCAACAACATCATGAATTTTTCTGATGTGCATTGGTGTGTCGTTGTATGTTGATTGTAGTTGAACTGTTAAACTAATTTAGGCATAGCACTGATCACTTTGGCAGTATCGGCAGCATTGTAGCCGAACCAAGAACCAAGAAATATGACTTACAGCTTAAAACAAATCAATGCCATTACTTGACACTATTCTACAAAAATTAAAAAAATATATATGTTAAAAGAGCTGTAAATAAATTATTAGGTGATTGTGTTTCTTCTCTTTTTATAAACAAAAATTGCGAAAGTATGCGAAAACTTGTGAAAAATAGAAAAATTGTAGAAATAGTTAAAATTTTGAGAATGCAAACAATTCAAAAAAAAAAACTCGAAAATTACACAAGCTCGCAACATTGGCGTTATATGTTTTTTTTTACCATTTTTTTGGTTTTTACAGTTCTATCGATTTTTAATCAATATCAGTCAGACTTTTTCATCTTAGAAAGTTTTAGCGAATTTTCGTAATTTTTGCGATCTTTTTTTCGAATTTTTGGCATTGCTTGTAATTTTAGCTATTTGGAAGCAATTTTATTAGGCTTTTTTGCAATTTTCAAATATTTTGTGAGCTTTCGCTATTTAAGGGATAAAATAGGTTTTTAGTCTGCTCTTGGCTTTTTTAGAATTTTACCGATATTTTTATCCCTATCAGAATTTCTATCTTTTTAATGTTAGCAAGTTTTTGAGAATTTTGTTAGTTTTAGCAATTTTGTACGAGCTTTTTTGTATTCCTTACAATTTTAGCCATTCTAAGAAAATGTAGGGCTTATTTGCAATGTTGTAATTTTTCTCGAGTTTTCGCTATTTTCGCAATTAAAGCGACCTTTTAGCTTGTTTTTCGCTTTATTGCAGTTTTACAGATTTTGAATCACTATCAGACTTTTTTTTATTTTTAATGTTAGCAAGTTTTTTTGAACTTTTCTTATTTTCTCGATTTTTTTTTTAGTTTTTGGCATTCCTTACAATTTTAGCGATGTTAAAAATATGTTACGGCTTGTTTGCAATATTGCAATATTTTGCGTATTTTCGCGGTAAAAGTGCTGTTTTTAGATTTTGTGCTGCTAGTCAAGTTTGTGGGTTTAAACAAATTTAAGAGATTGTTTTTTATCCTTAAAATCTGTAAAAAAAATTCGCCATTTTGTTAATACAAGTCTTCCCAAAAACTTAAACTGAGTGTATAGTATTTAAATTAAGTTTTACTAATAATTTTAATTGCAATTATGACAATACAAATTGCTTGTAAATTTAAGTGGAATGATTGCATTAACAATTACAAGTAATTTATAATAGATTTGCCACAATAACAATTTATGTAATTATAATTGGCAAAAGAGAAATTACAATGAAAAGGAATTGTGTTTGGTACTAGTCCAATTACAATTACAAGTAATTTCAATTACACCAAGGCAATTATAAATTACTTGTATGTAATTTAAGATAATATGTAATCATTACTTTCGAACCCTGATTTTGATGAATACATACACACAAATGTACTTTCCTTTGAATCTTGCAAAACTGCCAATTATTTCTTTAGTATTTTATTGACAAAAATTTTATTTTTCATTTATTATTGTTTATTTTCCAAACAGCTAATAGTCTTGCACTTTACACAATCTGCTCGAAGAAGAAGTATGGACTGTTTCGTATGAAAAGAAGAGCGGTATCGCTTTTCGCGCAAATTTGGATGCCGCGGGTCCCTAGTTCTTACGACTATGACTTATGCCTATGGTCATAAAAAATCGATTTCCTTTATAAGATGAAAAAATATGTTAGCTAAGCTTTTTTATGCTAATTTTTTATATATTCTGCTTAAAATATCTCTTTAGTTTTTGTGAGGATGCCTGTATATATCTAACAAAAATTTATTAAGAAATTTTAATCAGGAAAACTTGGCAAAATATAGGGAATAAAAAAATTAATGTTAAAACTTAAAATCTCAATAAACTTCTTTATCTTATTGTGTTTTATGATTCTTGTATTTTATGGTTTTTGAAAAGAACAGTAGTGAAAAAGTGTAAAGAGTCTAAATTATAAAACACAACAAAAAGCTATTTTCCAAATACATGCTTCCGTATGCAAGACACACAAAAGCACTAACGCATATACATATATGAGTACCTGATCTTGCAAGTCAAGCCATGCAAAACTATAGTGCTGCATATTTAGTGGTATTTGTATATTGCGTATATATTTATGGTGTTTGAAAATTTATTAAATGTGTTAAAAGTTTTATCGAGTTTCTTTATTTTTTTTTTTTTGTATATTGTTTGTTGTCTTATGAAAATTCGTACATAACCATAAAAATGTTTAGAATAGTTGAAAAGTTATTTCTTTAGTTTTGTTATTTTCAGTCTTCTGCAGTTTTACCTAACAAAAAAATATATTTAAAAAATTCTATCGTAAATATATAGAATTTTCTTGCTGCAACTAAGGCGGAGAGAATCACAAGAAAATATATATATGTATGTATATAAAAATGGAATTTTTGAAGAACAGAATTTTATAATGCAAGCGTAAAAATTTTAATCGACAAAAATAGTTGGCAATGGCCGACTATAATAATTCTGTACATGCTGCTAAAAAATTAGGAAACTTGCTGCAATCATTTGATTTTGATAAGAAATATTTGCGATTAGTATTATTTTTGACAGATCTGTATCAAATTTAAATTTTTTATGAAATATGTTTATTTTTTTCTTAAAATAATTTAATGTGTCATAAGTTTCACTGACAAGGCTAATTTTAATATTTACCACCAAGATGATATATCTTTCAGACATTGCATAGTGTAGGTAAATAAGAAAACTCTGTACAAAATGAAGAAAAGAGAACAACTACCAAATTGCAACAAGGACGCTTTCAGATACGTATATGTATAAAAAATTAACAAACACAACAATAAGATGCAAAAATGAAAACATCAGCCTGCGACCTCAACCATAATGTATGCAATTCAAATAAACCAAAACGCAAATTGAAGGCTGCCTACTAAAGTATATGGCTCTAAAGCAGTGATGGGCATACTTTAAATTTTCTATGCACTCGTGCGCATAGGCTTTTTTTCCAACATCATCACAGTGTGTACCACGCACAGCCATCTATTTAGTCGCGAAGGTCACACACAGACACAGAGTGTGTTAGTGTATGTGTGGGCACCACTGCTTTAAAGAACCACATGTGTGTATAATATTTGTACATACATTTTGCTTACCCAGTTGACCAGGACCTTCGTATAATTAAAAATATTTTTTCAAGATTGTTATCTATATTTCTTAATTTATTTATTTTAATGGAATATGTTACAGAATCTTTTTTTTTCATTTTATTTATTTTTTCAATATATTAACTTACTCTGCAGTCAGACAAACCAAAACTAATGCTGAAAATGACCACCATACCTTCAGGCTAGCAGACTAGCGCACATCAACTAACCAACCGTAGCTATTTAATTATTGTGCACAATTTGCCTATTAGTGCAATATGTATATCCGGGAAATTATCGGAATTATCGTCAATTTCGCAAACGAAAAGTGAAAAAACGTTTTTAAGAAACAAGGTTTTATTTAAATGCGCTAAAAAGAAAAAAAAAACTTTTACTTTAAAACTTTTACTATCAATCAATTTCTGTCAGATTTACGAACAATTATACTATGCAACAAGAAAAATGCTGGGGAGTACCACTATATTTTTTTGGTGTGTTATAACTACAAAACAGCAGAAATTTAAAATTTTATAAATAGTTTTTTTAATTAACTTTTTTTTAAATTTGGGATTTTTGAAGAGACTGCTTTACTGACTTTATCACGACTTATGAAGGGGCTTTCCAATTTTATTACAAAAACCAATCCGAAACTTTTCCTAGAATGTATAACCGGGTACCCGGGTGTCCGCTAGCAAATTTAAATTTTTGTAGCTCCAAAAACAATACCAGTAGAGTATTAAAACTTTGGATCTTGGAAGCTCAAGTCCTTTTGTGTCATTTTCTGACCATTTATGAAATTCGGTTCAGTGGCTCCATAGCTATAAGCTTCCATACATGACACATACGCAAACACATAACCGGCGTACCTCAAGTACTACTTTAGCTTGATATTCGATTAAAACCAGCTTGTTTTTTAAAAGAGAACTTGACGCACTATGTAATTATGTAATTGCCAAAATTTTAACTCATTTAAACTTCACTTAACAGTCTAAATAAGTAATATTACAAACATAACATAAACAATATAAAAACATAAGAAAACCATCCCCAGAGGGAAAAACCTGTCACAAGAAGACAGGTGCGTGACTGGTTCCCAAGGACTAGCAACCGATTCAAGTTCCCGAACTTTATATGAAAGGGACCGTTAAATGTTACATGGCGTTGCCATTGGAGGCGTTAATTGACATAATTAAGATACTCAGTGATAGGTTCTAGGCCCAAGCTTAAGGTACTTGTCCACTTGTTATAGGACAAGTACGTTCAATTGTTGCAACAAATAAAATCAGTTTCTATCAGATTACGAAAAATTTTGATAGTTAATGTATGTATGATACAACAGACATTAATGAGATAATATACATTTATTTAACTTTTCAAATACTCTATATAGTATTTTGCTTCTGGTTTCTGTACAAAAAAATAGTAACTCATAGCAGTTTTCAACAAAATTATGTCTTATTAATAAATCAGCTTTTGTAAGGGGAAAAACATTTCACTTCTAATTAAAACAATTCTTTTGGGAATTATTGAATTACAATTAATTTCAATTTCTTAACATGATTTTTTCCTTAATTAATACTTTTAGGGGCAATCACCCTTCGTTGGAAACTGCTATTGCAGACCTTGCAACTCTTGCAAGTATAGGATATATGCTACAACATGCAACACAACAAGAACAAAATATAAGAAACTTACATTTCCTACACAGTAGCAGATATACAATACTAAAAACTGTAGGAAACTTTTCTAGCATATATGTATGCAATTAGCAAAATTACTCAGGGAGACTCTCTGAGAGTGTATAAAACATAAACATGAAAATAAAATACAAACTAATAGTAGGACTGCAATAAATCCATTAAATAATAGGAAAAATTCTTGGGTAGTCGAACGCAACTATTAACAAGAAAAGTAAACAAAGTTGGTTTGTGTGCGTTCGTTTATTTATTTGTGCATTTATTTTATGTATTTAAATATCAAATGTATACATCTTGAATAAATGTTAGTTCAGAATTAATCTACAAATAATAAATTAAGAAAAAAATTAAGATTGGTTCTTTTTTATAGTACATTTGAAAAATTACATAGTTATATATGTATGTACATATGTATTTCCTACATGCGAGAAAAAGACACTCATTCTCTGTAGCAGAAAATGATAGTTTATATCCTGCAGGTGCAAACATGCTACCAAGAGTGATTTCCGCTTTTATATTTCATAAAATATTAGCTAGGTGTAATGCAGATCATTAGGGCACCTCTACCGAAAAATCTTATAGTAATTTAAAACAATGTCAAAATCCAAACATTAGCTCCACAATTACTGAGGTTTTTTGTTTTCTGACTTTACTATTTACAATTTGGCTGTTTTTTTCAACACTAATGTGCTGTTTCAACAATGCAAACAAGCTTGTCTAAAATGTATATGTAAGAAGTATATGTGAGAAGTTATTCAAGAAAAATTTGGATGTACGGATTTTCTTTAAATGTTCAATATTCTCATGCCTTAGAATTTCTTTTTAAACAAAAAATAATTTGATCGAAAGATTAAATTAAAAATGGAATTAAGTCAAACTAATTAAATAACTTTGGATAAAAACCATACAGTTAGACTAAAAATTCATAACTCAATTATTAAAACTCTAAAGGCACTTAACTAAAACATGAATGGGTACTGTTCCAAAAATGTGGGCAAAATAAACATTCAAAAAATCCCAGCATTGAGAATATCGATAAAAAGGTTTGAATAGTTGAACATTCTAAGAAAAGACAGTTAGTGAAGTTCCGAACATTTAGAAAAAGTTAATTAATATAGGTGCGACTCGCCACAAGATGGCGACAGTCTGTTAATTGAGCTTACTAAAATTAGTAGGATTTTCGCTACAGTGTTGTTGCCACTGTCAGTTTTGGTGTAGGTAAAGGACTCTGACGAGTAGACTTGGTGGTCATGAAACAGCTGTCATTTCAACCCTCCGTATATACAAATTTGTCTTTGAATGTTCAATATTCACATGCTTTAGAAATTCTTTCTTAAATAAAAAAATAATTTGATCGAAAGATTTTATTAAAAATGAGCTTAAGCCAAACTAATTAAATAACTATAAAATTATATATATTTTTTCTGTGAAGCTGAAAATTACTAAAAATTGTAAAGGGGTATACGGATACTCTGATTACATGTTTGTATGCTATTTTTTGGTTATGTGTTCTATGGTTAAGCCGTTCTAGCAGAATTTTTTTTATATACTCTATGTCTTCCGAATTAATCCCAGAGAAAAGTATTATGTTTATGAAAGCAATAAAAAACTTTCATGCCTTCCACATGCGATGTTTTGAAGTGCTTCCGAGGATGCTCAAAAATAAGGCAGAAATCGCTCATTGTACATAATGTTTACATCACAAAGTTAGTTAGCATTTTACATTTATTCAACACAAACTCCAAAATAAACAAAAATTATATTCATAGCATTTTCGCTTTCAAGAAAATAGGTTCTAAAGCAGCATCGCTCATACTGGCACCAGAGTTCCGAACATTATTCGGTTCGTATATGTAAACAGCCGAATCAAAACCAATGTTCTCACTAAAGAGTAAAAAATAAATAACAACTTCATACAGTTGTATAAAAGCTTGTTGTTTTTTTACGTAGATGTTTTTCGTTTTAATAGGCACACAGTGGAATAGTACTACCACATACTCATAAGCACTAATACTAAATTAAAAACTCTTTTCTCTCGATAGCCAGCACTGTTCTAAAGCATCGGTGGTCAAAAATATTTTGCAGCTGTTTGCTGTGAGAATTGTGAACTACAGTAATACGATAAAGTAAACGCAAAGATTTTATCACAAGATATTATATTGGTCTTAAGATTGTATAATAATGCGGTTCACACTAAATTTACTATTTCTTTACTTGGTAAAATGGAGAAATTTTCAATACATTTTGCCCCAATCCCCTTAGTTTTTTCAAAAATATATATTTTTATTTCTAATAAAAAGCACTTTATTTTCATCATTATCATATATTTTACACACTGTATGTGGCAAAATACCAACAAAGCGACTATGCATGTACACTCGTCGCTCTTGCATTAACGACTAAATAGAGAGTATAAAAAGAAATAAAACAAAGAGTACAAACAATTGTTTGGTGAAATGAACAACTTTGCTCTAAAGTTTCAAGTTCCCTGCGGAAAATTTGGTGACAAATGATCCAAAAGTACTCGTCCTATGACTTGAGAAAATGAGACTGGTACCAAAAATAAGGATTAGTGGATGGTGAAAAAAGACATATTGTGTAGGTGGTCACATTTAACAATTTTCAGTCAATTTAGTTGGTACTCCGGCTAGTATTGTAGTAAACGGCACTGAGCAAATTCGATGCACCTAGATCTAAGGCCTATCACATAGTGTTATATAATATTAATTGCATCACTTCAATGATACTGCCATGCCACTCAGGAACCTGTTCCGTAACCATATTCAGATATTAACTCCAGCTTAACTGGTATTTATACCATTGAAATATAAGTTCCCTTGTGGTCGAGTGGGTAGTGTACTAGCTTGTCATGCCGGAGGTTATCGGCTCGAATCCTATCAAAGACACCACTTAAAAATAAAATACAATTTCTACTTGGATTTGTAACAATAAAAAAATAAATTAATCGATCAAATTAATCGAATTACAGCTGAATTTGGAATAATATTTATATATAATCTATATTATTCTACACCGACTAGGACTCTATAAGATAGTTCAGAGACAAGTTACAAGGTGCATACAAAGTATCAATTAACCCCATCCTAGGCCATTTCCATGTAAAAGTTAGAACTCGGACTGGTCCCTACCACTTGGGGCCGGTTACGTGAGTTGTTTTGTGTCAGTTCCATTTACCGTAGGGTTGTTTCAAATAAACACTAACACATTTTAAAGTATGGTCTCTTTCTACATATCTCGTCTATTGCATGGAAAAGAAAGATTTAAAATAAAACTCGAAACATATAATTTTTTAATCAAAGTCAAAATATTTTAATTTTGTTTAAATATATAAAAAATCAAAAATTGGAAAGTGACACTATTTTTATTTACTCGCCGTAAAGCCATATATACCACAAATAAAAAAAACTTATTTAACGAAAATCGATAGATTAATTTTGTTCACAATAAAATGAAATTTTTTGAGTTTTGGAAAAAATCAGGTTTTGGAGACGTTGCTCTACATATTTTATTATAACTTGGAAAAAGGCTACCAAATGTCCTAACAAAAAAAAAACCAAAAAACTTTACATAAAATTATATTTAAGCCATTCTAACATTATTTTTTTAACACCCCCTAAAATAAATCTCAGATGTCAGTTTTCAAAACGCCGTTACACGTATATATTATTTTGGTGACTGCTACCAAAATCATTTTTAAGAAACTTGTTATTTAAAAAAAATGTGCTTCTGTTGTACAGTGTAAATATTAGCAAGTAAAAATTTGGTGATTTCACTCTATTATGAATAAAACAATATTTATCCATCGATTTTCATGAAATAAAGCTTATTTCATTTGCAATATATTTTATTTGTAAAATATGTGGCTTTATGATCAGTTAGTAAATTTTGGTAGTCAAACTGCGTACTTGGCTTTTCATTTAATCATCTTTTGTGCTTTTTAAGGAACTTAACATTTTTCATGAATGCTTATTTTAAATATTTTTTTAATATTAGTATCTAATATTTTTTACAAAACTTGCTACCAAATAAAAGGGAAGGCTCTGTAGAATGTTATAAAATTCTTATTTCAGTCCCTTGCACAAAAATATGAAAAATATCATTTTAAAAGTATATCTTTCCATATCCTTAAAAGTTTTCATTAAAAAATATATAAGACTTCAAAATTATATGATTTTATCTATCTTAGTTCAAAAGCTGTTATTGTTTTATTCCGCGGCACAAACTTAATTTCTATAAAAATTGCACTAAGAAAATTAATTTATAAAAAACAACCACTTATTTTGAGCCGAGAGCGATAAAATCGTAAAATGTGTGTGCACTTTCGAATTTGTTTTAAGTTAATATTTATTTTTATATATTATGCAAAACAATCAAATAAAGATTTTGAAGGAAATGTTTGAAACATTGTTTCCAAGGACATATTTAAAAATTTTTTTCAGTTGATCTACAACTATTCTTCCATATCCTTGGCAGAAAACCCACTATATATTAATTAATCTAGAGACTAAACATAGCTAAACTGTTTGCTTAGCTTTTCATTTCCTCATCTCTTGTCTTTTTTAAAGGGACCTTACATATTTTTGAGAATGCTTATTTTAATTTTTGTTTTCATATTAATATGTAAAATTTTTTAGCAATAGTAGTACCAAATAAAAGGGAATGCTCTGTAGAATTTTATAATAATATTTCCTTCTTATGCCTTGAACAAAAAAAGTGTCTTCAAAAAATCCTTCTATATCCTTAAAAATATTCATCAAAAAGCCTTTTAAAAATTATATGTTGTAGACTTCATGAGCTCTATGAGACCTAAACATTTTATGATGTTGTCTCAACGTTTTGCTGAAAAAAAATTAACATATTATTATGAAAAAAGTAATAAATAAGTAATAAGTATCAATATGTAAAGTCCTTCAAAAGGGACAAAAGATGAGGAAATTAGACCCAAAGCACCCGTTTGCTTATGTTTAGTCTCTAGATTAATTGATATAGTATTATAGTGGTTTTTATGCCAAGGATATGGAAGAAAAGTTTAAGAACAACTGAACAAAAAATGTAAAAGATGTCCTTGGAAACAATGTTTCTAATATTTTCCTTAAAATCAATAATTGATTGTTTTGCAAAATATATGAAAACATATATTTACATTAAAGAAACTCTAAAATGCACACACATTTTACGCTTTTATCGCTCTTGGCTGTTTGGTTGTTAGCCCATTATTGCCCAGCCGGTAATATCATTTACCAGCACTTTAAACTGCTCTAAAGCTAATAGTATTTAAAAAAGAGAACTTTTCTTTCAATTACGAATTAATTTAGAGTTTTTACGATGTATTATTTCTTTTTATTTATGTGCCGCTGACGAACGTTTTCGCAAAGCTCCAAAAATTGACATATTTTGAGATAAGTATAAAACTTATATAAAAAGTTAAATTGGTTAACGGTGAATAACAGCAATAATTATTATCACTTTTATTATGTATAAGCTTCAATTTATATTAGTTTAACGAAATGCTTGAAATACTTTCACCTTTCCTTGTGGTAATTTGACTTATCAATGGGCAAAAATGTGTAGCAAATTAGGCTAGATTTCAGAAGCACATGTGATAAAATTAAAAAAATATATGTATATGAATATGAAATTTAAATTTTTATGCTGAATATAGTAGTTGAACGTGATCCTCGTTTAGTGAGAAGTAAAAGTGATGTAGGCTCCTCTCCTCAGAAACTAAAGAAAGTTTTAAAAGATACTAAGCCTGCCTAAACAGCTGCCAATAGTTCGGGTTCAAACAAATATTTGCAGCCCACACAACTTAGTCCCATTATAGAAAACGATTCCAGAGAAGATTGTTTTGAAGAGCAATTCAATCGGGAACGCCGAAAATCATAAGCCATAACTGACAGGGAAAAACATGAAAGTTGCATAAATGAATTATTAGCTCGAAGTCGTTCTCAGGCAGAACTAGATGGTAACCTTATACGTAACCCCATATCGGAGAGTATTAAAGAGAAAATATTAACACTACAAGCTAGGTCACAAGAAAATATGCACAGTTCCCCGTTGCCAGCTCAAAAGTTGCCCCTTACCAAGGGGCAAACCGTCAATGGCATGGTGAAACGTTTGTCAATGGAAAGATTTTCACCACCACCCACAATAACGGGACCTGCTTTTTCCTATATCAGACCTAATGAAGGCATTACCTATGCCCAATTGGAATTGCAGGATGACTTTGTACCTCAAAGATCGACACTCACAAGAAGAGATTACTCACGAAGGGTATCGCCAGTAAGAGTATATCGCTCTCCAAACCGAGATTATTGTTCAACTTCGAGAGAAATTTTTACACCCGAAAGGGAATTATTACATCATAAAAATCGCAGAACGGAAGATATAACAGACTTCGGAGCTAGTCATGCAACGGGTAGAAGTCAATATTCTCCCAATTACAACACCACAAACGGTACCACCACTATTCACATAGGTGGCTCTTTCTCGCCCTCGCCCTGGCAGCAATTGTCGCCACGTAATCTCAGCGATGAAGATGAAGGCTTAGGACTAGAAACGCGTAAATAATATGAGGATGACTTGCAAAATAAACGCAGCAAATCACCACTGAGCCACCAATAGTACCCAAAATAATACCGCCCAGAGAGAACGGCTATCACGTTTCTTTAAATAAATGTTGTAACTTTTTCCCATTCAATAAATATTTTTTTTTTTAAATATGAACTACACTGGTTCACAAAAAAAAACTTACTTCAAAAATGAGATGCTTTTTAAGCTAAATTGGGGCTGCTGAACACGAATATGGTATTACTTTATGTTTCTTAAGATATTCGCGAGAAACTAGTTTTTTGCAGTTTGTAAAGATATTTCCAAAAATCTTGAGTACTGTTTACTTGAATTGAGCAAGTTTGGCATTGTTGCATAGATATGTTTTTCCTCTTTCAGTTCATATTTATACTGTGTTGATCAGATAAAAAATCACTGAATTACAAGCCTTTGCATTTGAAAAAAAATTTTATTTTTTGCGTATTTTCAAAATTCACCATTTTGAAATGCTCCATTAAAGCAAATAAAAAATTTTTAATTTTTGTTTTGACCCATATCTTAAATAAAATTTTGTTCCCAACGTACAAAAAGTAAAATTGCTAACATCGGGCAAAAATTTAGAAAGTTACAATAGATCTAGTAAAAACATCCGATTTTGAATTTATATAAAAAAAATTAGTATGGAGTATGAGTATAAGAACAATGCCAGTGGGGCAGAACTAAATATTTTGGAAATATATCAACCATTTCTAACTCTTTAGTCCGATATCAAAGGAGTGTTCTTATTTAATTTAGAAACATGAGCTTCCCATATTTCTCAGGTTCAGATGTATGAATTGCAAAGTAGTGCACTTCGGTCATGTAAAATTTTTCAACGCTTGTCCGTTACTTACTCGATTCCAAAAATTTTGTGTGTCCTTATATACATTGTAAAGTTCTAAAAAAGTCTTTAGTGAGGTATACTCATTTTAATATTAAAATTTCTCAATTTTTCAAATCCTTGGTGGAGTATTTTTAAGATATCGGATCCAAATAACAACCGATTGTCACAATTATTTCTTTGTTACTTACATCACAAAATTTCGAAAAAAAAATAGTTGATGGAAGTATTCTTTCAGAGTAGGAAAATATACAATCATTAATTTGAAAATTGAAATATTTTGAATTTACGACATTTTTTGCCCAAAAAACACCATAACTGTTTTCTCTAAAAATTTTTTTTCTCAAGGATCAAATAATTATTATTTATATACATGTCTAAAGGGTGTCTTCACAAACATGATTTTAGAGAAACAACTTAATCGAATTTACAATTTTTGAAATCTACCTATTTTTTAGATTTATTGCAACTTTCTTAGATAAGTTCCAATATAACTGCAAAATTTTATTGGAAAATATCAATAATGAACGATTTTATAGAATTACGAAATAATTCAATATGCACAAAACACCACATATCACCATTTTACCACTTGTTTTGCCGTAAGTCTTTCATACAAATTTTAATCATAAAAATCTGAATACTGTGTTGAAAACTACACATAATTTTGGTAACTTTGATATTCGATATGTCGACCTTTCTTTTTCAAACGAGTAAAAGTAATGGAATGGAAGCAAAAACTCGTACTGACCTGAGGAACAACGAATGCAAATTAAAATTTTGATGTGTTTACTAAATATGTTGTAACTTTCTCATATTTGGTCCGATGTAACTAATTTTAAGCTTGCTATATTTGGAACAAAATTTTCTTTAAGTTGGTCTAAAATAAATTTTAAGAAATTAATTTTGCTTTACTGGAGCGTCTTAAAATAGTAAATTAAAAAAAACGTGTAAGAAACAAAGTTTTTTCAAATCTAAAGACCTGTAACTCACTGAATTTTGATCCGATCAACACATTTTGAATATGGACTGAAAGGAGAAAAGCATATATAAGCAAAAATGCCAAACTTGCGCAATTCAAGTAAACAGTACTCAAGATTTTTGCAAATAGCCTTATAAACTGCAAAAAACACGTATTTTGCGAATATCTCGAAAACGGTTCTTAAGAGAAATATATGAATGTCATGTTCGTGTTCAGTGACCACAAATTACTTTAGAAAACATTTTATTTTTGAGGTGATCGCAAAAAGTTGAAAATTTGTGAACCAGTGCTATTTTTTACAAAATTTGTGTTTATTATTACGGATATACTTCACAAATCTGCCCACTGATAAATAAACTTACCATCTCAGATCTCAAAAACCAATTGTTCCATTTTCTTCAAACTTAAAATATACCTTCGTTAGACCTAAAAAATACTACACACAAAGTTTCATTGAAATTGGTTAACGTTTTCGGGTACCAGGCAATAATGGGTTAATGGTTGTTTTTTATAAAATAATTTTGTACATAATATATTTATAAAAATTAATTTTTTACCGGGAAAAAACAATCACAGCTTTTGTACTAAGAGACATAAAGTCATAAATTTTCGTAGTCTTATATAGTTAATTTACGGTTGCAGCATACAATTTTTAAAAAAAATTTCTTAGTGAAGGATATATTTTTAAAAGGATATTTTTTTATATTTTTGTTTACGGAAACTGAAGTAAATATTTTTATAAAATTCTATAAAGCCTTCTCTTTTATTTGGTATCGAGTTCGCTAAAAAAATTAGATGCTAATATTAAAAAAATAATAATTAAAAAGAAGTATTCTTGAAATATGTTAAGTGCTTTAAAAAGGACAAAAGATGGGGAAATGAAAAACCAAATACGCAATTTGACTATATTTTGTCTCTTAATTAATGAATATGTAGTGGTGTTTCTGCCAAATAGTATATATTAACATATGTCACGCAATGCTATTAGTAATAAAATTTTTCCAACTTTGCATAAAAAAACATATTTTTTATCATTGAGGTTTGAATAATTCCAAAACCATTAAGTATTAAAAAAAAATAATATTAAAACGGCTTAAAGGTAATTCTATTTTAAGTTTTTCTTAGTGCTTTTGTAAGAAAATTGCAAAGCTATGATGAAATTGGTGTAGCAGTCTCTTGAAAATCCCAAATTTTAGAGAAAAAAAAATTAAGAAAAACGTATACATAGAATTTAAAATTTCTACTGTGTTTGTAGTTAAGGTTCAAAAAAATATAGTGGTGATCAAAGGTCATGATAAAAGTTTCATTTTGTTGCACACTGTTATATAACAATTTTGTTCCAAAAATGCCTGCCTTTAGCGAACATTCATTTATTTCGATTCTCAGGCCAAGTGGGTAGCTAGCTACACATTTACATATACATATCTTATAAATAATGAAAGACAAACAAATAACCGTAAGTAAATATGCAAGCTATGATGCAAATACATACAAGCTTAAAAAGAGAGGAAAAATAAGACTATCTGAAAAGAAACCCAAATTAAATATCGGAAGGATAATAAAACAGGAAAGCATTATAAGTGAAGCTATAAAAATATTTATCGGATATAAAGGAAAATTCATGTACACGTATTTACATACCCATTATTATTTTGGATACGTTTTAGAAGTATAAAACTATAGAATTTCTTGTCTTGATTACTTTTTTTGTAAGTCTGTTTATTAACAGGAAGTACACATTTTGGTTTCAATAGTTTTAAAACTAAAACCATTTTATAAAAACTCTAAAGAGCATCTAGAGATGTAGCTGAAAATATTAGAAATATTTATTAGAAACATATATGATTCTTTCTTATTAAAAAAAATTTCCATATTAAAGCCTAGTAAGCAATTCCGCCTGAAATATAGGCTGCCGTAAGAAGTATATGTAAAAAAACAAACTAAAAATATGGCTTGAAAATTTTTTAGGCAACTTTCCGTTTGGTAGTACGCAGCTGAAAAGAAAAATCAACGCAATTTTTGTTTAATACAGGGACGGCATATCAATTACTGGAGACTTTTCCCGTCAACTAAAAAAAAAACAATTAATGTTCAGACAATTGTTTGCTTAAGCGTAGTATGCAGTTCTCACTGAAATTCAGGTTTTGAGTTTTGCATTTATTTCTACACGGAAAAATAATCGTGTAGAATTTTATACAGAATTTTGTTTGCATACACACAAATTCATATATTTTTTAATTTACAACACACAAAAACACTAAAAATTAATTACAATGTACGAAAAACTAGAAATGTCAAAAATTCCGTGACCAAACAATTGTCTGAACATTAATTTTTGTTTCAGTTGACGGAAAAAATTCTCCACTTATTGTTATAACATGCCTGTAATAGACAATAAATGCCAAAAATCTGTGTACTTTTCTTTTGGAACTGCGTACTAGTAAACGGAAATTTCTTTAAGAAATTTACCAACCTGAATTTCAGTTTTTTTTTTTTTACACACACTTCTTATGGCAGCCTGAATTTCATTTAGAGCTGCATACTACGCTTTAAGGAATTTTTGATTTTTCTGCTTTTGTCGTCTTTCAAATAATTTTTCATATATGTAATTTATAAAAATAAGTGAAAAAACATATATGTGTACACAACTATTGTTCCGTGTAGAATTAAATACAAAATTTCAAACCAGAAATTCAGGCGCAACTACATAGTAGGCTTAAAGAGGGAAATAAAATAATTTAATTTTAGTTTTGTCCTGAAGAATGTACACAAAGTTGTACCGAAACATTGATAATAAACTTTATAACATTTTTCTATAAAAAAGTGACCTCAGGCTTATTATTAACACGCTTTTATTAACTTGACCTGTACGCATATGTATGAACGCTTTTCGTGCAAACTGAAATACCGCGGGTGCCCAATTTAGAGTACGGGAACACAGCTATATGTATGTCATGGCAGTTATGAATATCAAATTTTCGGATTATTTGGCGCCAAAAAAGTTACACACTGAACGCAATTTCTAAAGCAAGCGAACTTTTTTTAATTTTTCAATTCTTGAATAAATTAATTAATTTTTAATTAGTTTTTTTTCTACTGATCTACTGAAAGTACTCAAACCTACCTAATCTGTACATAAGGATAAAATTGAAGTGCCTTAATGTCAAATAACAGTTAGTAAATGTGTATAAAAGTATAAGTCAATTGCAAAGTATGTCACTGCTATTTGAACTCTATTTTGATGTATAAAGAGGAAGAAAAAAACCAAAAAATAAATAAAACATAGGAGAGTAATAATTGAAGAATTTTTTCCATAATGTCAAACTCATTCCATACATAAAAGCTTGTTCCCAGCAAAACTTTTTCATAAACAACCTGAAAATAAACTTTAAAACAAAGTAAACTGGAAACATGTAATAGCTGATTTTAGAATATTAAAATCATTTCTTCAAATTTGTTCTTTTTTTACTCAAAAAACATTCTAAACGCGGACTAGGATTTTTCAAAGACAATGTGTGCGGACATTGTCATAATCGGCATCATTTTTTAATTTTCTTAAAATTTTATAAAATAGTTGTCAGTTTGAACTGAAGTGTATGAGGGCCAGAAAGTGTTTGGCTTAAAAAATACGAAACTTCAAGAATTAAAAAAAAAAATTAAGCTGAAGCGCTATTTTACGTCTATTTCTAGTACATTAGGTAAAATACGTATAGAAATGTCTTGACCGTCATGTAAAATTTCGGAAAACTGAGAGCATATATCAAAAAATTTAATTTTAAATTAATTGTTTCATAGGTTCTGACATAGAAAAACATAGAAGCCTGACTGTTGGCAAATAGCTGTCAGAAACCTAAGTCGTTTGTCAAAAAAAAAACCTAAGTCTAAGAATGTATTTAGTAGAACATTTTGTATTAGTATTGGTTTAAATAAAAATTTCCGCACGGCATGAAACCAAACTTACGGCCTTTTTCATAATGTACGATTAAGAGTTAACATGAACTTGAACGGATACTTCGCCATACAAAACTTGCCGTTAAAGTCCACATTAACTCTTAATCATACATTGTGAAAAGTGGCGTTAGTTGTACAAAAAGTATTTAAAAATTTTTTTTATATCTTAAACATGAATTTTTAGCTATTACATTCAATTAATTTTGCATTAATCAATGTACATATGAATTTATAATCATTTTTAATATATTTCAGCTCAAAAAAGTTTGATGTGCTAAACATTTTTTTGTGATTTTTCTATTTGGTACTAAGAAATGTATCCCAAATGATCCCAAATGATAAAAAATGCAATACTGCTGAATAAAAATACTGGATATATTAACTAAATTGAAAAATTTTTTAAAATTACAAAAATATTTACAGTTCTTATTTTTGTAATTTTAAAAAAATTTTCAATTTAGTTATCATATCCAGTTTTTTTATTCAGCAGTATTGCATTTTTGCAGTATTACATATATTATTTATCAGAAAACAGATAAAAAAATCTAACTAAATAAAAAGTGTTTGTGTGTGCAAAAATAATATATTTTAACGGATTTTAAAGTCCAAAAATTACGCTGTCTGATGTGTGTTGAATTGGCTCTCTTAAGTTTGTTGAATACACAGCATCAGCGATGCCAGTATGAATATTTTACCTTAATTTTAAAGATTTTTTATTGAAAATAAGATTTGAAGATCTTTTTCCCGAAATGAAGATTTTTTGATTTTATATGATTTTACAAAATAAACAATATAACATTCAGTTGAATCGGCTCATAGTTTTGTAAAATGGTATAGAAAGTAGTCAGAGTTTTTATACTTTTGGTACTAGAAATTTTTTTCTGCACCATTGTTGTCAGATGGGGCGATTTATAAAGTTGTTGGCGATTTTGTTGGCGATTTTGTTGCATTTTTTTGAGAAACTTAGTCAGTATGAGAAGTTAAAATTATTTTTATTCTGGCAGTTTTATTTATGAATTTATATATTGTCAGTTGTAAAATATATGAATGTAAATAACACTTTCTTGCACTTCTTCCGTACCTTCTCAAGAAATGCTGAACCAATTTAATTACCCTACTCTTGAGGATGAAGTGTAAATTTTTCTCGATATGTAATGAAACTGTAATTATATCAAAATTTTTTGGATATAAAATTAAAAATATAATCAAAATTCTAAGATACTTCATAAAGCCCTAGAAAACGTAAATTTTATATAGTCCCTACAATGTCAAACTATCCGATATGCAAATCGGCTTTTTTAAAAATAGCGCAAAAACGTCAGTTGGGAGCTCAAAATCACCGAAGTCCTATAAGTGGGACTTTTAAAATATTTCTTAATGAATTTTCAATATTCTATGAGAAACTCAACATTTTCCAACGAAGAGTATTGTACCCATTAGAGAATCATGGTAAGAATCTAAAAAAAGAATTTTGCATATCAGATATTTTGAAAAGATAGGGATGATATATAAGCTAGGAATTGCATATGAACCACGGAAAAATCAAGGAAGCGGAAACTTTCCTCCTAACAGACTTAAATTTCGTTAATTGGATAAAAATTTTATATTTGACAGGTAAAAAGATGAATATCTGTAAAACTTTAACATAAAAAGCGTACTTAGATGACTGAAACTCAGTATGTAGGATAGAAATTGTACACTAAATACGTAAAAATTAAGAAATCGGACTGCTTCAATACTCCTATAAGATGGTGCAAACTATCACTAATTTCCCCCCTTAAATAGCTGCTCATCTGATAGCGGAATTTCCCCTACCAACTCTCGAGAAGGGGTATATATCTATCTGTACATTCTTTTAGTATTACAGTCGTGCGTCGGAGCTGACACGCGCAATCTTTTATTTCTTTAAGTAAGCTATAAGATAGTTTATAGTAAACATTGTACATTTTTTGTGTTTCCTAATCATTTTTGCATAAATATTAAACAAAATATAAATTTTGGCGACCTTTTTTTTATTTTTCTCAATTAATTGAGAAATAAAGCCATTATGGTGTTATTTCCCCTACAGCTCAATAGCATATGAAGCATTAAGAAATAACGCCATATGGCGTTATTTCTCAATTGATTGAGAAATAGGCTATATGGCCTTATTGCACATGGCTTTATTGCACTGCACCTGTTTGAAGTCTACTGACGCTTTGGTAAAGTACCAATGAAATGCATAACTTTCATCTATTATGTGTATCATAATTTTAATATAAGTAACCTGTTTGAATTGAATTTTGGGTTTCGATATTTACATATTACTTTTTACGTTTTTTACATATCGCTCCTTTATTGCAACGTAGTCATATCTCAAAAAAACAAAATTTTCAAGTCACTTAAGGAAAAGTCTTCATTAAGACTTCCTTTATATGTTAACAAATTTTCAGAAACATATCTTAATCTAAACCGAAGATATAACCACTAAAACCCTAACACCGTCCATATACTTGCTAGCAATTTTAAAACTTTAAACGCAATTTGCAAGTTTAATTTTATTTTTTTGTGAGATATGACTACGTTGCAATAAGGGAGGGATATGTGCATAGGTATATGTATAGCAATTTTATTAAAAATAGCAATCATGAATTATATTTATATAACACATAAAAATGTGTTTTTTTAAAATTTTTTTATAAAATTAAGATTTATTTTCGAATAATGATGATTTTTCGCCGAAAATTTCTGGCACCACTGCAGAGGATGTATACGTGAATAGAGTTGTAAATTTTTTATTGACAGGCCGAGAGTTGGAAATCTACGTATCTATGGGTTTTGATTCATTTATTTGGATTTTAAATATAATTGAAAAATTATATTCTAAAAAAAAACTAAAAAGTGGTAATTTTTAAGGTGTGTCTCAAAAAGTATAGAAATCGATAATTTTAGATTTTGTGACTATGTATCAATAATCCTGATTGAAAAGTCTGTGGTATATCTAAAAACCATATTTTTCGGGAGAGCCAAAATACTTTATTTTTAATACTACGGACTCTGTGCGAATTTTATCAAACTTTTTTAGTCATGTAAACATATGTTGTTACAAGTTCGTGAAAAAATTTCAGACAAAAACCTCCGAAGGGTAAGATCCTAGAGAATAATTAAAAAAAAAAACAATTTGCAAGGACACTAAAAGTGTGTGCAAAAAAGCTTATGTCGATAACAGTTGTTTACGTTAAACTAATTCAAGCACAAAGATTTTTTTGCCGAAAAATGCTTCAGCACAAGGATCTGTAAGTTGTTATTGACTCAAAAAAATCAAAAAATATTTCGGAAATGTATTCAAAAGTAACAACGCATGTGGCTATGGACACAGAAAAAATATTACTTATATCCAAGGAATTTTTTCATAAATGCTATGAATCTAACATGATAATTTTGTTCCAAATTATTTTCATTCCAGCTAGGAACTTTTACATAAATTAATTCATAAATTCTTTAAAAATTATTTTAAAAAATTCAGTATTGAACTTATATAGTCTGTTGTACTAGGCACAACTATTTCCTTTCTGCCAAACAGACTATTTGGAATTAATTGTATTTTTACTTTATATAAATAGAAAAGCATTTTAGAATTTGTTGAAAAAAAAGTTGAAAATTTTTTTCAAAGCAACTTTGATTTGTTGAAAGCTAAATTCATAATGGGAATGAAAAAATTCCTGTATTTTATTTACAAATTTCTAATATATATGAACAATAGATTATGAACTTTTTTCATACTATTTATGTTCAAACTTTTTTCTGTGGAGTAACTCTGAGTGAATTCAACAAATGGGTGTGCCGCATGGTTTTTAATTTTAACAAAAAAACATATTAAAAAAATTCAGGACAGTCTTGTAGGTACTAGAAACATATAACCGCCCTCTTTTTTATTTATTGTTGTATAGCTTCTGATTAGTGGCCACCCGAAGTTAAAAATTTTACTAATTTCATACATTTTTATAATTGCTCTAGCTTTTTAAGTAGAAAAAATATTGAAACGATTCATGCTTTGTTTTATAGGGCAGTAATGATAATTTAATATCGCTATGCAAAAATGAACTGGAACAGTTATATGGCCGAAAAGTGGCCACATGAAAATTACACAGTTTTCTGTCATTTTGTCGATTTTAAACTGAACCCTGTGTGAACCCTGTTGAGCATAAAACATTGATTTGTTTTCGTAGTGAAGAAGAAACCCTTATGATACCATGACATGAGTTTCATTGTGCTAAAATATTATCATCTGCAAAAATAAAGGTGCAAAAATTTATAAATTTTAAAAAATGCTCAAATTTGAGCTTCAATATTTTCAGAAAATATAGGGCAGTACAGTACGGCACTAAGATGCCGTTTAGATATTTTCACTCTATTACGAAATATAATTTTTTTAAAAGTGCAATTTTCTGCAAAAAAATGGGTCCAAAAACCGATGTGGGGATACAGATAAAAATCTGAAATTCTTAGAATATATAGCCTATACTTTGTTCATTATGAGCACCAAGTGATAATATGTTATTTTTATTTGCTTACGAGAATACTGTCTAATCGGATAAAAATGCCTGAGTTATAGTGGATCGAAGTTCAGATTTTATGAAATTTTAACGTTTTTCACCAATTGTTGTACATTCTGAAGCACAACAAATAAGAAATCTATAGTTTTATAATTTAGTTGAATATTTCATTCGATTATGAAAATTTTAAGCTATAATGGACCGAAATCGAATAAAAACTAAAAATGCTATAATAAATAAACCAAAAAAAAAACACTTTCAATTAGCCACCATTCGACGCGTAATTTAGTAGCCTTTGAAACAAAATATCATTTTATTGTATCGAACCAGCCCTTGAATCTGGATGGCGCTTGAAAGGGAAATATACATCGAAAAATACAAACGTACCATTATCTAATAAATGTGAGGTGGTACATTTAAATAAAGTTTATATATGTAATGCATAGACCAACATCTACATGTTTTAAATGTAATCATGTAAAAAACTTTTTCATCGCAGGCCTGTGTAATCTAGAAAGTCTTATCGAATTTAACGAATTTAAAGTCCAGTTTGGAAAAATTAAGCGAACAGGCAAAAAAGAGATTGTATAACTAAAAATAAATAAAAACCGCGATAATTTAAAAAGTAGAACTAACAAAAAAATTTTTGAAGGTGGTTTTGAAAATTGCATGTCGCATATATGTTTTACCAATTATAGTTTTCGCTGCACCAAACCAAAATTTCCATTTTATTCCCCTCCATTATTCAACACAAATAATAATTTGTGAGGATTATTAAAAAAATTTTAAGTACATACAAGAAAGAAAATATTTTATAGTAGCTACAAAAGAAATGACATTTTTGTACTTTCACACCCTTTCAACATGTGGTGGAGCATGTACGTACTTCAAAAGCCATACATATACAATGGAACGTATGATATTTACAATATTTCTTGTGTGCTTCATTATCCACTAATGAACAAAAAGCTTAAGGGGTCGCATACCAAAGGAATAAAGTGGTATTTTGAAGAAAAATAGTACAAATAACAAACTGAAATGCTGTTGCTGCTTGGTCCCCAAAAAGCAGCAGCAACATCATCAGCAAGCGGACGTAACACAACAAGCCGTGTATTCATTTATTCGTTTTTGTATCTTTGTATTTCAAAAGGAAGGATATTTCATCATCCCTTTCGTTACAGTTGGTGTTTTTTTTTTGTGAATTTTCTCTTCTGCGTTTTATCATTATGCAGACTAAAATACAAACATTTAAGGTTAAGTATGACTACTTTTATGTATGTTACGAGCAGGCTTAGTCAAGCACTTTATTGGTTCAAAATTGAACAGTTGCTTACAAAGTTTTTAGCCGATCTGGCAATTTTCTGACATATGGCTTTTTACTTTTTGCTTACAGAAACGGTCATGTCGAAAAAGCCAACGCATTTAACGTGCAGGCATTACATACCACTACAACTAGTATTAATTGCGCCCTATTATCAGAATTCTGATATTAATGCTATGACAAATGTCATCAATAGAATTTTGTAAATATGATATCACTTATTATACATTATTAAAGTGTAAAATATGTATAAAAGAAATAAGTAAACAATGTTATAATGTTTTTAATTTGTATTTTAATATAAATGGTACTATTTTCTTTTTTAATTTTGTGTTTGAACGCATTTTCGGAAAGCTAAAAAAACATGATATTGCATTGATGTACACATATTATAACTATTATGACAAAGCTAAAAATAAAATATACAAGTCTTATTAAAAACTAAGTCAGTACAGCATACATGCACAAACAAAACATCGTAGCAAACGACACCTTTTTATCATATTGATGACACTAAGTCATCATATTTATGACACTTAAACATCATATTGATGACACTCTGTCATCATATTTATGACACTTATACTACGTTTATACGCAGGGCTTATTAGCAAATAAAAACGTAGTGCTGCCAAGTATGTATTTTTATTGTAACTAACTAAATTACGAAAACAATTGCTGATTAACGCACTATTTGCAAATAAATATTTAAAGATGCCACCTTTACACATGTTTGTTAATAAAAAATAATAAATAGATAAATATTCAGTGATTTAATATATGACAATAAAAAAGTATTTGGCAGCATTTTACGTTTATATTTGCAAATGAGCGCTGCGTATAAACGTAGTATTAGTCATCATATGTATGTCGCAACAATTATGCTGATGTTGACTTTGTGCTGCCAATGTTTTGGATTGTGACATAGCTGAAATGGTAGATGCGTTTGCTTATAAATGTGCAGTGAATTGAGGAGTCTGGGGTCAAAGCCAACATTAGGAGAAAAAATAAAATATATAAACAAGTAAAAGTAAGAAAATAGATATATGTATACGTTTTTCAATCGTTCCAGTGATAACAACTGATGTAAAGATTGACATCACAATGATTTAAAGTGTCATTGGGTCAAAAATGAAGACACTTGACATAGCATTGATGTCAAATTACACCAGGGTAGTAACGGGTTTTCTATCAGAGGCATCATATAGGGTGCCTCTGTGGCTAAGTGGTAGCTATACTTGCCTGTCAGTCCAGAGGTTGTGGATTCGATTCCCGCCACAGGCCCTGGGGGTTTTCCTCAGACAAGCTAAGCGCTTCGCGGGCTGTGTTTGTGTTTGATAAAAAATAAAAAAATAAAAAATAATAAAAATATATTGATAAATATTGTCATTAAATTGATGTTAATTAGTCATTTCCCTTATGTCAATATATCATTGCATTGATGATAGATTTTTCAGTGGTATTGATAAGTAGCTGATGTAAAGGTTTGTATGAAAGTGATGTAAAGTGTCGTGCGGTCAATAAGGAAGACACTTGACATAGCATTCATGTCAAATTACATCAGCTATATGACGGCTTTTCTATCAGTGTCTATTTCTACTTCACATTGGTATTAATCAAATAGAATTTCCCGAGAAAAGTGTTTTTAAGCCAATTTACTTCATTACCGTTCACACTAACTCCTCCTTTATATACTAACTGTAAAAATTATATGACAAATAAAGATCAAAGCTGTGCTACTATAAATCCTTAAAAGAAACTTAAGCATTACGAATTTTCATAAAAAATAAATAAAATGAAATCTTTTGACTTAAAAGTTGCTGTGTGTCGAATATAAATACATACATACATTTATGTGTAAGAGTGTGTTTATTTGGTCACAAAAACAAAAGACAAGTTAAATAAAAGAATTTTATGAAAAGTGCATTACGTGAAATTTACAAGTACTTTTGTTTTCTCATCTTCTTTTTTAGACATGTCTTTAATGTGTTTTTGTAATGTTTTTCATTTAGGTTTTTGTTTGCACTACTATTAAGCGAGGACTACAAATACCTGTCATTTTAAAACTCGCTGTTAGTTTCATGTGTGTCTTTTGAAATAGTGGTACTTAACAAAAACTCTTCATTCCTTTCGTTCTTTTGATTCAACATTTATTTGTGTATATTTTTATTTTATTCAGTTTCGTGTCTTTTTTTTGTTGTTTTAAGTTTTTTATTTCATTTCGGTTTGATTGCAGAATATTTGCGAGAGAAGAATTTTGCCATTTTAACCATATGGTGTTTATATATAACAAATGCCTAAAATAAAAGCATTTGAAAAACTTAAATCGAGCCGTTGAAATTAAATTAAGAAGATGCAATTTTAAGGTCTGTTCTGGTAAAACAAACGCACGCTAAATAGTATGGAAACTAAAATATATATATAAAACACTTCTTTTCGAGAAATTGTTAATTTGTCATATCGATAAGTATGTGCTTCAGATATACAAGAGATACGTTATGCAAGTGTGACTGGCGGTGATAAAGTCATCGTATGTATATTATACTTATTAGTACCATGAAAACGTCAAAAGCATGTGCTATACAATGCCGGCGAATTGATCATTATATAGAGGTCAATTCTTTATGTACACCTTAAAATGTAAATAAAAATTACAAATAGTTTTTATAAAAACTTTTGTTTATAAAACATCCAAAAAAGTTTGCTTGTTTTGTTTGAAATATACTATTCTATACGGTAATGGAAAAAAAGAGTGGATATTTTTTTAATTTTTATTAATATTTTAAAAACAAAAATTTTGATAAAAAAATATTTTCTGTTTTTGCATAAGTTTAACGATATCTGCTGAGCAAAAAAAAAACAGTATTGGTGCTACTTAAGTAGGACAACCCGTTCAGCAGTCAAGGTAACATTTGTTGTGCATTATAAATTTATGCATATTTAGTTGTGAATAAAATCCAAAATTGTGGATCGATTTTAATGAAATATGGCTTGTTTTGTTTAAAATATAGTTATACGTTCATGAAAAAAATAGGATTTTTCTAATTTTTTTCTGAATGTTTGAAAAACAAAAACTTTTATTACTTTTTCATGGCAAAAGCTCCACAATATCTCTGAAAGTACTAAGCTGATTAAAACCCAATTGTTCAATTCACAAGGTCAGTCGTATGTCTTATCGTTTAAGAAAAGACTACACTTGCTTATGTGCTTGTGAACAGACAAAATTGTTCTATGGCTTTTTTGTCGTAATTTAAATGTGAATTCAATGTAATTCATTAAATAATTTATGCCGAAAAACGAATTTTGTTATTATTTACAGGTTTAGTGTTTTCTTTAATACATGTAGCTATTTTTCGCTAATGTGCTATTTTTTTCGCGAATTTTCCCAATTTTTTCGTTTTTAACGGTGCTGCCGATTTCTAACCAATTTTAGCGCTTGTTACCGATTTTGCAACTTCCCGCGACTTTTAGCAAAGTTCCCGATAAAACCGACCTTTTGCAAATTTTCAGCTTTCTTAGAGTTTTGCCGATTAGACTTTGTGAATTATTAGACTTTGTGAATTCAAATTGATTATTAGGCTAAGGCTCGTAACGTTATATTCAGATAGAAGTGGTCATGATTAATATTCCAAGGAACAAGGGAACAATAAACATCAACTTAATTTTTCAACGTACACAGCAGAACAGAGTAGCGCCACTTTAGACTTTGTTATCAAGTTTTTTTGAATTTTCTCTATTTACGCAATTTTTACCAATTATTTTTGTATTTCTTACAGTTTTAACGATTTTTAATCAAAATTATTGCTTGTTTCAAATTTACCTATTTTTCGCGAATTTTCACTTTTTTCGCGACAGGCGTAGTTTTCCCAATTTTTTGACTTTTTGAAATATTGCGCTTTGTAATCTTTAAAATGTTACCAAATATTTGCAAATTTTCATAATTTTCGAGTTTTTCCCGAGTGTTTGACTTTCTTTACAATTCTGGGGCTAGTTTCCAATATTGCGATTTTTCGCGAATGATCGACATTTTCGCGATATGCTTGACTTACTCCAAGTTTTTTGCATTTTTAGATCTCGAGTCACTTTTAATTTATTTCAAGCATTGATATCGATGTTTGCATTTATTTACTTTTGATTTTGCAAATACTTTTTTTTAACAACTCTTCTACAAGCTGTTATAGCTGGTTCAAATTCTATACCTTATATTTGTTTACAAATTAATCTTGCAAATAAAATATTCCCAGACAATACAACTATTTGGAAAACATATAGAATTCAATCGTATAATTATATATATATATATATATATATATATATATATATATATATATATATATATATATATATATATATATATATATATATATATATATATATATATATATATATATATATATATATATATATATATATATATATATATATATATATATATATATATATATATATATATATATATATATATATATATATATATATATATATATATATATATATATATATATATATATATATATATATATATATATATATATATATATATATATATATATATATATATATATATATATATATATATATATATATATATATATATATATATATATATATATATATATATATATATATATATATATATATATATATATATATATATATATATATATATATATAAATGCAATGCTATATAATTAGATGATTACACAACACGTACGATGTTAATACGAGCTTGTGAATTGAACAAATATTAAAGTGAATTAAAGATAATATTATTGTCGCGATTCGGTTTTCTATTCTACTTGAATAGGGCAATCCGCTATCCACTTATGTTAACATTGGTTTTTGAAAAAGGCGTATATCTCGAAAACTATAAACAAAAACAAAAAAATTACTGCAAATTCGGATTCAGCACCCCAAATTATATAAGAAACCTCTTTCAGTTGCTCCATTCCAACATCTTGCAGTTTTGTGTTTTTAGTTGTCATGATGTAGGAGGACGAATGAAGCATTCAAATAATCTAATGATGCTTGAAAATTGTATATTTATTATGTTAACTATTATATAGAGAGAAAAGTTTTTAGGGCATGAAATATTGAAAACTTTACATGAAACATTTTCTTCCCACAAAACATTTTCTGAAATTAATATTTTTGAAGTTATGAGGCAACAAAATTAAATTTTTCTTAAAATTGAACGGGCTTTCAGTACATCTTGCACCCAAACCAATTGATATTAAAATTTGGCAGGATCATATTTGTTATCAATTTCCAAACTGGAGAGTGAAACTTGCAGCAATCGAATTTTTGCTAAATAAGGGTCACCCCAATATTCACAGGCGAGACTATAATATATATATATATATATATATATATATATATATATATATATATATATATATATATATATATATATATATATATATATATATATATATATATATATATATATATATATATATATATATATATATATATATATATATATATATATATATATATATATATATATATATATATATATATATATATATATATATATATATATATATATATATAAATAAATAAAATATAATGTGTGTAAATTTTTTGTTAATATTAATTTGTTTATTTGACCACAAATTTTTTAGCTTGAAGTAAGCCAAATAATAACTAGTTAATTGCTATGAGAATGTAAGCAAATTTTCTTTGGTCTTACACACCATGTATGCATTTTGCAGTGGGAATTTGACAAGCACACTGTAAAAAACATAGTGTCTAAAAGTACCTTCAGCAATAGCCCATATATGTGTCTGGTCTCTGTATATATATATATATATATATATATATATATATATATATATATATATATATATATATATATATATATATATATATATATACAGAGACCAGACACATATATGGGCTATTGCTGAAGGTACTTTTAGACACTATGTTTTTTACAGTGTGCTTGTCAAATTCCTACTGCAAAGTGCATACATGGTGTGTAAGACCAAAGAATATATATATATATATATATATATATATATATATATATATATATATATATATATATATATATATATATATATATATATATATATATACATGGTGTGTAAGACCAAAGAAAATTTGCTTCTGTAAATGTCAGCCTGCATTTACATTTTCAATTAGTGCATGTTCTATTTTAAACTCACAAAGCACCTAAAAACTTCAGCTGTTTTGAAAGTCAATTGTTTGCTGTATCAACAAAATAGTGTTTGTGATCTGGCAAATATATATTAAAATCTATTAAAAAATATACGGCCATGTCACAGAGTTCAATTCCGTTCGGAAACGGAATTCAATCCACCCCAAGATGTCAAGCCCTAGATGGAGCATACCCCACCATACTACCGCCGCCAACAGTCTGGACACACCTGACAAATTACGTATATTAAGTTTCTTTTTTAGACACCAGCTGCTACAAAAATGGGGTAGGTTAAATTCCGTTTCCGAACGGAATTGAACTCTGTGACATGGCCGATAATTTGTAATTAATTTAAATGCAAATTGAATACAATAAATAATTCTGGCGAAAAATAAAAAAAAATTATCACAAAACAAGCTGTTGTAAACTATTATCTAAGATGGAACTTAAAATATAAGTGTGAAAGCAAATATTAGAAACCGCCTGTAAATTGTCAAGCTGACAAAGCCACTGTCAAATACATAGATCGCCAAATTTGCAAAAAAAAATTTGCAAAGGCCTGTAACTTTTGAACTATCGGAGAGAAATTCAAACCGTAACAGAGGCAAATGTAGGCCTTTGATAGCAGATTCCAAAATGGAAAAGGATTCGGAAATCGGACAAGAAATGTAATTTTGGCGATTTTCTTAAAGTTTGACATACCCAAGGTTACCAATTTTGGGAACCCCTGCAGCCTCTCTGGAAGGAGCCAGTACCTCAAACTCTTCAAACTTAGTCAGAGCCTCAGCTATAACCATGTAAAATTTTATGTCACTGGCTTCAGCAGTTACGAAGATACTGAATTATTTCCATTTTTTTTGCCACAAACAACTATGCGACGGCCGCTTTGCTGTCGGTGAATATAAAGATATCTTCTTCTGACGACGAAGCAGTAAGACTAACTAGAAGGGCTAAGGAGATTTGCAAAAGCACACAGTGCATCCCTTCTGCCTTAAAAAGATGCAATCACGTAAGCGAATGAAGTAACTTACCGCAAACACGCTATAGTTTTTGTCTAAGATAAATAAATTACAAATTTTAAGTTTTGAATTTTATTCACAATAATACTATTTTATTACTAATATTATAATGTTATTTTCAGTTCATCATACCGAATTCATTCGGAAATTACAACTGAATTACTACAGAGTACGTGTAAGCGCAAAATTCGATTTGCAACAAATTCGGTTGCCACAATGAATCTGTTTTGTCTGTGTGGAAAATTTGTTTCATATTACAAGTATTTTGATCATTATGATTGCTACTAGGAAAAGTACTGGGTCGTATGATTAATATATAATCAACTATAAAACATACCAACAATGATTTCAAACTGACAGTCAGTGTCAGTTAAAATTGCTAAAAAAAGTACGTACATTCAAGCTGTCATGGCAAAACGTTCATAAAATACAACTTTTGAAACGAGGAGACTAGATCGGTGACGTCCTTGGAGCACCGGATCAACTTAGTTTTCATTCCATAGTAAAAATATTAGTTTTTCGAAAAAATTACAAGGCGAATTCATACTAGGTGGCTGCAAGAGCCCAGCTGTTTACGTAAATGTTTACACATTTGGCGTGTCAGCAGTGTTAATGTATCAACTTTTGACAGCCCAAATGTAAATTGTCCACGGCGAATTCTCTTGCGACTACCTGGTGTTGATCTACCTTGATTGCTTCTTTCGATTGGTATAACAAAAAATCAACTCCTAACATTTAAAGGGAACGTGATGCAGCAATCACAGATGTTAATACAATTGTTGATTCTGTCCAACGTTTTGAGAGCCTCACATTTAAATGTCATAGATCTCTGGGCTACCGATGAAACTGGTGTTGGGATTTTCCACCTGAAAAAGAGTTATCAACGGTTTCTATTTTCACTGCGATGCCTCAGATTTGATGAAAAAATTACTCGAACAGAAGTTGGCTGCTATACGCTAGTTCTGCGGTATATTGCAATCAAGCTTTCAAAAAGTATTTTCTCCGAGCGAATACGTGGCTATAGATGAACAATTGATTGGGTTTCGAGGTCGTTTTAAAGGCAAAGTTTATATTCCAAGCAAACCTAACAAATATTGCACAAAATATTGCTTTAGTAGATCGCAAACTTTTTATTTAATGGCTTTCGAGTTTTATTCTGGAAAACAGCCTGAGGGTCCTTTCCAAATGTTAAACAGTCCCAATGACATAGTAAAATTTCTTGTACATCCAATAAGAGGATGTTACAGAAATATGACTACAGACAATTGGTATACAAGCTTTAAACTCGCGAATGAACCCTTGCACCCACCTTATAAGCTCAGATATGTTGGAATACTAATGAAAAATAAACCAGATATCCGCCAAATGAGACCCCATGCGAGTAGTTATGTGATATTCTTAGTGCTAGTAACTAAGGATTAAAAGGAGACTGACATCTTTTGAATGATACCAAACTTATTAATATCTGATCACGGCCTATAAAGTTATCCTATCTTGAAGGTGACGAGCTTTTCTCAAAAATTACCGAGACTCCCAAGTTTAGATGGGTATAAAATGTCAACTATAAAAAATATCTGACTGCTTGTTATACCATGTGATGCGCACGTAAAAATAGAACAGTGGTAGCAAAACATGCACCATCTTATCCTTTGTTTGTATAGTTGCTTTGCGCTAAATTGATAGGCTGTGAGTTTCATATAAACTCTTGCTTTTGTCATAGAAAACATAGAAGTCTGACTGTTGGCAAATAATTGTCAGAAACCTAAGTCGGTTGTCAAAAAAAAAACTAAGAATTTATTAGTAGAACATATTGTATTAGTATTGGTTTAAATAAAAATTTCCCTACAGCATGAATTATTTAGTCATTATACACAATTTTGCATTAATTAATGGAAATATGCATTTAGAATAATTTTTAATACATTTGAGACAAAAAATTTTGATTCGCTAAAGATTTTTTTTTGCAATTTTTCTATTTGGTACTAAAAAAATGTATTCCAAATAGTAACAAAAATGCAATACTGCTAAATGCAAAACTGGTTAAAAACTTCGATAAATTTGAACACAGAAATGTCAACTAAATTAAAAAAAATATTATAAAACTACAAAGAGAAGAACCATAAAATGTATTATAAAACAAATAAAAAAAGTTTACTAAATAAAAAAAGTGTTTGTGTGTGCAAAAAGAATACACTTTGCCGAATTTTAAAGTGCACAAATTACGCTCTCTGGTGTGTGTTGAATTGCGTCTCTGAAGTTTGTTCAACACACAAGACCTATACGGGAAGAGAGTTGTAAATTTTTTTATTAACAGGCCGAGAGTTGGAAATCTACGTCATAGGGTATATATATATATATATATATATATATATATATATATATATATATATATATATATATATATATATATATATATATATATATATATATATATATATATATATATATATATATATATATATATATATATATATATATATATATATATATATATATATATATATATATATATATATATTTATATATTTATATATATATATATATATATATATATATATATATATATATATATATATATATATATATATATATATATATATATATATATATATATATATATATATATATATATATATATATATATATATATATATATATATATATATATATATATATATATATATATCATTGATAAACATAGATAGCAAGCTCTCGCACTGTCAATAAAATAATGACAACTCTCTTCACACGTATAGATATTGTGAATTCAACAAAAATAAGAGGACACCATTTTTGCATTTCAACACACTTGAGAGACTATCATTTTTCCACTTGAATAGCACTAAATCGCAACTTTTTTTCCACGCACAAACACTTTTTAGTTTTATTTAATTTTTTTATTTGTTTTGATATAAATTTTATATTACTTCTTGCTGTAATTTTAAAATATTTTTTTAATTTTGTTAACATTTGTGAGTTGAAATTTATCAAAGTTTTCAACCCTTTTTTTCATTGAACAGTATTGTATTTTTGTTCCTATTTGGGATAAAAATTTTTGGTACCAAATAGAAAAATGGAAAAAAAATGTTTAGCAAATCAATATTTTTTGAGCTCGAATTTATTAAAAAGCATGCTAAATTCACATTTTTATTAATTAATACAACAACAATTGCATAAACTTTTAGAAATTCATGTATAAAAAATATAAATAATTTTTAATACTTTTTGTTACAACAACCAAGTGCGGTTTTAGTGCTGTGGGGTAGATTTTTATTTTAAACCAATACTAATACAAAATGTTCTACTAATGCATCCTTAGACTTAGGTTTTTGACAGCACACTTAGGTTTTTGAAGTTTCTGTTTGGTCTCTATGTACCCTATGATATATGATTACATATATATCTATGGTTTTTGTGTCAAATGTTTTAAAATAAATTTAAAGTGTCGTTTCCAAGTGACGTTTACGCTCTCAAAAGGCAAAATATAAAACAAACTCGATTGCTCGAATGTACTTTTTTTATTCTTCTGCAAGAGTTAAAAAAAAATGTTCAGGAGAATCGAGAAACAATTTTTTTGGGAAGAATTTTTTTCTTAATTTTGGGCTTAGTGCCACCGTACATAAATATGCATAAAAAATTAGACTAAAATAGCACCGAGCACTAACTTCAAAACTTTTCACTTCAAGAAGTGGAAAAAGCATTAAGAACGGTGCGAAAAGTACTGAGTTGGCTACGCTTGATCTTAGAGTTACGAAGTGCAACACTGCAAGGTGAAATACAACTTGTACTGTTTTATTTCATTTTCATCTTTATTTTCACTTCTTTACAATACATTCATATATTTTTTAAAATTATTATTCATAATTTTATTTGGAAATGAAATTTTATATATTAAATAATTTGTAAGAATTTTATGATTTACATTTTATTTGTCTTACTCTGATAGTTTTTTCTTATTTATTATTTCATACAAATTTTTTGTTTCTTCTAATGACAATTGTATTGCAATATAAATTGCACAAGTGCACAATATTTATTTAGCATTTTGTTGTTTTTTGTTGTGTTTTTTTATGTTTTAACTCAACTTCATAGAACAAAATACTTCTTGTTGTTTCAGTTTTGACTACAAATGAACAGTTGTGAGGGAAATATAGCACTTAAACTTAATATGTATGTGCGTAGTATAAACAGTAAAGATTCTGTTATAAGTTTTTTTGAAACTGCTATTTGAATGGACAATTTTGTAATTTAATATTAATACACGTGTCATATGTACGCTGTACTTCCTGCATTTCCATTATGTTTTTATTTCTTTTTCATACACAGAGAAACTATTTTGGTTTATTACGTTTATTCTGTTTTTCGGATTGTTTTGTTTTTGAGAAATTTTCATCTCAAAAGCCTTCCAGCTCTATGCCTTTGAAACGCTTGCTTTCTTGTTCTCTAAAGTTTTCTTTATTTTTGTATTGCTTTTTACAAACGAATGCAACTGAGTCTATAGCAGCAGTTGCTATGAATGGTTTTTATTCTTTTCGTGATATTTGCTTAAATTAAATGACATTTGTTATGAAATTAGATTTCAAGTTTTTATTTTTATTTAATTTTTTGTCCTTTATTTTCTTTGCTACAGAGCAAAGTTTTTTATTACCGTTAATGTATTTTTTATGTGCTAAGCAGGAAACAGAACGAATGGTAGTGTATGTTTTGCAGTTTCCAAGATGTTAAACTATTTAGAAAATATTTTTTAGTATGTGTGTGTTCTCGTAAAAGCATCCAATATTTTTATCAAACAATAAGCCAGATGTTATTTAAGTATTTGAGGACATTAAACTAAAAATGAACATAAAAATTAGTAATAATAAAAGTTTTAAATGTAATCAAATAACTTTTTTTATAGCAAACAAAATAGGCAAAACCTCGATGCTGATTTTCACTGCAAACGTGCGAGATATTAGCATGACAATGTATTAAAGCTCAAAAAGCTCTTGTTTTTTCGAGAAAATACGGAATATGCAAAATATTTAAAAATATATACCTTTTATATAGACTGTATATAGGGGGCAAAAGTGTATTACACCGCTCAACAAATCAGCCGCCATCTTTTGATAGGAAAGATTGTTACCATAGAAAGGTAGTTTTCTATAGATAACACTGCCTTACAAATTTATTTTTTTGGAAGGCACGAAGTTTCTAATAAATTTCTTAGGGTAATTAGCCCGAATTCTTCCGGTTTATGAAATAATCATCTATTTGCTATAATATTTCATTCAATGCATGTCTAGGATACCATTATTATATATTTGACTGGCATATCGGATCCTGTTTTCGAGAAAATGGGTGTCGCTATATGACGACGCTAGTAAAATAAGGGTACACAAATTTCCATATGGATTTTAGTTTTAGAACTTTTATTTCTTCTACAGGCTTATATGTTTTTAATAATTATAATGATATTTAAATTGAAATATATTTATTTTTCATGATATGGGGCGAAGCAATCAATACACAAATCTTTATCACATTTCTGGCACTCTGTTCTTACAGTTGACGTACATTTATCGCCAACACATCGTCTCGATTTATTATTCTTCGTTCTTAGCACATAGTGCATATATCCATCATATCTCATGGAATCAGCCCCATGCTGAGATTTCGATATTTTCTTCGGACCTTTCAGGAAATTAGTCTCTGACAAAAGATATGACACTGCTAAGTCTCTTCGGAAGATCTTTTGCTACACGCAAAGAAGAGATATGGTTGTGGCATTGTTGCGTCAATAATGTCATGTTTCCCGATATATCTTATGGTTGTATCAAATAAGTTATTATTGTATTAAGGAATTGCGAACCTTAATTAGTTTACGACAAAAAACTTATGCTTACATTTAATCATGACATTATTATCACTCACATTAATAGCAACATGGTTGAATCACAACAATATTATTATTAAAAATATTCGTGCCACAGTCATGATATATTTAAAAATGCAACAACAGTATGGTCCTATAACAATAAAATATGATTCTCGCCCACACTATTTTAAAAAAGGTTACTTGCAATCAAGCTTTGGTTACAAAAGAGACATGGCTCTCTGCTTTCAAAAAAGTTGTTATTTTAATCGAAAAAAAGTGTTATTTTAATCGGACAATTTAGTGCATTCGTAGCTTAGTTCGGATAAAATATCTTAAGCATTTGAAATATAAAAATTAAATGAAAAGCTGCAATATTTTAAAACTAAATGGTTTTGTAAATTAAACATCTGTTTTCTAGTGATGTTACGAATATCAATTTTTAATATTCGCGAATACTAATATCTGAAACAATATTCGCCGAATTCGAATACGAATATTCAATCTAAATAGTTAGTACCATGATATAATAAATAGAAGTTAGTTTCCATAGATTATACGTAGATAGTCAACTAGGCTCCTGTCAAAAAACATTTAAAACTCTCTTCACACCTATGGGTATTTTGTTATCCAACACACTGAGAGAGGCAACTCAACACTCATCAGAGAGCGTAATTTTGCACTTGATAATGCACTAAAATTAATTTTTTTTTTCACACACAAACACTATTTTATATTATTAAATTTTTTTATTTGCCATATAACAAATTTTATTTATTTTCTTGCTGTAATTTTAAAACATTTAATTAATTTTGTTGACATTTGTGTGTTGAAATCTATCAAAGTTTTCAACCGTTTTTTCATTCAACAGTATTGCAATTTTGATACTATTTGGGACATTTTGTTTAGTGTCAAATAGAAAAAATGCAAAAAAATGTTTAGCGAATCAAAATTTTTTGAGCTCAATTGCATTAACAATGATTCTAGATTCATATTTTCATTAACTAATGCAAAATTAATTGTATATAACAACTAAAAATTCGTGTTTAAAAAATATAAATTTTTTTAAAAAAATGTTTAGCGAATCAAAATTTTTTGAGCTCAATTGCATTAACAATGATTCTAGATTCATATTTTCATTAACTAATACAAAATTAATTGTACATAACAACTAAAAATTCGTGTTTAAAACATATAAATTTTTTTAAATACTTTTTGTACAACTAAGTATGGTTTTGTAGCTGTGGGGAATTTTTTATTTTAAACCAATACGAAAACAAAATGTTCTACTAAAACATTCTTAGACTTAGGTTTTTGACAGCAGACTTAGGTTTTTGAAGTTTTAGTTGTGTAATGCAACTTTTGCTTCTGGGTGGTGGAAAACACTGACTGATTGCTCGTGAAAAAAATTAATAAATTTTAAATTTATTCAACATTGACAAACCCAGTGGTCACTTTAGAAAAGGTCGCACACGCTTAAGTTTGCCCTTAAACGACAGGAAATGTTACACAATTTTATTCTATAAAGACCTAGCAGAACGAGATGGTATTGTTCCTGACCTCTACACCAACCCAACCTATGGTTTTCTCTATGGTCACAATTATTGTTTTGGAAAACCCCACATACACTTCACCTAATTCCTTAGACCTTGAAGTTTTACCTTTAATTAAGAAACTACTCCATATTCAAATTAACACCTTATTTATTAGATCGAATTTCAATAATATTTCATTATAAAAATTACAAAAATTAGATTTATCAACAAAACAAAAAAAATCTATATATAAGTACAAACTATGTTTCTCCTAGCAATTATAGGGTTAATAATATTTGCAAACAAGAAAAGATATTAAAACTCAAAAATTACACCAAATGCAGTATATATGTATGTATGATAATATGTGAGTACGTAAGAAAATAAAATAAATAATATATGTATGTATGTGTGTAATTACAAAGAGATCTTATAAAATTTCTTTTATATGCACTTAATTATTGCAATTAAAAAAAATATGCTATTCGTATGTAGGTATGTCAATGCATAAGCTCTCTTTGCATTATCCAAAAATAAATTGATTATTAAGAGAGTAGAAAAAAAGTATAACCGAATAAATTAAAGCAAAGCAATAAATCCAACTTACATTCTCTTATTTAAGACTCCATCGTTGTATGAAGGCCTCCAACATTCGATGAGCGATGATCAATGTGTGTTTTTGTTGTTATTTAATAAAAAAAATCCTAAGTTATACTTTTTTAGGGGTTTAATGTAGGGATATTTTTACAAAAAAAAATATTTATTTGGGAGTAATCTAAATGTTAGTTATATTAGGAAATTTTTTTTTTTCATTTTTAGGAATTTTCTTTTTAAAGGAATATTAGTTATTTTTGGGTATTTTATTAATAATTTAAGGAAATGAAATATTTAGGAAATCATATTATATTACTATTGTAGGCATTATTTAATAAATCATGTTATCTTAGATTTTAGACATTATTTAGGAAATCTAGGTATTTTATATATATTATGTATACTGTTGAAGTGTTAATATTTTTACTAGGTTAAGAGAATATTGTGTTTTGTTGTTGGAGTTTTAGGTTTTAGAAAATTGCAGGGTAATAATAGTTAGAGTTTGTATAGTAATTAGTAATTATACATGAGGGCTTAGAAAGTTTTAGGTTAATATAATTTAGAATAATGGGGTTTGGAAGGTTATAGGTTCATAAAATTTAGTATTTTATATTAAATATTGTTAGAAAATGATAAGTGGCAAGAGGGAAATCGAACTAGGAGAAAATTATGGATAGTTTCAACAGTGAGGCTGTTGGCTTAATACATTTAAATGGTGATTCAGGTGGCTCGATGAAATTAAGCGATGGTTCGGATGGCTGGAAGATGTAAACGGGTGAAGCATCTATGGTAGTCATAGGTTATGATCCCGCTAAACATGTGGTGCTGGACGCAGTATAAATAACTGTTGTTGTAGCGGTAATTTGGTGGTGTTGCTAGCGTTATAACGATATGTATTTAAGCGCTAATATTTCCTGAATTGCTTCGGAGGGATGCAAGCCGGTACGTGTTACCGGTTGAAATATTTCCCCCTCCTAATAGTCACTCAAGTGTACAATAATTTGAGACACTTATAAGCTGGCAATATGTTGTTGGCCTCAAACAGATTTTTGTGCCAAAAAACTCGGAACAGGGATTCCGGGACTGGTCGGTATCCTTTATAAAAAAAAATTTAATGTCTAATTTATAGATATATGTAAGACCACTTAGTAATTGTACATTGTTTTACCTGTTGTATACGAAAAACTATATAAGACCAAATATAAGAAAAAAATCGTGGATGTCTGATATTTTCATCCAATATTTATATTGGTTTTGGATTGGGTTAAATTAATAGTCCCAAAATTTGTTTAACTTTTAATATTTTAGAAGAATTTACCTAATGGTAACACACGTTGTTCACTTAAATCTTAAGTTACCCGCTTTTGATGTAAATTATATAAAATTCAACTTTAGAAAGAACGAATGTAATAAATTTGTGTAACCTATCGCCTCTGGTTATCACAATTTGCATTTGCCTTACTCATTTTTTTCGAACTTATAACAGAAGCTTTTGAAACAGTTAACCGATACGTGTATCTGATTTATCATGTATGTTGATCACTTACATGAAATATACATGTGACGTAAAAATAGAGAAAATAAGTAAATCAATATATGATTGCCAATATACTAATTGCAAGACAGTGACGGACCATTTAAATGTGAGGGGCTCTTAAAGGGGGATTTTTTTTACATCAAAAGGGGAAATTATTTTTGGATTTTATGGCAAATGGATAAATATTACTTTATCTATATCTGCTATAATGACGTTATAAAAAAGTATATATATATATATATATATATATATATATATATATATATATATATATATATATATATATATATATATATATATATATATATATATATATATATATATATATATATATATATATATATATATATATATATATATATATATATATATATATATATATATATATATATATATATATATATATATATATATATATATATATATGAATATTTGTTTAATATTGAAAGGATTAAGTAGTTATTGGAATCTATAAAATTTACCAAATTCTCATATTTCAGTTGTCTATTTACGTATAATCTATGGTAGTTTCATTCTCTCTTTATTTATGTTAATAAGGATTTTTGAAGTTTGTTTTAAAGTAAAATATAGAAAAGCGTTGCCATATAATGGAAAAGGCATCTCAACTCCTGGAGTTATTCTGCACAAATGTGTAATTGTATTGAGAGGAAATTAACCCTTATGTGCGCACCTAGGTACCCGGGTACCTTTGGCGTGTTCAACCAAACATTTTTAATTGAAATTAATAATCTGCATATCTGAAACTTTTTGAGAACTTCTAACTTTCAAAAAAGTTTGTATTTTTGCAGCCGTATAGTTAAAAAAATTTTGTAATTTACGTTAGAGACCAATTTACTCTTAACACCCTTAAATACGCACCAAGGTACCCGGGCACCTGTACGTGTTTTATATGGGAATGAGGCCATTGTAAGTACTTATATTTGTTGTTAGTTATTAGTAGCTCTGCATAAATAAATAAAAGTCTATATAAACGTGGTAGACGTAGAAATTTCTAATCAAATTAAGCATCATTTATGTGCACGACAAAAAACACCTTCTATTGCGCCGCAAGGTACCCGGGTACCTATATAAAAGTTACGTTGAAAAGAAGTACTTTCGCACTAAATATCAAGTTGAAACCTAGTAAAATATATATGAGATTGGCTACAGATATATATTGTCAATCCCATATTTATTTTATAAATACATATTTAGTGCGAAAATATTTGTTTTCTACGTAACTTTTATATAGGTACCCGGGTACCTTGCAGCGCATTATAAGGTGGTTTTTTTTGCCGCGCACATAAGGGTTAAAAAAATGGTTCAATTCGCAAGCCCCGCTTATATCGTTTATCTTAAGAATTTATTGAAGTGTGTACGTTGAAAAATTAAGTTGATGTTAATTTTTTCCTTGTTCCTTGGAATATTAATCTTGCCCAATTCTTTCTGAATATAACGTTACGAACCTTAGCCTAATAATTAATTTGGATTCAAAAAGCAAATACGTTCGAAATAATCATATTAATAAAATGTCCTTTTGTTTTATTACTTGTGACGAATTTTAATTTTATCAATTATATTTATGGTTGAATTCGAAAGCATCAAAAATGTTCATTGTAATGATGCGGTTTTATTACAACATAAAAATTAAACAACAAAAACATTTACTACACTTTGCAATTTTCGCGATATTTGCAATTTCATTTTTGCGATCTATATGATTTTCTGAAATTTTGTTATACTTCATTTTTGTTGTACCGGTTTCTAATCAATTTTAGGACTTGTTTCCGATTTTTTATCTTTTGGCGAACTTTGCAATGTTCGCGATAAAAGCGTTTTTTTACAAGTTGTCAACATTTTTACAATTTTCGCGCTTTATGAACAATATTAGACGTTGATATCATGTAGCTGTTGACAAGTTTTTGCGAATTTTTCAAATTTTCGCGATTTTTACCGAATTTTTGGCATTCCTTAAAGTTTTAGCAAATTTTTATCAAAATTATGCCTTGTTCAAAATTTTGCAATTTTTTGCAAATTTTTGCGAAGAGCGTAATTTTTCTAAAGTTTTTGGCTTTTTACATTTTCAGGGAATTTTGATCAATATGTATTACGCTTTGTAATCTTTAACATTTAAGCAAACTTTTGACGAATTTTCCTGAGTTCTTAATATTACAGTTACAGTTTTAGCAGTTTTAATTAATTTTAGGGCTTGTTTAAATGTTTGCTATTTTTGCGAATTTTCGAGTTATTGGCACTCATTCTTCTCTAAAATTCTGAGAGTTTTCAATATTTTTACGTTAGAAGTGAGTTTGTCTTTTGTACTTAATATATTTTGCGGCGTGTAACATTGTTAAAGTTTGTATGGTTTCGTATAGAAACGCGTATTGCAAATTACCCTGCTTAAGTATATATTTTTCATATTATTTTCATGCAAATCACAATTTTAAGCATAATAACAAAAAAAGAAAACTGAAATTGGGGGGACATATAAAACTAGTACGGTAACATGATTTTAACGAAAATGTCACAATCCTTATACTTGTCAGGCAGTGAATGTCAATAAGAATTGAGAGAATGAAACTACATTCTATTTATTATATCATAGTTAGTACCACTTAATATATTAAATTTAATTGAAAAAATCTACCATTTGCCTCAATAACAATAAATTGAGAAAAACTGTTACAATACTACAATAGGTATTTAACCAAGGTAGATCAATAAGGTATAGTTATCGGCGAATTGATACAACAAAGCAACTTTTTTATTCAAGCAATTGTCAAAATTAAGTATTGAATTTACATTAAAATTTTTCAATTTATTTAAATAAAACAATTTATAAGGAAAGTTTGGCAGTTCCTTGAAAAAAGAGCTGTGCTGATAACGCCACCTGTTATGAATTCGCCTTGTATTTAACATTATTATGATATTCCGATGACGGAATTTGTAATTATTAACTTAGCACCTGAATGCCACTTTTTTAAATTTTTGGTGGAAAGTAAATAAGGGAAAGTACGAGCTTATTTTACCTATACCCATGCAATATTTAGTGACACCAGCGGCGAGTGTTCCGAGCGAGCGAATGTTTAGTGGTGCGGAGCTTATTTACACACCGCGTAATAGGCTTGATGGAGAAAAGACTTCAACATTTTTATTTTTGAAGTTCAACATTCCTCTACTGAGCTTTGAGTATTACTTTAACATGATTAATAAATTAATTTAACAGGACTTTACTTTTTAAATACCATGTCGTTGTGAAATATATTTTATTTCTTTTTTCTTTACTAAAAGAAGATTATTGTTTTGCGTTATAGACAAATTTGTTTTAGTAAAAATTAATATTTTTTGTTTAATTTTCAGTATTTTTTATGTATTATTTAATGGAATGTATTCACAAAATATTCGTGAAATATGCACTGGAATTTGGCGAATACGAATACGAATATCATGAAAGAGGCGAATATTCGGCGATTCGAATACAAATATTCGTAACATCATTACTATGTACATAATATATCTATGTGAGAATAGATAACACTTTTATTTCAGATTCTACACACCGACCAGTTAAAAAATAATATAATTTTAACCATATATATGGTTGTCTCGAACCATATATATGGTTAACTCAAACCATATATTGCAATTTTAAACCATATATATGGTTGTCTCGAACCATATATATGGTTCACTAAAACCATATATTGTAATTTTGAACCATATATATGGTTGTCTCGAGCCATATATATGGTTAACTAAAACCATATATTGTAATTTTGAACCATATATATAATTGTTTGGAACCTTGTATATATGGTTGTGTTTAACCATAATATATTTAAAACAGTTTGTTTTTAAACCATAGATTCAACCATATATTCAATCATAGTATGTTGCTCTTCGATTATGGTTGGCTCAACCAAATTTTTTTTTGCGTGTAGGATCATGCTGTCTCGCTAAAAGCCAATCATTTTTTACTGCCACATCCAGCATCCAGGTAAATAATGGCCACCACCATTTTTTACTTCGAATAGATATGCGATCAGAATTGATATTTTAATCCATTCGATCTGTTCCGCCCATATTATTATTATAATTTTGGATAGAATATGGAATATTTACTTCAACATATTTTAGGTTGATCTTACCCCACCTCTTTGCTTTTCCCTCGGGATCTGCAGAAAAACCAGTTGAAGCTACAGTGACTACTGCGTTGTCTTTCCACCTAGTTACAAAAAAATCTTCAATTTGAAATTCTTCTATTGCGGTCTGCGTAAAACCTCTTTCTTTCTTTTTTAACTAATTTACATACATTCGCTTTGACTGCGGAACGGTTCAACATGTTAACTTAAAACGTTAGCTGATGTGGTATTTTTTTAATTACCGATGATGTAAAGGAAGATAAAAAATAAAAAACTACAAATCTTAGGTTCGGACCATCTTGGTCCGTTCATGTTTATTGATGCTGACAGGTAATAAGGTCAATAGAAATAATGTCAATTGACTTTCTTTTCCACTGTAAAGGGAAATAATGTCAATTGACTTTATTTCCCACCGTAAAGGGAAATAAAGTCAATTGACCTTATTGCGCTTTCAAACATTTAATTTGCATAGCATCGCGATACTTCCCAATGAATAATAATCAGAATGTACCAAGTCAATATTGGTATCAATCTAAAGCCATATTTTACTAGTTATAATTAAAAAATAATTAAAAATTCTATTTTTATTAGTAAAGATACTCAACGTAGCCGGGTTTCGGCCGGTCTTAAGGGTCTTTTCCTCGCAGTATATCAAAAACCGGCTTCGCTGAGTAAAGTTTTATGCATAGCCAGCCTTCAGCCAGGCTTCAAGGCTTTTTCTTCTCAGTATATCGAATAGCGGCTTCGCTGAGCTAAGATTTTCTGCCTAGCCGGGCTTCACTAGTGGAAGATATTTATTCGACAAATGCAGAGAAGGAAACCCATAGGCTCGCAAAAGAGAAACTCTTAACTCAGCGAAGCCGCTATTCGATATACTGAGAGGAAAAAAGTCATTAAGTCTGGCCGAAGGCCGGCTATCTAAATAACTTTACTCAACGAAGCCGCTTTTCTATATACCGAGAGAAAGTAATTTTAAAGCCTGGCCAAAGGCCGACTTTGCATAAATCTTTACTTACGGAAACTGGTTTCCGATAATCTGAAAAGAATCCTAAGCCAAACATACTTTAAGGTTTGTTGGCGTTATTTCTATTGGAATATGGAATTAAAGTCGGTTACTTTATTTCCAATTTTTTTTTTACTTTATTTCAATTTAAAAAATTAAATTAAAAAATTAAATACTTGCACATTTGTTTAAAAGCGCATCTCTCTAGATAACTCAATGCGCTTAAATCGTAAATATTTACTGTAAGAAATCAAAAATCAAATTTTTCTAAGAAATCCGGCTTAAAATAAAAATTGTTTTCATGCATGTTTGAACAAATTAGAATGATCTAAAAAAATTCTTAAAAATTAGCACGCATGAGAAGGCGTGAGCATGATTGATAAAAAAGTTTCCTATGTGATAGTAATTGATAAAAAAAATTGTAACGGCCTTAAGAGGGATGTTTCCAAAGTTCGTATACAAAAAATTATTTAAATCGGTCCTGGCGTTTGGCCGTAATTAATTTTAGCCACAAAAATGGTAAAATTTCCTATAGTGGGATGGTTGATTTGAAGTGGCTTAACTCTATGCCTATCTTGACGATTCTGCAGTCATGTTTTTTTTTTTTGATATGAGATTAATTATTTAATTCCGTTATCAAAATTAGTTATTTATTAAATGTCACAAATGCAATTAAAAATTGTATCATGACTTAATTTTAAACGAGAATAGTAACAAGGAACTAAGTCGTTATAGGGAATCAGACCAGAGTTTTAGGTCGACATCAACCCACACACTTATAGGATAGCAGACTACCAGCTAGCCTACAGAGGCACCCATAGCAAAATAAAATTTTTACCATTCCATATATTTTATGAACATAACGGCTAAGGTAATCTTGTCAAAAATACTTCATATAATAAAATTATAAGCATGATTTTTCAATGCAAGTGTAGAAAACCAACTTGAGTAATTATTAATGTCTAAACGTTTTTTTTATAAAACATACTTTTTGTTTCTGTTTTCAATTCTTATTATACTTTTTAACTACAAATCATTTGTAAACTGCCTCTCAATATGCAGCACGACTGCATTTTTAATCAACTTTCTAATTATTCCAAATTTTACCTTGTAAAAATTTTTTTTCTATTGCAGTTAAATTTAATGCTTATGGCATAATTGAATTGCATCCTACTATTTTCACACGCTAAAACAACAAATCTTTAAAATTTCTCGCAAATAACAAACAAAAAGTGTAAAACGCGTTGTGGCAAGTGATTAACAAATTCCATTTCTGCAAAGCCAAAAAATTGCGGCCACATCATAAATAATCATGCCACAAAACTTATAATTTTGGATAAAAGTGCTATAAGAAGAAGAGGGAGTACAAAACCAGGCGAATATAAATGAATTTATAGTACAAGTTGAGAACAGTTGTTGCATACAGAGAACATACCTTTAGAAGATAAAATTAACGCATGGTAGTGTCACTGCCAGATATAACATTTAGCATTCACAATGTTGTGCCTTTATAAACTTATAACAGCAAAGATATGTGCAGTAAGCATGTAACCAACTTTTATAGCTAGCACCACGCGGTAAACGAATGAATTTTGTTTTAGAAAACACTTTTTCAAACAAAGATCATTTTCAAACAAAGATCTCACAATGAAGTTAAAATTTTTAAATCCTTAATATTTGTAAATAATAATATTTTATTGAATAGATTTTAATAATAAAGTACAACACATAGCCCAAGTAATTATTTTAGGGTAGGATTATTAAAAGTTTATTCAAAAAGAGTTCGATATGATCAATATTCCAAGGAAGAAGAGAAAATCAACATTAATTTTATATTTCAACGTACACTGCAGAAGACAACAACGAAAATTTTGGAAGCCGCCATGCTTCGTGGAGCACAAGATATTGGAGCGGATATCTCTAAACGATTCGCAGGAAAACCAACTGAATTTCAGTTTCAAGTTTACCGATCCACAATTATCCTAGAAACTAATTTCATTTTAAAGTTTGATTTTTGTTGTTATTTAAGATTGTATTATTTGTTCTAAATTTTCCTACATATGTATATTAATTTTACCACTTTGGGTTTAAGGACTCTCAGTAGACATGAAAGTAGTCCAAAACATATATTTTTTTGAAATTTTTAAAATAAGATATAAACATTTTAATTTTAAAAGTTCTTTTAATTTTTCTCATTTTTGTCTATAACTTGGTAATAATAATTACTTTGAGCCTAAGTAGTCTATGTAGACATGGAAATAAGCCAAGTCATATACTTTTTGGCAATTTTTACGTTGGCCTTTTTTAAGCTATACGGATTTTAATACCGAAAATTCAGTTAGTTTTTTTGATTTTTATTTATAACTTTCGATATAGTAATTTTAACCACTTAAGGAATAAGAGGTCCATGTCTATATGAAAGTGAACAAAATCATATTTATTTTTGAATATTTTAATATTAGCCGTTTTTAAGATATAGCGATTTTAGTTTTCGGATATATAATTTTTTTTGTTGAATTTTTACTGTGGGACGAGAAAAAAGTTTTTGGTCACACCATTGTAAAGAGGGTATTATTACCTAAAACTGTGAGGATGACTTCCAAACAGCCCTCCCAGCCAGTAATAACACCAAGTAAAAGCCCCAGTAGTTTTAAAGAAAACACAAATATTTTAAGGGTTCTTAAAATCCAAAAGAAGTACGATTTACTTCCGTTATTTTTATTTCACTAATATGTTAAAAAATACACTATTGCGTAGATGGCGATCGATTTTCGCCCGCTAAAAGTTAATTGTCCAACTATTTGGCACCTTTGAAGTCCAATACAACAATAAATAATACAAAATTTGCAGCATATAGTGCAACAAGATAATCAAAAGAAACAACTAATTAATGCAGTGCCACCTGGACGTCACATCATCGCAAATAGCCATGAAACTACAGCAATTTACTAAGCAGGAATGGGAAAACCCAATTATTCAAACGTGAACATTACCTTTCAAATGATGTATTGTTGAGCTCTGTAACTCCAAAATTTTTTTAAATATGTGTAATTATGTAAGTAAATTTATCTAAGTAAACTGGTGTTACAACAAGTGAATCAATGGTGTTACTGCAGACCAAATTTCCATGCCATGTAATTTTTAGAAATGGCGATCAGCACTGGAAATCTTGCCATCTAACGCCGATGGACTTTTTTTGGGGGTTATATGAAGGAAAAGATGTATGCGAATAAGCATGAAATAGTTAAACATCTTAAACAGGAAATATGACACGTAATTAGTGAAATACAGCCTTATGCAAAAAGTTATTCAAAATTTCAACAACAGAATAACACTTCCGTTGCGGTTATTTCTCTAATGTTAACAATTGGAAACAATTGGAAGATATCCACTTAGGCAATAGTTTAGCAATATCCCCAAATGGTCATCTAGAAGAATATAATCAAAGTAATATTTTTATTTTATTCATTTTATAATTTTTGTCACAATTACGCAATATGAAGAGAAAATTTTATATTAACTAATTTTGTTTTTAAAAAATATACATAAAAGGGCATAATATCCACGACAAATGAATTTTAGCTTCAAAATGTACGTATGCAATTTTTACAGAAAAGGATGAAATATGTAGTCCAAAAAGCTGTGTTTATCAATAAATATTTTTTTAAAATGCTAAACCTTTTTATCTTCCTAATAATATTTTAACGATATCTTTCTCTTTTCTTATAAATGGTTCTAGTTTATCGTCTAGAACAATCGCTTTCGTATTGCGTATTGCCATCGAGACACGTTTCTTCCCGAAGGAAGTATCTTCCGCAATACGAAATCGGTTATTGCCGCAATAATATTTTTCATCCAGGCAATACGTTTGGCAATGCATATACTGTATTTCTGTGTTTGCTGGATTGTATTTTACGTTTAATCGGAAATATTTTTCTTTATGTTGTAATAAAAATGTTTGCTTAATTCAAAATATAAGTACGTTTTTTCTTTAAAATTAAATCCGCCGCTCTTGTTGGGCCACCCTTAGTTATTAAATATTGATGTCATTATATCTCTTTAACTAGATAACCCAGGAACCGAACATTTTATTTCTGTGTTTATGCTATATTACAAACAGCCTATACCGAGTTTCGTCAAAATCGGGGAGAGTAAAGTCCAGTTCACCATTTTCGTAGTTGATTCGAGGTGGAATAACTCTATAGTGACTTTAATGTTTTTATAAATTAGAGCACTTGTTATATTCTTCGTATAATATTTCAATGGCTTTGCAATTTTCATCCAAAAAAACTGTTCATTGGAATAGCTATTTTTTGCTTACCATTGAAATTATCAGATTATGTTGAAGTTTTCACAGTTTTAAGGACTAAAATAATAACACACTATTTCCATTATCCTGGCAATACCAGTAAGGTGTGCTGAAACTTATATCAGCAAAATCAGACTCAAAAAAATTTACTATTGTGTAGATTAATAATCCATAAATTATTTTATGATTTTAATGACTGGTCTGTAAATATTATGCGAAGTAAATAAGAAGTGCTGTAATCTATGAATATATCAAAGTCACTATATCTTTAAAACAATAGTTAATTCGAAATTAGCGTGGTGATTTCTAAATTCAGCAGATGAAAATAGATAAGACTTATCTGTTTTGATCTCCGAAACTTTAAAAAAGTTCAAAATTGTTGTGTTGTGTTATTTAATGTGTAACAATTCTTCAATCCCCTCTTCACAGTGGACCAAGTCTTAAAAACGAAACTATAAATTTTTTATCGATATGTTGGTTTTTATTATACTAATCGAAAGAAGCAATCAATATAATCAACATTTACTACATGTCATTTTTTCTAAAAACTAATATTTAACGACATATGATGACAAATATGTTTTTTACTATGAAACGAAAACTAAGTTTCTCTTGTGCTCCAAATCCGTCACTGATCTAATCTTCTCGTTACAAAAGTTCTATTTTATGACTGTTTAGCTATCATACAGTATTATGACAGGTTAAATATAGGCACTTTTTTTAGCAATTTTAACTGACCCTGCTTTGGAATCATAGCTGCGTATGTTTTATAGTTGATAATTTATTAATCATACGATCAAGAACAAATCCCAGTACCGATCATAATGATCAATATTACTTGAAAATTCAAGTAGAGATGGGCACGTATCGTGTTTTTTTCGTGACACGAGCACATACGACTCAACACGAAGTTCGTGACAGAAAATCTGATTTCGTTCGTGTTCGGGTCGTGTCGTGTTGAACAAAGTTGACACGAAAAAACACGGAACGATTTTCAGATTAAATTATGTATCAATGCAAAAGCTTGCCGCATAAGTCTATTAAGCGAAAATCTTGATAAGTTACTGTATCTCAACAAAAATATGTAAATAAAAATATAAATAGAACATGAAACGTTAAAATAGAAGAAATATATGTACAAAAGGTTTTTTGTTTGTTTTTGAATTGAATTTCCTGCGTGTTGTGTCGTGTTTTAAAAATTTTGGGCGTGTGTGTTTCGTACATATTAGGCGTCCGGGATTCCTCTTCGTGTCGTGTCGTGTTGGAAAATGTCGGCAAGTTCCCACATCTGCTTTAAAGTTCTCATATCAGGCAAGCCTGTAGGTACATTAATGCAATTTTTCACTGTATGATAGCTAAACAGTCATAGAATAGAACCTTTGAAACTAAAAAAGAACCTTTGAAGCGATTAGGTCAGTGACGGACTCTCAGCACGGTAGCAACTAAGTTTTCGATCCATAGTAAAAAAAACATTGATTTCCTCTTTCGATTGATATAACAAGAATCAACATTTCTTCTTTCGATTGGTATAACAATAATCAACATTTAGATAAGAAATCGTAAATTCCTTTTTTCAGATTTGAGTCATTATGCTCCCGCAGTGCTGTTACGTAATATGTGAGCAGCTGAAGTATTGTTTGATGTGAACTGCAAGATTGGTGTGCGTGCTCTTCTTCAAAATGGATAAATATTGTGCATAATTTTCGTAGCATAATTTGGCAGCTCTTTGATTAACGCAGTGTCCTATAAAACTTCCATGGCCATTTATAAATTATATCCCACTCATGTTACATAATTGGCAAAATATAAATTTTTTCTGTTAAAGAAGAGAAAATAAAATGTAAAAATGGAGACTCAAAAATTTAATATTTTTTCATACATTTCATCGGCGTGCATACATTTTGATATTAACAAAATATGTAAAAAAGTTATATGCCTAATGTACAAATACTTTCATGTATTTAAGCATTCATTCGTTGTTGTGGCATCACACAGTGCTATTGTTTTTAAATGCAAGTTAAACTGCATTTGTCGCATTAAAAGTATAAAACACTAATACTCCTATATACATAATCACACATACACACATGCTTACACTTTCAGATAGAGGAAAATTTTTTGGATATATGTATGTATATATATATGTGGCATCACCTGAAAATTCATTAATATGACCTCAACTAAGTTTTATACAAAATAAAATTAAATAGCAAAAGAACGCTGTAGGAGTGGCAGTGACAAATTTTTTTTTATAATGGTGTGTGTGACATTTTAACCACCTACGAACACTTCATCATCCAGTTGAGACAACAGAAAAACACATATGAAAAACGAATATGTGCAAAAGCTACTACACATACATATATACAAGTACAGAAAAAAATTAAACAAAACATGAAAACGCAATTTAAGCGAGTAAATGAATTCTAATCCGCATAAAAGATGACATGGATGCACCCATGGCGTATACATACATACAAATCTGTATATGCTTAGGTAATATGAATATATATCTGTAAATATATGTAGGTATGCATTGTATTGCCAGGACAATTGCCGAATGTGTGTATAAAAAAAGTTTGCTCGGACTTATATATTTATAAACAGATCTGGATTTACACCATGCAGCATTAGGATAGTGAAAACAATTTATTGTGTTCATCTACTCACGAAATGGCAGCCCAAGTATCATCCTAGAATACAGAGGGACAGTTGTGCACTTATCTGAATGCTAAAATGATTATTGAAACTTTAAATAGAGATTTACTAACCCCTCTTAAGTTGACAACCTTTGGCACACGTAAATGGATTAGAACTGGACAATTGAACGTAAGGACGCTTAGTGAAACTGCAAGGCTGGCTCAGCTAGAATCCAAATTAAATAAATATAATGTCGCGATATTGGCTATCAGTGAAATGCGATGGTGTGGTAGTGGAGAAATGGGTTCGAGTAATGGAAACCTTCTGTTGTACAGCGGAAAAGAGAAAGGCAAAGAAAGCGGAGTAGGTTTTAATATCTCAAAGGGCCTGAAAAATAACCTCAATTCATGTAAACCGATTTCAGACCGCATAATAACACCTCGTTTATACACTAATATAGGTAAATTAATTACTATCGTCCAGTGTTTTGCTCCCACGGAGGAAACAGAGAATGATGTTAAGAGCAAATTCTACAGCCAATTAACTGCTACCTTACTTAATATACCAAAGTGAGATATACTCCTACTATAAGATGATTTTAATGCAATGACTGGCAACAATAACCATAGTCTATCAGAGGTAATCGGACCACACGGAATGGGAACGAGAAACAACAACGGAGAGCATTTTATAGAACTTTTATAGAAAAGACATTCCAACTAGTCATTGGTGGCTCAATATTTCTATACAAAGAAATACACAAATACACGTGGTCACACCCAAACGGATACATGCGAAACCCAATAGATCTCATTTGTATCCACCGCAAATGGAGAAGCTCATTACAAGACGTGCGCATCAAGAAAGGCGCTGACATTCACAGCGACCACGAGCTAGTGGTTGCTACAATACAAATTAAACTTTAGAACATGCTGAAGGGAAACGCCCAACAAGTACACAAACGTCAAGATTTCAGGAAACTAAGAGAACAATCAAAGAATGAAGAAGTTGGAGAATTGTTGAGATAATGCGTACCCACAAGCAGAACCACATGGGAAGAGACATGCAACTCGTTAAGAAATATTGCAAAATATCAAATAGGATGCATGCAAAAACCGGAAATAAAAGCTTGGATATCATACAACACTTGGAAATTAATATAGAAAAGAAATAATCTTAAGCATCAAAAGTTATGAAATCCAAACCTCAAAACTCGATACGAAACCACTGCGAAGGCTGTAAGGAAAGCAGCTCGATCTGACAAAAGAAAATAATTTGAAAATTTAACATGCGAAGCCGAAGTAGAAGCAGGGTCAAATAATATGCGAGAGCTTTATAATATAATTCGTCGTATTACAAATCAAAACATGAACCCTAAAATTATCTTAAAGGATAAAAATGGACAGCTGCTTACAAATTTTGATGAACAAACATGTAGATGGAGAGAACACTTCGAGTCTCTAAGTAATTTTACTGAGGTAAACAACGTTCCCTCCGAAGCCACTACAACAATTAGCACCTCAATATGGGAAAACCCATCAGATGTCGAAGAGATTTCCACTACTATTTCAAAACTGAAACGAAATAAGGCACCTGGAGGGGATGGCATTCTCCCAGAATTACTTCAGATAAACCCTTCTACATCCGCTGAAATATTAAGCCCCTACATTTACAACGCTTGGATATGTGAAGAGCTTCTAAGCACATGGACGAAAGGCATCATTATAAAGCTTCCCAAGAAAAACTATTTGACTGTATGCGACAACTGGAAGGGTATTGCCCTTCTGAACACAGTTTACAAAATTATTGCAATAATTGTAAACACTAGGCTGGTAGGGGTTGAGCAAACACTAAGGGATGCTTCCGTCCACATCGCAACTGTGTGGATCAGACAAATACTTTGCGCATTATAATAGAACAATAAGTTGAATGGCGTACACCTCTTTATATTGCTTTCATCGACTTTAAGAAAGCTCTCGACTCAGTAAGGCATAGTGCAATATGGGAAGCACTTAGAGCTAAAGGAGTACGTGCAAAATAAAAAATATGACAAAGACAATATACTACAATACTACATTCCACGTCAGACACAATGGAAGAAACCGTGAACCCTTTACGACAAATGCTGGTGTGAAATAATAAAAAAAATCAATCACAAAAAGAAGAGAAATTGTATTGACCTTCAATAAACATCTCGGAGATCTAGATTTTGCGGATGACACATGTCTCATTTCACACAACTTTAATGATATGCAAAGTAAAGTCAATGACCTACTTGAACTACGAAGCCGCGCAGGTTTGGAAATTAATATTGCGAAAACAAGTGCAATGCAAATAAATATCACCTCCAACTACCATATCAAGATAAAAAATGAGACAATTGAATATGTGAAATCTTTTTGTTATCTGGGATTCATGATGTCGGTCGATGGGGGTTCAACGAATATGTATCAAACAGGCTAAAAAAGATAGAGCTGCCTTTAGACGTCTTAACAAAACGTGGCGTTCCCCACTGATCTCACAAAATACTAATATAAGAATATTTAATGCTTCTGTGAAGTCAACTCTTCTCTACGGAAACGAAACCTGGCTGATGTCCAAAAACATAGCGCAGAGACTGCAGGTCTTTATAAACAAATGCTTGCATATTATATAGAATATTTTGGCCTAACACAATAACAAAAATTTAATTATGGAGAATATCAAAAGACGAGCCAATACCCACCCAAATAGCTAAAAAGCAGTGGAGTTGGAGAGGTCATACACTGCGCAGACCAAGGAACAGTATTAAAAGGACAGCACTAGAATGGAGTCCTCAGGGTAGCCGACGTCCCGGATGCCCTATAAATACTTGGCGAAGAACGATGTTAAGTGAACTACGCAAACACAACAAAACCTTTGACGAAATCAAATTATTATTTTATGATAAAATTAAATATAAATCTCTTGTAGAAGCCCAATGTTCCCAAGTGAAAAAATAAAGGAAAAAGTCTAAGTACAATATTTAACTAATTAGATATTCTACGTAGATCTGGGATTAGATGCACATTTTCCTAGGTGGTTTTAATTAACTTCTGTTATCATTAAAAACTATCACATGAAATAAAAAAACCTTTTCATTCATGAAAATTAACTGAGGTGTTCATATTAATCGATTCATCCAGTAATTCTGTTCTCACAAAGAATAACAGCTAATCTCGATTTCGGGAAGCTTTAACCAGTAATTTTACATTGTTGTCTAAAAGCAGGGAATTAAGATTTAGGGAATTTTTTTATGCTCGATATTGGCACATTTTGTAATCTTATTTATAATAAAAGATAAAACAATTAGCTTAAGAGAAGTAAACAAAAATTATGAAGTATAATTCAATTTATCCTAACTCGAGTTTAGTTGTTATTCCTTTTGGGCACAGAATTCATCCTCGAATAGAAAGCTGGCAGGAGCTGGATGAAAAAATAAGCCAAATCGGCGTTTGAAAAAGTTTAGAAAAAGCCAGTTAGCCCAAAATTAGGAGGGGCTATTCATAATTATGTAATGCCATATTTGGAATTTTTATACCCGCGCCCCCCATAACTCTTTTCACAAAATGTAACAAATCTTTAACTCACGCCTGGAATGTTACGTAATATGTGAGTAGCTCCTAAGAAGCTGAATATGCAAAAAAAAATGTTTTTCATTACCGCTTAAGCTCAGTTTTATTATGTCAATTCTAAATCTACACATAGAAAACAGATTCATTGTGATAACCGAATTTGTAGCCAATCCAATTTTGTCAGTTGCACGTACTACTTTATAATTTGATTATAACTATCGAATAAATTGTTTGTAGGAAATGAATCTGACATGGGGTAGTATTAATAAAAAAAAGTATTTGCTGTTTACTTAAAAATTTTTTTAAAACACGAAATTCCGGAAATTATTCAATATAAAATTACTACCCATTATAAAATTACTACCCATTATAAAAACTGAATAAAATATTACTATTGTGAATTAAAAAATTAAAACAAAACATTTACAAAGAAAAGACAAACACAAATTCATACAAACATAAACACATTTACTACATAGAAAACATTAAATTATATTGAAAAAGGTCCTTAAAGAAATTTTGAATGGTTGTCTTGTTAGGTCCATTTGGTCCACTGAAACGTTGCTTACTTTATATCCATCAAATTTGATCTTGAGTAGGAAGGTAGGTGTCTCATTTTAACTATCTCTAAAATTTCGAGACTTCATTAGAAAAAGATATTAACAAAAACATGTCAGCAACTCGCGGCAGCTTAGTAAGCATCTATTAAACTTCTTACCTATATATCAAATGTCGGCCGGCAACCACATCAACAATTTTAAAGGTTTTGCATGGGCTTATTTATTGTACTAAAATCATTTAAAATTTTATATATTTCTAAAGATAATATGTGTAGATCTTTGATAATACTTACAATATATAATATCAACCTTATCCTTTATATCGCGTTAGTCCCTTTACTTTTGTGTAACGAACATTTTTAAACTTCTTATTGCATTAAAATTATTTTATTTTAATTTCTTTTTTTCGGTTATATTTATTTATTGCATCTTCAATAAAATTGAACTAACAATGAGTAATCAAATCTTAACTCAAAATTTTATTTTTAAGTCCAGCTAATGGTTGTGTACGTTGCTCGTGTTCGGGTGAGAGCAAGAGTGTCCCTCCTTCTCAGCCGAGTGTGGCCTCTAAAGTTAATGATGTTTCGAGCTAGGGGATTTGAGTCCAACTCAAGTTTTTTGATGTATCTTGTCACGTGTTTAGAAAACACTGTCTTAACCAGCGGCACATCTAAATGTCTATGAACTCGATTGTTTCTGATATACCATGGGGATGGTGTAACCGTACGAAGTATTTTATTTTGTCGCCTTTGAATTTTTTCTACATTTGAAGCCGAGGCAGTGCCCCATAACTTAATACCGTAGGACCATATTGGCTTTAGAATGGAGTTGTACAGAAGAAGTTTACAATTTAGGCTTAGGGTAGAGTTGCTTCAAATGAGCCAATTTATTTGAATTGCTTTTAGTTTCATTTGGGTCACCTTTGCATTTATGTGGGACTTCCATGTTAGACAACGATCAAGATGAACACCGAGATATTTTACTTCAGTATGTTGAGGTATAGTTTAGTTGTTTATTTGTATAGGTGGGCAGGTTTCTCTGCACAATGTAAAACTAAACAACCGGCTTCAATCGGTTGCGGAGGGCTTAGAAAATTACCTTCTTTAACAACAAATTTTTTCTCAGTTAAATGAATAGCTTTCTAAAAGCTTAAGGGTGTTTTCGGGTAGGTTTTGCTTTAGTTTATTTATTAAACCATTATTTATTAAGCCATACTCTATCAAATACAAACATCGATTAAACGTTTACAAAATCGTGCTTTTTACGGAATATTGCATTGCTGATGCTACGAACCGTAAAGTTTAATGCACCATTGGATGCAGCTTGCAAATATCCTTCAAATCATTTAATGTTTTTTATATGGTGTCTGGGGAGAAAATACGAAAATATGCATAAAATTCCAAAAATAAGCCTTTTTAAGACACGGTACAGCTTACGGGCGGTCATCGCAAGACCCTTCAAATGTTTTAGGAAACATGATTAAAAATACCGGTCTTTAATTTGAGAGGGGTGCCAAAAATACGTTTTTTATCTTCATATAAGGTGAGTCGCTCTAATGTACATATATTTGAAGGTAACTTTACCAAAAACTATTCAAATAATTCTCATCAAATTCTATTTATTATTTTAAGAGTTGTGCGCATTTTAACCCAAATTGTCCGCTAATATGTTTTGTTTTAAATTTAAATAAAATTTATTAAATCTGTAGCTATAGGATCTAAGAACGGTAGCTTAGTACATAAAATTTTTACACGGCCAAAATTTTATTCATAATTAATTTTCTAGTGCACTTATCTTACCAAAATTATTATAATTTTTGAGCTTCTTGAAGGAAACGGGGCTTATCCCCCCCAGAAGGTTCTGTCTACGTCAAAAGCTTCACTAACGGTAAGTTTTGCAAACAAAAAAATATTCTTTATCAATAATAAATGTTTACAGAAAATATTTACAAACTAAAGTATTACACGAAAAATTTCCATATAGTGCCTGATGCATCCATACGGTAACGGAACAATGTAACGCGTCAAAAGCAGGTGAGATATATATATTGTAATATGTTGTTTTATGTCAGAACTAAATTTGAATATTTTTCGTAAGCACAACACAGATAAAAAATGGATAACTTACTTTTTCATGTACTCCATTTTTCTCTATTTGTCAAGTTTTTTTAAAGGGTTAGCTTTGAAACACAAAAACAACTCACCTACAAACAATTTCCAAATGTTAACAGATGTCTCTATGATGCAATGAAAGTGATTTTGTGTAAAAATTGTTTGCATTTGGATTGCTGTGAAGCTTCTAATGTAACAGTCTTTTGCGTTACCATATGGGTGCGCCCGGACAGTTGGCTTTAAATAGCTATTTGTGGCATATTAAAATTAGTGAAAATTCAATGGCTTAAAAGTTACAGAAGACTCCCCTTGTTTACATGTAACAACTTTACATATTGGTAGGCTCAAATGCTTCGAACTTGAACCAGTTATAAAATCCTGCTCGATTGTGCAATTGTACTTTAAGTGTTTTACACTGATTTTAGTATCTCTTTTATCATTTCTTGAATTTGTAAATTACACTAGTTCACAAATTTTCAACTTTTTTCGATCACCTCAAAAATTAAATGTTTTCTAAGGTAATTTGGGGTCACTGAACACGAATATGACATTCACATATTTCTCTTAAGAACCGTTTTCGAGATATTCGCAAAAAACGTGTTTTTTTGCAGCTTATAAGGCTATTTTCAAAAATCTGGAATACTGTTTACTTGAATTGAGCAAATTTGGGATTGTTGCATAGATATGCTTTTCCTCTTTCAGTCCATATTTAAAATGTGTTGATCGGATCAAAATTCAATGAGTTACAGGTCTTTAGATTTGAAAAAACAGTAAGGCAAAATACATTTTTTTAAATTTATTTTAGACCCACATCTTAAAGAAAATTTTGTTCCAAATATAGCAAGCTTAAAATTAGTTACATCGGACCAAATATGAGAAAGTTATAACATATTTAGTAAACACATCAAAATTTTAATTTGCATTCGTTGTTCCTCAGGTCTGTACGAGTTTTTGCTTCCAATCCATTACTTTCGGTTGAAAAAGAAAGGTTGACATATCGCATATCAAAGTTACCAAAATTATGTATAGTTTTCAACAATGTATTCTGATTTTTATAATTAAAATATTTATGAAAGACTTACGGCAAAACAAGTGGAAAAATGGTGCTATGTGGTGTTTTGTGCATATTAAATTATATCTTAATTCTATAAAATCGTTCATTATTGATATTTTCCAATGAAATTTTGCAGTTATATAGGAATTTATATAAAACTGTGATTTGTTTCCCATAATTATTAGAATTCCTAAGAAAGTTGCAATAAATCTAAAAAATAGGTAGATTTCAAAAGGGTGCATGCCCACCAAAAAATTGTAAATTCGATTAAGTTGTTTTTCAAAAATCATGTCTGTGAAGACACCTTTTAGACATGTATATAATAATTATTTGATCCTCGAGAAAAAAATGTTATAGAGAAACCAATTATGTTGGTTTTGGGAAAAAATTTTCATAAATTCAAAATATTTCAATTTTCAAATTAAAGATTGTATATTTTCCTATGCTGAAATAATACTTCCATTAACTATTTTTTTAACTATTTGAAATTTTGTCATGTAAGTAACAAAGAAATAATTCTGACAATTGGTTGTTATTTGGATCCGATATCTTAAAAATGCTGGACCAAGGATTTGAGTAATTTAGAAATTTTAATATTAAAGCGAGTGTACCTCACTAACAATACAAGATATTTGTTTAACCAAAGACTTTTTTAGAACTTTGCAAGCTATATAAGGACACAAAAAATTTTTGGAAACGAGTGAGAAACAGACAAGCGTTGAACAATTTTACATGACCGAAGTGCACTACTTTGCACTTCATACATCTGAACCTGCGAAATATGGGAAGCTCATCTTCCTAAATTAAATAAGAACACTCCTTTAACATCTCCATATAAAATTTAATACCGATCGTCAGAAATGGTTGATATATTTCCAAAATATTTAATTCTGCCCCACTGGCATTTTTCTTATAATCATACTCCATAAAAATTTTTTTTTATTAAAATTCAAAATCGTATGTTTTCACTAAATCTATTGTAACTTTCTAAATTTTTGCCCAAAACAAAAATTTAAATTTGTTTATTTGCTTTAATGGAGCACTTTCAAATGGTGAATTTAGAAAAAACGCAAAAAATTTTATTTTTTTTCATATGTAAAGGCTTGTAATTCAGTGAATTTTTTAACTGATCAGCACAGTATAAATATGAACTGAAATAGGAAAAACATATATATGCAACAATGCCAAACTTGCTCAATTCAAGTAAACACTACTCAAGATTTTTGAAAATATCTTTACAAACTGCAAAAAGACTAGTTTTTCGCGAATATCTCGAAAACGGTTCTTAAGAAAAATAAATGATTGCCATATTCGTGTTCAACAGCCCCAATTTAGCTTAAAAAACATCTCATTTTTGAGGTGCATTTTTTTGTGAGCCAGTGTTATTTATTAATAAAACTTAATGTAGAATTATTGGAAAAGTTGTAAAACACATAAAACAACACGTAAGTACTTAAAGCGATTTTCTTTGTGGCAAATAACATGGTGTTGTTTCTTGAAAAACTTTCTCAATTTTTAATAAAATGTTTTAATATTTTAAACATATTGAAGGAATTCACAAAGTAGTCCTAAGTGTTCTAACTATTGTAGGTACTAAGGTTATACAATAATTGTATGTTTGTTGTTGATATTCGCAATAAAAAAATATAATATGACACTACAACTTATGTATATATGTTTTCATGGTGTGCTATGTGTTCAGCTAAATAATTTTCGCATAAAACCGATTCTATTTTGAATTTTAATTTTTGCATTTTTATTGTATGTATATAAATATTTTTTATTTAATACTTTGATGTTTAATTTATGAAATTTTTTCATCTTTAGTTTTTGAACATATGACAGGGTAATCAAATATGTCCTATTTGAAATGTTGCACTATGTTAGTACCCATCAGAATAGTACACCTTGTGAACTCGTTAATTATTTCATATATTTTTGTTTATATGTTTTTGCGCAATTTTTCTTAAATTTGCAGCGAAATGTTTGCATATTTTGACTTAAATTCGATGTAAAAACTATTCTGTTTAAAATGGTACAACATATAACGTTTATCAAATCCCTGCGGTTTAATCGGTGCCACAAAACAAATTCTTTTGTCCTATTGTGCACTGTAGCTCAACATGTGTTTCAACAGTGTGATCAAAATTTCAACATTCTTAAAGCTGAGGCCCTCCTCTATGATGTTTTATATATCGTTCTATAATCGGATCGCAAGTTTCAAAGATTCTATAATCTTTTCCAATTGGAGCCACTGTCAATTGTTAGTGAAAAAGTTGTAAGAGAATCTACGGGAGATAAGCGTCTGTCCATTTTAAGCTGTAATTCTTATGAGAAAAGACGTTATTTTTAAAACCCACATCGGCTTATTTTCTGGCACATTGACGTCATATAGGCATTCTAATCGTGTAACAATCGTGAAAGCAATCGTATAGCAGTACCTTAGCTTTCAAATAAGTTCTATCGCATTTGAATGACTATTTTCTACAGCAAGTCTTGTGTGATCAGAATTGTGAAATCACCCTCTTCCACAAAAATGCTTTTTATTTTGAGCAAAAATCTTATGAGTATTGATTTTTTTTGCATATTGAGGATTACATAGAAAAATTTTAAAATTTTAATATATTGTAATAGTTGTTGTAGGTCATTTCACTCAAATTAACCGTAGTGTAAAATAAGCAAACAAATTGCGAAGATGAACAGACGCACTAAAACACAACACATATGCTGTTAACGATAATAGTTTTCTGAGTAATTTGTACATTTTTTTTCAAAGACTCTACACAAAAGAAGATCAAACGTACTCTATGCCATCATTGCCAGCATACGCATACATAACTATAATTTTGCAGTAGAATGAGTGGTGCCAGTTAATATAAAATATAATTAAATATGTACCAATTGTTTTGTGTGCTGAAATGCACTAGAAAACACTAAATATTGTACTGAATTCATAGTTGTTATGTATTTATTTCGTGAATGGAAATGCGACACAAAACTGCAATAAAACACTTTGGAGTAACGTTTTGTAATGCGAAATTTTTGCTACAGTGAACAAAATTTTATATTTTGTTCTTAATATATGGTCTTAGGTAATTTATACGAAAAATGCTAACAAAAACTTTGTATTAAAGTCCTTACTCGATTTAAAGAATAGTTCCTGTAATTTTAATGTCTTATTTTCAATAACTCGTTACTGTATTGTTATGTTGTATCATGATGCATACCGCTACACTTTTTATATATTTTTCCAGTTTCCTTTCTTATTAAGAAATTAAAATAGCATAATATATAGAAAGCAATTTGTTGGCTGTTTTTGCTATCATATAAAATGGTCGGCTTTAGAATATTAAGCACTTTTAAATGCAGTATATATACCCACATGTATAATTTTGTATATTTGAATTTTTATGGATTTTTCACTCCTGAAATTTCATCCATTCGCATTAAACAAAACCCCCTTCAGTGTATTTGCTTTCTACGTAGATAGATGTACTTATGTGTGCAATAATGTTTATGAATGTGTGCGTTTTTGCTTTTTACACTTTATTGAGAGTGTATTTTATGGACTTTAGAAAAGACCTTTGTTCTGCTGTTATAAACAATTTTGAATATTGTGGTTATTCGCAAAATTAATGGATGTCCTCATTTTATATACAGTGTGGTTTACTGTGAAATACGCTCGCTCATCGCAGAGTTATTATTTGCAATGAATACAAAATGGAAATGCAAAAAAGAATAAACAAAGCTGTGCTCAATAAAATTATGCCAAAGCACTTAAATATTTGGCAATTATGTTGTTAACCTAAACAGCACTAGACACGTTTCAATGCATCGAGAGCATCCAAGAACTTGGAAATTTGTGATGGATCGACGTGAGCTTGTGAGAAGATTTTTCTTATTATATGTACATTAGGGTGTCCGTTATTTCTTAAAATTAACACATTTTTGATCTCACCTCCATATAAGTTTAGGCTTGATGCAAAAATTACTCTCAACAAATTTCACGCCCTTTGGAGCAGTACCGACTTGCGCTTGAAATTTGATGACCCACAAGTCGAAAAATATGAACAATATTGTTGTAAAAAGTTGTACTCTGTGATATTTTCTACAGCTTTTGCATTACCAACTTTTATCTAAATCTTATATTTAACAAAATAAACGGCAAAATATCGATAGAGCCCATATATATTAAAATAACAAAATCACGGCCATAAAATTTTCAAATTTGGGCAAACTTTTCCATTCCGTAGAAATTTAAGTTCTTTCTTAATTTATTTGGGCCATTGAACGTGAATCTGAACTCCATTTCTTATCAGTTTTTGTTTTCGAGATATACCGTTATTTCAATAATGGAGGCACTTGCAAAACATATATTACAATAATTGAGAATAGTTTGCCCTATGCAGTAAAAAAGAAAAACCAAAATCTACAATAAAATTATCTCTAGGCCTAGCGAACATTGTTTCGAAATCTGATCATTAATTTCAGAGATATCGTAAAAGTTTGAGTCAAAAATTTATTTTTTTTAATATGTGGCATAGTTGTCAGATATAAAACATATGTAAGGGACAATAAACAGAAACCAAATTAACTAACGAATTATATCCGCAAGGAAACCCATCATGATCTTTATGATATTTTTTGTTGTCTTTACATTTATTGTAATAGGTAGTCCGCACATCAATATAAATGCAGAGTAAGGATTTGCACATGAGTGTGCAGCACATGTGCCTAAATTTGGCAAAAACACACGTGCAAGTGCCATATAATTTGTATTTTAACGCACGCGCACTTGTGCAAGTGCCAATTTGATTGGCACACGTACATGTGCCAAAAGTAAGCACACAAAAAAATTGACACTTACTCGTGTGCGTGTGCCAGATTTCTTCGTGTCCTTATTTTAGCAGGTGTACATATTCCAATAAAACTGATACTTGCACGTGTGCAAGAAGTACGAACTGCTCTACCGACCCAACTTCCGGTCCAGACCAGAACCGCATATATGAACCGCACTACCGACCTATTTCAGGCGGAAGCTCGGAACCAGTATTGTCATCCCACTGTTGCTTTATCCGTTTTGAGATTTGTACCTGGACTCAGCCATACGATGTGCTTAAAAAATTGTTTTAATAAAAAATACGGTGGCATGCAATAACAGCCATGGAAATAATGCCATGGAAATAATGTTGGGGAAGCAAATTTCCCCATCGATTTTGGAAAAAATATTATAGGACCAAGCTACATCAAACCCACTCAAACAAAACAAGAATTGTAAAACTCGGTTTACAAATGACAGAATTATGGGGCGAGCAAATTTTCCTACCGATTTTCAAAAAAGAAATTATAGGACCAAACTGAAGGCAACCCCTTTTAAACAAAACAATAATTTTAAATTGGTTCGCAAATGGCAGAGTTATGCGTTGGGGGAGCAAATTTCCCAAAGCAGTTTAAAAAAAATATTATGGGACGAAAGTCCAAGCAAGCCCTCCCAAACAAAAATGGAAGTTTGAAAGCGGTTCATAAATGACAGAATCACCCGTAAGGCGAGCAAATTTCCCCACCAATTTTCAAAAAAAAAAATATGGAACCAAACTGGCGGTTATGCGTGTACAAACATAAAAAATTAAAAAAAATAAAATACACACGATTTGATAAACCTCCTCCTTTTTTGAACTCGGCTAAAAAAAAGCGTAAAGAGATAATTTATTTTTTTAATGCCACAAATAGGCCAGACGGCAATGCTTCTATCATTGTTTTTGTTTATTTAGGATAAGTGATTGTGCAGCGCATGTAGCTAAATTTGGAACATGCACAAGTGCAAGTCCATACAATTTCTAGTTTGAATGGCGCACGTACATGTGCAAAAACTAAGACACAAAAAATTGGCACTTACTCGTGTGCGTGTGCCAGATTTTTTTGTGCGCTTCTTTCAGCATGTGAGCATGCGCCGCACATGTGTGTTCAAATCCGTACTCTGTATAAATGTAAAAAGAAATCCAGCTTTCTATCCAAAAATGTAAACCATTAAAAGTACTAAGATCAAAATGGTTATTTCTGCGATAACAGCAACAGAAAAACAACGTTAGTTTTTTCGTAAAAATCAATTTCAGTGATCCGTACCAACTTACCAGTACAAGTAGCACTTCCTTCGCTATGGGCAATTTTGAAGACTAAAACAACAATATCTAGCACACCTTTTTACAATGAGAAATGAAAAATATGGTTGAAGTCTACTGAGGATTTGTGTAAAGTACCAATGAAATGCATATAGATAATGCTTAACCATCAGCAAATAATTTTCTTTTAAAAACACATTATTTTTACGTGTATTTTGAATGGAAAATCTGTCCGCAATTTGGGAAAGTACTTAAAATTTCATGACCAAAAACTTTTTGCCAAAAGCAGGATAAGAACGGTTGAAAAGCGGGATTGTGAAGAAACCAAACCAAGAAAGCGGGATTTTATGATATATCTACTATAAAGCGGGAGGTTGTAAATACACTAATGATAATATATTATTTTTTATAAATGTATGCAACTAAACAGTTCCATATCATTACCTGAAATGCGAAATAACGTAACAAATAAAAAATTTAGAGTCACATTTCCAGTTATTCATTATTGCATCGAAGCGCTTGTCCCTACAAATTTTCAAACTGTTATCATAAAAATCGATCGCATTAAAAACGAAAATGAAGTATTTTTACACAGCAAAAATTATCATAGGTTTTTATTTTAACACATATGTGTTTGAATATGTTTTTAAATTTTATTATATTTTTCTTTGGTTTTTAAATATTCCAATACAAAATATTAATAAAAAAAAAATGCGATTTTTAGTGTTTAATTTTGTGATAGGTCCCATTTCCGTAAAATAAATGTTTGAATTTGTGAATTCAGTAACAGAATACGAATTATAGTTTTTGCTGTGTACTTCAGTTACTAACGATATGCTCTAAGGAAATTAATTGACTTACAGGCCTTAAAACTTAAAAAAGTTAATTTTTAGATGATATTTTTGAAATCTTTAATTTTTATGAAACAAAAATTTTATAAATTGGCTTAAGCCTAAAGATAATTTTGTCCTTAGCACATGAAACATGGAGTCGTTAGGACCCGAAAATAATAAAAAAGTTTTAAGTCAGTGAGTGAAAGAATCCGAAGTCATCTTTTATAAAATTCAGTTTATAGTAAAAAGGATATTTTTGATCAAAAGCAGTTCGGTTTTTTCACTTAATGTCTTGTAACTTTGTGCCAGATTGTCGGCTCTTAAGCATTTTATGTATCAAGTGTTCGGCACCGAACTAGTTTCAACTTTGGATTTTGAAGGCTATTTCGGGATTTTCGTTTCATTTTAATGGCGAAAAATTTAAATTGAAGGTATCAATGTTAGTCGAACTCTATAGTTTTTAAGTCGTTCAATTAAATTTCTGCAATAATCAATAATTTTCAATAATACGTGCCTTACTTGACTTCACCATCGTCACACTGTGAAAGGTATAACAAGAGCTCTGATCATGAGATCGTGATCAAATTTGAAATATCATGGTGTTCAGTTCGACCTTTACACCATCAAGAATTTGTCTTTGTCTTCTCATTCTCATATTACATGTATTTCAAATTCTTTTCTCAATAATAATTTAATTGAAGAATTAAATTGAACGAACTGAATAATTAAATATCTTTGGAGTAGAAATTTTTAAGTATTGAGTTTTGCAGCAATATCTAAAAACACACTTTTTTAAATTTTAAGTTCATTTAACTCAATGAGTTTTTATTCGATCAATACAAGAAGGATATATTTTGCTCAGTTGAAATATTTTCGATATTTTTGGCAATAATTAAAAGAACAGAACTATAAATTTTAAAACTCAAAAAGTGCGATAAAGGGGGATAACAATTTTAGGTGGGGTCGACTGCTTCAAAGCGGCATAATACCGCCTAAAGCGTGATGTCTGGTCGGGTTAACTTTCAGGCTACTTTTCATTTGAGTATACCAACAGAATTTCAGGAAAAAAATGCAAAATATGCATAAGTATATCGTTAAATAAAACGCAAAATTTAACAAAAAATTTTAAAAGGATTTTTAGTAAATTCCTACGTACATATTTCACCAACATACGTAGCTACTATAAAAATCAGTCTTAACTAGGGATGTGCGATTAATCGATTAATAAAATTTTTGATTAATCAAAATTATGATTAAGCAATTAATTGATTAATCACGAATCCTGATTCATCAAAATGCTGGTTAATCAAATAATTTTAAATTTGATTATTCAAAATGAGGATTATTTGGTTAATCATGATTTTGAATAATTTATATTTTGAACAAATGAATAATTTGTGTTTTTAATTTTTGTCTTGTTTTTTTATTTTATGAATTTGTTTGTTTAGTTTTTTGTATTTCTTTCGTTTTATATTTGTATGTGTTAAATTCATTTTGTTTGAAATATTGTTAACAAATATTGTTGCAAACAATTGGAAGATATCCCCTAAGGCAATAGTTTAGCAATATCCCGAAATTGTCATCTAGATGAAAATAATCAAAGTAATATTTTTATTTTCTTTCTTTTTAAGAAAATATAGACAGAAAAATATATAAATTAATAAATATTATTTCAAACTTAATAAGAAAATATACACAGCAAAATATATAAATTAATAAATATTATTTCAAACTTAATAGCATTGAATCAAACATGTTAAAAACTCCCGAAGTAAATGGATTATAATAACTTCCAAATGGCAGGACCAAAAAATAGATTAGAAAATTTTAAATGAAGTCGCCTTTCAAACAAAAGAAATTAAAATCGATCTAGCCTTTTGGGAGCTACGGTACCACTAACGCAGACTCAATAGGATACCGCTAGAGCACTCGACCAAGTCACCTTTCAAACACAAAAAACTGAATCAAAATCGCTCCAGCCGTTTAGGCTCTATAAGGGAACAGACAGACACACAGATACATAGACACCAAACACACACTACAAGTTTATAACACCCCTCCTTTTTGGTCGGGGCTAAAAAAGACGTAATCTCCACGAACATTAATTTTAAAAGTGCAAAACCTTCTTTTTAAATTCCTAATGCTATTTTAGCGATATCTTCCTATTTTCTTATAAGTGGATATCTGGCGATATTGCTAGTTTATAATCTAGAAGAATCGCTTTCGTATTGCGAAGTAGTATTGCCATCGAGATACGTTTCTTCCCGAACACAGTATCTTCCGCAATACGAAATCGATTATTGCCGCAATAATATTTTTCATCAAGGCAATACGCTTGGCAATACATATGGTGTATTTCTGTGTTTGCTGGGTTGTTTTATTATTTTGAATAAAATTATTCAAATTTGAATAATCAAAATTTTGATTATTTGATTAATCATCATTTTGATTAATCAGGATTCTTGATTATTCAATTAATTGATTAATCAGAATTTTGAGTAATCAAAAAATTTTATTAGTCGAATAATCGCACATTCCTAGACTTAACCGAACAAAAATAGCTATAATATTAAGAAAATCTAAAAGAAAAAAGAACTGCCCAATTACAGAATTCAGCATTTTATTGCTTCTACTGTAAAATAATGAAAATATTAGCTAGGGAGTTTAGCGTTTCAGGTGACGATATAAAAAATATAGATCACCAAGAGAAATTCATTAAATAATTTATCATGTAAATTTAGGCTATGTACAGATGTGAAAAATGTATGATATTTTTAAACTTTTTACGAAATAAAATACACCGAAACTAAAAAAATACATCAAAAGTTGTCTGAATAAAATGGGACAAAATAATAAATAGTACATTGTAAGAAGATTTTTATAAACCAATGATGATGAATACCCTACAGATAACGTGAGTAGTCCATACACGCATGTAGAATATACTCCATAGAGGAGTACGACTAGCCTAAGGGTAACATTACGATGTCCTAGGGCGAGAATATATAATCCAGCTCTGCAATATACCGAAATAGTACCAAAACTACTTTATGTCTCCACCTGATAGATCACACAAGCGTTCGTGTTTTAACTATTTGCAATCGTAAAACGCCAACACTTGTAGGTTAACAACAAACTCTTGTTTGCAATTGACATGATCCTGCATTACATAGCACTATGTTGTAACTAGTTCATTTCAGCTAAAATGGATATATAAACTGCAGGGTATATATAAATAATGAGGTATAATAGCGCTGAAGTTTTGTATTCTAATATAGTATAAAACACGTACGTATGTAAGAATTTATATATTTACTAACATTTAAAGAAGGACTAAAGGATTTTACAAATAGATGCATAGACACACACGTATGTACGTACATATATAAATGCATGAGTGTTTGTAGTTTTATAAACTTATATTTTAAACAATATGACTCATTTAAATGAATGACAAGTAGAGCATAAGCCTGCCTGCACTCTGGTATTGACAATATATGTATACATATGTAAACGTGTGATATATATATATTTTTTTGCTATTTGCATATCATTTTGCAAGTTAACGGTGAATGCGTTTACCGCAACCAGCACATGGAACCGAGTGGACAATGCGGAAATCTAAAGCACAGTTATGTTCAAAATTTATCAGTTTTTTCTTTTGCTTAGCAATACTGTATTAACTTTAAAGTTTTTACTTTAGATATATATCGACATATGTATGTACTATATATGGGTGTTTCAAAGCATAGCACTTAATACTTTGAATATATTATGGCTCCTAACTGTTATCTTTTATAGTAAGTGAGCAGGCGCAGATCCAGATTAGGATTTTGGGAGGGAAACTTTTAAATGAAACATACCATTTTGAATAATTTTGGATAGAAAATCAATAGATAGATAGTCAATATACCTTTTGCTGAAGCCCTGGGCCCGCACCTGTAGTTGCCGTATACTCGGTTGGAAATCCAAATTTCTCAATTCTTCAAAACCTTTATCCATTCCACGTTAACAACCATAAGATAAGGGATGCAAATAACAAACGATTCTTACAATTGTTTCTTTGTCAGTTAAAGAACAAAATTCAATGTTGTGTAAAAAATTTGGTGCAAATATTTCTTCTGAGTTGGAAAAAATATAATTTTTAATTTTTAATGGAAAAATTTTAATATTTGATAATTATTATCTTCACAGACATTGTTTAAGAAAAACAAAAGTAATCCAATTTATACCTGTATTCCAAGCCTAGTACCAAAACTAAAATTATAACTAATGACAATTTTAATATTGTTCAGGATATAATTATAAACATTGTTATTTGTTATAATTTTTTCTTTTGTCACAAGTCCTAGAATACGGAATTAGCATAAATTTAAAGTTTAAAGTCGCAAGCTACGTAGCAGACGTTGCCATTTTTTACAAATTTTTATTTTTGTAATTTTTAAATTTTTGTTGTATTGGTAATTAGTAGGACTCGGACTTTCATTTGTTATCATTTGTATAATTTTTTTGTCACAAGTCCTAAAATACGGAATTAGCATAAATTTAAAGTTTAAAGTCGCAGGCTACGTAGCAGACGTTGTCATTGTTTACAAAATTTTATTTTTGTAATTCTCAAATTTTTGTTGTATTGTTAATTAGCAGGGCTCGGACTTTCATGCAAATGCGAAATATCCCTGGATCAAATAATTTGTAGGAAATTGTATTCTGTACTACGTCTATAATTACATCACAACTTGCTAGCAAAGCAGGAAGTATTCATAAAAACCTGATTTTTCTAAAATTTTACCACTGATATCTTTTAAAGCATACACAAGATTACACTGGACTTTTGAGTTCCGTTTTAACCATAAATTATGAATAACTGAAGTTATTCGAGATTTTTAAGAGTTTTTCGAAATATATTTGGAATTTGAGGGCACTAAAATGCATGTAGGTAGGTGGTTCTGGCCAAATGCACAGCCCACATTTTTGTTATTTTTTGTGCCTGTGCTTGAAAAACGTGTTTTTGCTGGTATTATTGTCTTCTCTGCTACTTACACTACAACTTCAATATATCGAGATCGGTAAAATGCATATCACTAACTGTTTTACACGAAGTTAAATAATGCATTTAGAGCTCACAGAACAAATTTAAAAAGAAGAAAAATTTGTTTGTACTCAAAAAGGTTTTCTGGCCCTGTTAAAGATAATGGACAACATGGCGTATACTTAATATTTGGTAAATCTAGTGCTAATACATACATGATATATATTAACTTTTGTTAATTATTATTAATGTATTAACTTCTTGTAAATGCTATAAAATCGTTGATTGTTGTTATTTTCAAATGAAATTTTGCATTTATATAGTAGTCTTTATACTCTACATACAATGCAATACAATGCACGAAAAAAATATAAAGATTTTCTTCTGAGAATGTAAAAATTCTTAAGAAAGTTGCAAGAAATCCGAAAAATGCAATTTTGGCCATAGCGTCCACACTTGATCCAAGACGCATTTAACACTTTGGCAAATAACTACGTACACATAAGTGTTTTCAGAAGTGGAAATTACTTTTGAATCCCACCTTTGGGATTTTAGAATATGTGGAGCGAATTAAAAATTTCGATTTAAAATAGGTCGTATTAAGAAGTGCACAGGTCTAACTATATTACGATATTCAATTATTTGTTTGCTGTCAATTCACGTCTGTGGAGATAGGTACCTTTTAGATAAATATACATTTCCTATATGTTCCAAAGGATTTTTTAATCTATATATATAATAAAACTGTAAAAGGGGCTTGTCTTTACATAAAATATTTTTTGAAAATTTTTATGGTGGCGTAAACGGTAATCGATGTAGAGAACAAAACACCAAATTTTAAAATTTTTGTCTGTCTGTCTGTCTGCCCGAACACGATTCACGCAAAAACCACTGAAAGGATTTTCATGAAATTCGGTACGAAGGTACTTTGGAGTCCTGGTTCCAACTAAGGCTAATTTTTACTACGATAAAATATCTCATTTTTAAATTAAAATAAAAAAATCGTATTAAATTAGAAAGATATTTCAGTTTTTTTTAACGTTGGTAGCACTGTTTATTTTTTATAACGGCAATTTTAAACAATATGTGAAGAAGTTTATGTTATCATATTTTACAGAAAACTTATAGTCATAAAGCGAACTTTAAGCGCGCAAAGCGGGCAGGTACATCTAGTATATATATAAAAGAGTGGTGGTAAAAATTTAATACCTTTTAACCCAGACAACAGAATTTCATGAATTTTGTTGTCAACTCTTTAAAATTTTATTTTCTAACTAACGATGATATTTGGATGCGATATCTGTAAAATACTGGACCAAAGTTTTGGAAAATTAAGAAATTTAAATTTTGAAATAAGTATAACTCACTAACTATAAGAGATCAGTATACATGCAAACATGTATCTTTTTCATCTTAGTAAGGGCTATAATACAGCAAAAAAGTTTTGAAATCGGATGAGAGATAAAAATAGTGGCAAGCAGTAAAAAATGTTTCATGGCCGAAGTGTCCTACTTTGAGACTTCATAGCTCCGCTTCTATCCGTTTAGAAATGCCTGATTTATGTTCCAAGTATTTTGATTCTGCCCCACTGTGCTATGAAGACAAACGTATGCAGTTTTATATTTTAGGTTTTTGCAGGAATTCCCAGGAATAGGCCCTTGTTTTGGTCGACAAATGTTGGCTTAGCTGACTTCGTCGTTATCTTGAAGAAATTTGGTTAATAGATAACTAATGGGCTTGTTTTTAATACGATGTAATCTACGAACACAAATTGCATATTACACAACATAAAAATATAGTTAGTAAATAGTGGTGGTAATATTTACCCAGGGTATGCATTTCTGGGATAATGCCACTCCAACCTGCGCCAAAATACGGCTGAATTGAAGGATGACGTTATAGAAGATAATAAAAAAACTAAATTGCTACATCGACATCGAAAGGAATAATTAAAAAATGAATGTTAAGTCAGGGTAAAATTTTACACCACCTCCGTAGTTGAAGGCTAAAATTCTACATAATGTTCAGTATTTAAAAAAGTTACAAGCCTCATAAGGTTTTTCACACCCGAGGTAGCTAACTTTCGCCCCCTGTAGTTGTGCTCCTCATGCAGTTGTAGACTTCAATATAAAAGGTTTTGTAGGTTTGACTGCTCCTCTACAACTGTTTTAATTTCTAGACAAATCTGTTCATTAGTTTAGAAGTGCCATATTATTACCAACAAACGTGTAAGCCGAAACGATTTTTATTGAAAATGTAAAACTTTTTTGACTGGGTTTAACGAATCTATTTGCAATTCTATTTGTAATACCGCCAAAAATGGATTGCTAGCATGCGGGAGTACAAAGGGGTGGGGGAGGAATGGGATATTTCCCCACACTCCCACAAACGAATAAAATATAAAACATTTCTATTGGGTTTCTAAAAGAAAATTTGAAAAATAGTATGTTTCAGTTAAAAGTCAATCTCAAGTTGGATCCGCGAGGCCCAAATTGTAACAATAATAGGCGGAAGTTCAGTTATATTAGATGTTCGCAGCTAACAAATTTTTCAAATATTATTATTATTATTATTATATTATTGTATATTATTCTTTTTTTTTTGTTAGTAATACGGTTTAATTACCATTTGAATGGAAAGCAATTATTTTGGGCTAAGGATTAATTATAACGTTAAAAAAGCATTAGACATAATCAATGTTCCAAGAAATCCAGGGAAAGCCACCATTAAACTAATTTTTCAACGTATACAGCAGGATAGAACAACGTTGTTTTCGGAAGCCGCCATGCCTCCATCGTCAATGCTTATGTATGTCTCTGTTGAGTGTATACATTAGGGTAAGTCAATTGTTTTTGGTAAAAATCGTCTCGCAAAAACGAAATCTACATAGAATTCTAAGAAAATTACCCTAAGAAGATAGAGGTCTAAGGTCAAAACCTACCTCCCGCTGAGAGACATTACCCCATGTTATCCCATCGCCCCATTTAAGGTGCTGTTTAATTTTATCTTAAAATATATATTTTTTAATATTGGTCGTTAGTTAAAACTGAATTAACACTAATTTTCATTAATTAGGCGTCGTTTTATGGCACTTGCTATGTGTGATTGCGCTTTACGCACTACCCAATAAGCAATTTTGCTTGAAATAAAGCGTAAAATAATTCGTATTCAAGTCAAACAAACCAGTTTTATGGATTGACATATACCTTATTTAAATAGCATTATCCAGTAAAAAGGAAACTTGAATTCAAGTAAAACATTACAGTTGTAAAAAAGTTTAATTCAAGTCTTGAATTATAGTTTATTTCAAGCCTTGAATTCAACTTTAATTCAACTCTTGAAATGTAGTTTACATCAAGGCTTTGAGTAAAAGCTTTCTTAGAAAATTATATATTACAAACAGAGATTAAATTAATACATTAATGGTGGCTATTCTGAGTGGTGGCGTCAGAGAAATGAACGTTTCCATGCGTTACAAAAATCAAATCAACGTATTTAAACGCAGTTCACTCACTTTTATAAACACATACTATGTAGGTACATCCTCATGTATTTTTGAAATTTTTGCAATTTTCAGAACGCGATTCTAGAATATCCACCACTGATACATATATGTTACATAATTGGTCATTTTTTTTATAATTTTTCAGTGAATTTTAGAATCATTTTCAATTTAGCTAGTTTTTAATTCTTAAAAATGATTTAATTTTTCATAATTTGACAAACAAAAGAAAGTTTGAGCATACATTTATGTTGCTATTAAATTATTTTCAAACTTGCACAAACTTGAAGCAAAGCTTGATATGAAATTCACTTCCAATTGAATTGCAAGTACTGGAAGTTTAAGTTTTTGGGTATGATTAATTTATTGGGTATGATTAATTTATTTAATAAAAAAAAGTAAATAATATAAAAATTATAATATTAACATTTTTGGATGTTTTGGCAGGTATTTCTCTCGAATTGATAACAAACTTTATATGACCTTGGGGAAATATGGGTGAAAATTCAAGTTTTTCATTGGGTAAAAACAGTTATAAACAAATAATATAACTAAAATTTTGGACCTTTCCCAACCATTAATTCAAAATCTTGACTCACAATACATTTTGTTTATGAAGTGAGAAAATTCAACGAAAATCTACGCAAATCGCTATATTTCGCAAAGCAGAATGTATAGTGAGTAAAGAATTTGCACTAATGGTAGTTATGCCATCATTGTCGTATGCGAATTTCTCAAAAGGGTTGTATAGATAAGAGATGTGATCGCATTTAACCGAGCAACCTAACAAACGATGATAAGCGGTGATGCTCATGAGCACTGATAATAGAAGTTTTATGTCTTCCGAATATATCTTTAAATGTGTTGGGCTCTGTACGTTAAAAAATTAAATTGATGTTGATTTTGTTCCTTGTTTCTTAAAATATTGATCATGTCTTTCTGAACATAACGTTACGAAATTTAGCCTTGATAATTACGTTGTATATAAAATAGAGACTGTTGGCAATTTAAGATTTGCTTATAAGAAAATCTTTATATCAGTTAATTTAAGCTTCTCAGTAATTAACTTTACACAGATATTTTCGGTCTATTTGATCGCTTAGCAAAACAACTTTTTTACATAACAATATTATCTTGTTGGAATTGAAATATATATTAAGAATTCAAAGTCAATGGTTTCAAAAAACTTCGATAAATAACAATTCCCTTTATGTTTAAATAAAAATCCTTTTATTAAACACTGTAAAGAGTTATTTACAATTACATGTACACAGTTAAACTAATGCACATATCGAGCCTTTGCAGCAATAACTTCAAAAAACTAGTTTTCCAGAAACCGAGCTTAAAGTATTGAATTTACTAACAAATTAATGGTAAAAGACCATTATATTTTTCTCTCAAGAGTTAAGTATACGAGGTACTTGTGTAAAACTTTTACAACATATAAAGAACTATATGACGATTATTAACTCGAAAATCACATTTCGGAGTTATAACTCTATTGCAGCAAAGGCTCGATATGTATATACATACATATATTTAAATATATATCAGGGATATAAATAATACAATATGCATACAAAAGTACACACAGCATACATATGTTTACATAGAGTAGTGTGAAACCAACCATACACATACATGTATGCAAGCATATACGAATAATTTCCCTCTCACATACATACGGTCATAAACTCATTCTGTGCCAACTTGAATGAAGTTAAAATAGAGCCAACTGTGTAAATATGTGACTTTCAGCTAATGTGAATTTATTGTTAAAAGTGTTCTTCTCGTGTTTTGCATAAAACAAAAAAAATTTAAGCCTCTACATCAAACAAAAAAAAAATTGGTATATATTATTTTTTATATTTTTTCAAAGCTTAAAAAATACTACCAAATGTATTCCACAAAGCCTACATAGACACTGGTCAACGGATGCCTGACAGCCGGAGGCTAAGCACATGAGAAAAAAATAAATAAAAGCGAAGAGGAATATAAACTATATACCGCGTTGTTGATTTCACTCATATGCATAATGGAACAAAATGAAAAAAAATATGTGAAAGAGTTGAGCTTTTTCGTTTTTCTTATTTAAAACTGTTAACACAGCCAATAATGCAGTTATTTTTTCCCAACAGGGCCACACTATAATTTGCCATTTACATAGAATTATTAAGCAAAAGTTTCACCTTTTTTGTGTTGCATTTATCCGCTTTAAAGAATAGATGCTGCTTTAAATGGGATATCGGCTTTTATTAACGAGGTCTGTTTGAAAAAAGTTTTCATCTTTTAAATGTGGCCCTTAATTCTTGAAAAGCTTATTGCAAAATCAAAAAAGTATATTAAAAAAATTATTTTTTAGACTACTGATGTAAAACAAAAACATTGTGCGAAATACGACCTTTCAGAATATTAAAATTTTGATCACCCCGTTGCACAGTAATTCCAATTCGCAAAAAATGGTAATAAATATGTATCTTTAAAACTTGCGATTCGATTATAAAACGATGTATGTAAAAATCATAGAGGAAGACCTAAGCTTTAAGTGTAGTAAAATATTGACTAACCTGTTAAAACACACGGTGAGCTACAGGGTATCAAAATTGACTACCTCGGATATTAAAAATCTTGTTGGCCTCATAACTTTTACAAATATTATGCGAATTTAATGATCTTAATTTTTTTGTAGTAGGCTTAGAAACTTATACAAAACCCAGCAAATTGATTGTATTCGATATGAATCTATTTTATTTTTCTACACCTTCATATCGAATACAAATTATTTGCTGGGTTTTGTATAAGTTTCTAAGCCTACTCCGCTTATCTGATTCTTTTGTGATTTTCGAAAATATTAGCATTTGTAAATTCTCAAATGATTTTTGAAAGTCTGTGCATAAGATAAAGGGTTTGTGACTCTTCAAAGTTGTAGTTGAAGTCTAGTGACAATTTGGTAAAGCGCCAATGAAATGCGTATAGACAATGCTTAGCTATCAACAAATAGACTTCATTTATTCATAAAAAATTTAACAAATAAAAATTTCAGTATTTTTTCACAGCACATAGAAAACTATATTTCAAAAAAATAAGCCATATTTCATCAAAATCGATCCATAGCTTTTGATTCTATTCACAATTGTATATGCAGAAAACTAGAAGCGAACAAAAAAATGTGTTAATTAATTTACAGTTACAAGAAATGTCAATACAACTGGAGAACGGGAAGTCCTATTCAATTAAATCAAAACACAAAAACTTGACAACAAAATTATCTTTAATTCGCACCATTGTGCTTTACTGGAAAACATTTAGTTTTGGAGTTTTCAATTTATATGTGAAAATTTTAGTTTTCAATGCTGTCTTGAATCGACAACTGCTTAAACGAGTTTCAATGCTCAGTCTGCATGTATTATAAGCGACTAATCAACCGGTCAGCTTACAAGAATGCTAGACAATTTTTTTAATAGACACATAGTACCACAAATTCACAAATTCCCGTAAATATGGCATAACTTATGTGAGCGATCAATAAGTTTGGATCGTACAAGCCACCGGACACAGATGGCATTATGGCAGCCGATCTACAGCAAAATGTACAGCTTATTGTGCCCAGCTTAATGGGAATATACACGGCTTACCTTCGGCTGCCATATATACCAGTATCATGGACTAATTGCTCGGTAGTGTTATTCACTAAATGGGAGAAACCTTCCCGTACCTTTCCGAAAGTTTTAGATCTAGAAGTCTGCCCTCTTTTCTTCTAAAAATCATGAAACAAATGACTGATCGTTATATTAGAATGGGGATAAATTCGAACCTGTTATCAGCATCTCAGCATGCCTATACTAAAAGCAAATCAGTTACGACTACACTCCACACAGTTTTTGGTTTTTTTGATAAATCGGTTGTGCAGAAGGAATATGCATTTCTAGACATAGAAAGTGCCCTTATCAATTTGAAGCCAGAGCCTAGCCTAGTCTGGAATCTATTGACTAACAGACTCATCTTTTCTACTCTAAGGCCCGCTACGATCTGTAATGTAGCAATGGTGGTATTCTATTCTCTCTTATATGGAATGTCGCCTTGAAATCATTTCTCATGCAACCTAATTCCATAATGTTTAAGACCATGACGTATGCCATTGACATAAGGTTGGCAGTATCTTCCTCCTCACATGAAGATATAAGGTACCATGTTTTCCGCCTCCGACCCCAAACGGAATAGAACCTATGTTGTCTAACAATGCGCAGTATCTGTGTATAAGCCAGCACTCCAAAATCTCTCAGGGAAAGACTTGGAGAATAAATTCCGGGAACTGCAAATAGGTATTCAACATGGTAATAAAGCCCCTACTTACGTACTATTGCATTAAAAAAGTTCAACTTTATCGGTTTCAAATAGTGCTTTGTTCCAATATAATAATAAAACAAAAATACAAGGAGTTGTCCTAAAATAAATAAATTCGGTACATTTTACAAAAAATCGGTGCAAGGACTCTATTAGATCATATATAACATTAACCCAAAAAATTTTTTACAGATACATTATTTAATGGAACTGGTGATAAGCAATAACTCTATCACAAATAGCGCTATTAATAACAGTGTGAATTTGTTGCTTAATCGGTGAAAGGCCTCGCTATGCTCCCAAATAGCCTTTTTGTTAAAAAGCCTATAATACCTATTATAATCGCCGGACTGGCAAACAATTTCGGGAGCGGTTATATGTAAATGATGCTTAAATTAAGCTCAATTCGGTTAAGTAGTAAAGCATGATATAGAAAATCCTTCTTTTATAAATCTTAAACAAAAAATGTTTACAAACAAACTTTAAAATTAAACAATTTTATTCTAATTTAATTTATCCTGAGCATATGTGATCATGGGAATTTTCATATTAGTCATGAGTGAACATGCGTGATTAAATAAATTCTGTCCGTGAGTGTATTTGGATTATCGTTATACATTTTAAAGTTGCGGGGGATGAACGTCCCCGACCCAAATTAATATCTTCAGGAGGATAAGTGGTCGTGAATAGACGGAAGATAATGAACATAGAGCACCTCCTCTGTCTCTTTCCCGCTTGCCATCTCTCTGAGATAATGGTGGTGTCAATGGGCAGTGCTCTGCTGCAAGATTTAGCAGCCTTGTCTGACTGCGCCATTAGTATCCTGCCATAGGGCTGGCAGAAGAATTTAACTTGGGACCAACTATGACCCATGTAGAAAGCTAAATATATTAAGAATAAGATAAACCATAGTTGCATCGTTACAATTGATAAGCAAATGTCGATTTTTGCTAATTTCATACAAAATATACGCACACACGCAAAATAAAATTATTCTAATTGATTATTAGGCTAAGGTTCGTAACGTAATATTCAGAAAGAATTGGGCATGATTAATATTCCAAGGAACAAGGGAAAAATTAATTAAATCACATTCAACAGAGCCACCTGACAAGTGGTGATAAGCAAATACACGTGAGCACTGATGATGGAAGTGTAGCCGCTACTCTGTTCTGTTGTGTACGTTGTGTAAGTTGATGTTAATTTTTCCCTTGCTCCTTGGGATATTAATCATGCCCAATTCTTTCTGAATATAACGTTACGAACCTTAGCCTAATAATCAATTTGGATTCAGAATTGTGATTTTTATCAATTGAGTTCCTTAACCTAAAGTAAATAAAATTAAAATTTGTGCAGCAATTTTGTTGATTTATGACGTATTTTATTCATAATATACCTGATAAATGATAAACATTTTTTAAATTTTATCAATCTTAACTTGCTATGAGTTTTAGAAAACGAAAAAAAATGCATCAAAAAAGTTTTTTTCACCGCTAATTTCTGAATAACTCTGAAACGGTTCGAAAAACTATAAATGGATGACTTAAAGTTAATTTTATTATATTTGGATAAGTTAAATATTATTATATTTGACTTATCCAAATTGGACGAATGATGGAATATATTTCGCTTGTCATATTTATCAGGATGACAAAAAAAACTATTGGTAATAAAAAAAAGAACTGAAAACGGATTTAAATTTATAGCATTAAAATCTTTATACTCCAAATGTTTCCCATAAAAGACATTTTATCTATAGACCAGTGTAATCACCGGCCTCCCATAATATTAAAATTTTTACTGCAGCTATTTTTTGATATATGTTTGTTTTTAATACTCATTAATACTTTTTAAATTTTAAATAAATATGTATATATTTTACTATTTATAGATTTTTCTTTTGTATTTGAAGATGCTGTTGTTATCCTTTTTTTATTAATTTGTCATAAAAATAATGTTCCAGAAGTTAAAAACGAACTATTTATAGAAACTTTTCACATATGGTAAAGGGCTCAAAATCCGTATCAACTTTTTTTTTCATTTATTTATTAATAAATTTTAGTAAAGATGGAGTTATGTTGCTCTTTTCAAACAGCCGCAATTTATTAAATTAAAAAATTTAATACTTTTTTATTTTCTGTAGCAAACTTTGAATTTTTGTTCTATCATGCCTCGTATATTTAAAAAAAATCAGCTTCATTATTATACTGCAGAGAACAGTAAATCTAATTTGTGTCTCATTTAATGACTCTGTCCAGTAAAAAATTATGCGAGTTAAACAAAGTTGACACTACGAGTACTTTAATGGTGGCATTATGACAGTAACAACAAAGGGAGATACGTACTTTACAGATTGTACAAATGCATAGTTTCAGTTAAGTACACACAACACATTTACTACGTGCATATTTACAATTTTAATTGCAAACGATGTAATCATAACTGCTTTTGCCATAGTAAAACAAAAAAAACTCTTTATATTGTTTCTTTTTTAATTCAGGCTACCAGTGTCATAAGATTAAATTAAATACAATATAATTAGCCATGACTTAAAGTAAATATTAATGACTTGCATAAGGAAAGAAGTTGTTATTTAAAATACATATTGAAGAGAAGAAAACATGTTATGTCTGCATGGATATAAAAATACTGGCAGCTAATTAAAAAAAAAATAGGATAACATAAAATTATTTGTTCAAATTTATTGTGTAAAATTCCTTAAGGACGAATATGAACGCTCCCACCTTGCCGTGCATGGTTTTTATGTAGTAAGCTTTGCATAGAAACAACAACAATTTCTTAGCGTAAAATATATTGACAGTTCATTACAAATAATAAATAAATCTCAGTGCACTTATTTCACGCTAGTTCAATTAAAATTTCATAATAAAATGCTACTCACGCGTTATATGCATGAGGCATCGAAATCACGTCAGCGTCTGCCATTTTTATTATGTTTATTGTACATACATGCATATGTAAATAGTTTTTGGTGTAGTAAACATTTAAATAAGTTAGTAAAAAAAACTTTTTTTCACAATATGTAATTGAATATGCAATTTCGAAAAGAGCCCATCTCGCATATTTAGACAAATACGTTTTTTTTACATCAATGAGTTCTAAATGTTTGCCTGCACCACTATGCTTGGACTCGGTTTACTGTCGTCGTCATGGCATATACAGGAAAATGTTACTATTCTTAAGAGATGTGTTCTTTTCGAAAAGGGTACATCTCTTAAGAACGCAGCGCTGCGCCGTTCTTACTGCTATTTATTGTTCTTATTGCTTTTTAAAATTATATTACATACCTAAAATCAAAATCTCTGTAAATTAGTGTTGTTTTTTCTTTGAGTTATGTGTACTAACTACCTTAAATTTCAAAAAGGGCACATCTCATTAGTTTAAAATATATAAAAAAAACATACATATATAACAACGTTAACGACAAAATATATCTGGAACTTTCGATTGATAATTGGCTCCGAAATATAATCGATATATAAGTTTTTTAAATATTATGCTTCATTAGAAAATAATTAGTTTGCTTCATTTCCTAAAAACTTTAAAATTTCAGATATGTGCCCTTTTCGAAATTGCTGATTCAATTGTAATTGTAAAAAAAACGATTATAATCAGATGTAATTTGTAATTAAACTATTTTTAATTACAATTAGCTGTAGCTATAAATTAAAGTTTTCAATTACAATTATATATTGAAATTGTACTCGTATATAAAACTTTTTTCAATTACAATTACAAAATTACAAAATCTCAATTTAAATTACATTATCTAATTATCCCACTAAAGATTAGATGACTGACCATAACATCAACTAAAATTTTATAGCGCAAAGATTGTTTTAATGAAAAAAACTAACGTTTAATTAGTTCGTCTGCAATAAAATAACTATGCGAACTGCGGGGTTTTTAAAACTATGTAGTATATAAGTAGCAACAGCAACAATGACTATATGTAATAAAATTTAATTTGTATTGCGAATTATTCAGGCGTAACACAAGTAAAATTTTACCCAACCATAAAATATTCAATGCAACAATACTTTCAAAAATAACTAAAAAGAAAGATAAATAAACTCAAAACCAAAATAAAGATTGTTTGTAGTACATTATATCCCTGTAGTCCCAGTTGTTAGCGGAGACTTTTTTATAAAAGTTGTATGCAAGGAACACATATAGAAATAAGTGTACTGACAAGGTGATGTACGTTGTCCTTTATAAAGAATGTGTTTTGATAAGATTATGAAAATTTGCGCAACAAAGTTTTATTCACGAGAAAAAGAGTAACAACTGTATTGAAGTTGTCGTCTGTAGAGTTTTATTCACAACAACAAGAGTAACAACGGTATCGATGTTGTCCTATGTACGGTTTTATTGCCGATAACAAGAGTGCAACACACGTCCACTCCGAGACTCAATTGGATCTATTGTGATCCGACAAAAACAGTGACAATAGCATCAAGGATGTTGTTATTCGTTATATCTATATTAAAGGTTGCTAAAAGTTGTCCATAAACGTGTTATTGTATAAAGTTTTTTGAGTACCTCGGTAGGCTAGTAGGAAGCGTGATATCCTGTCAGTGTAGAGGTTGTTGTTCGATTCGATTATTACATTTATAAATATTATAATTATACATTGACGACATCCTTAGTAGCATGTTACCAACGGTGTCAGCTACGCCTTTTTTGCTCTTTGTTCGAAAATAACGTCAATACTTGGCTTGGACGGTAGTCATTTCGTCATCGGTAATATATAATTGTTTCGAACATGAATGGATGATGTCTTGAAGACTTGGCCTAGAGGAGCTACATACCAATACCACACAGCATACACATATACAATAAAACCCAACAATACTTTGTGTGTAAGGACATAAAATTTCTATGAAAAAAAATAATGTTTCGAAAGAAAATAAACAAACTCTTACTTACAACTTGAGCAACAATAAAAGTACCATAATAGTCTTAAAATAGCAAAAATACATGACGAATTAAGTAATGGAGAGGTTTTCAGCAATATTAGTAAATGGTGTTGTCCATCAAAGAAACGATAAGACAGATGGCCAGGGGAACAAGTATACATATTAACAAGTAAGCGAAAATAAATTGACAAAACAAATTTACATAAAAAGTAAATATGAAAAATTATTGTACAATTTATCCATATTAAAACAAGGGGAGACATATTTGAAAGGCCTACAGAAAAAATATTTAAAAAATCTTATGAGATGTATGTTATAAATTGGGAATACAGCCAGATGTTTCTGTTAGTTTCATGATTATGTGCTGAGGTAAAATTAATATAAGCAATGGTGTTTCAGTAAGAATGTACTTTTATATTAAGTGTTAATTTTTTTTGTGCAAGTAGCAACTCTGAAATTTGACAGCTGTCATATATGTTTATTCCGATTATTATAAATGGAGCGCTTTACGAAAGAACAACGCGTTATCGCTGTGAAAACTTATTACAAAAATTTGGAAAGTTATGGTGAGACCACTAGCAAACTTCGAAGAATTTTACATGACCGACCCAGTTTCTTAAATTTTTTTAGCACTCCTCGAATGGTTGATACATCAGCCATTTAATGGAGTAATAACAGCAGTTTTTGCAATGTCCTGTGGACTCATAGGTATTTGGTGGTATGCGCGCATGAGGTCGAGTTTTTTGAAAACCGTTTGACCATGAAGACAATGAACATAATCATTTATTAATGGAATAGGGTATCGAACAGGAATAGCTATTTTATTTAACTGACGATAATCGCCGCAAGTTCGCCAATCCCCATTCTGTTTAGAAACCATATATAAAGCATTGGACCACATATTTTTGAAGGACGTATTATGCCATTTTCAAGCATGATGGTCCAGTTGTCTCAATGTTATGATACACGTTATTCGGTTTTGAATATACACATACTGAAATATTATGTATTTCAGGGAACTCTTTCAGTAATTGGTGGTATATTGCAGTATCTTTAAGAGTCGTTGAAGTACCAAGTGCAGGAGTTTTTTTTTATTGTACCGCGTGAGGAAATTAATGTCTTGCCATCAACAAAAATGCGATTTTTCAAATCAGTTAATACATGGACACGCGTTAAAAAGTCACATCCAATTATAGGCTTCGTTACATTTTAAATTGGCTCTGGCTTCACCTAAAACATTAATGAGGTCTTCTCCACATGTAGTATCTCTTGGTGGAGTGGTGTGTGTAAGATACATTTTAAAACCGTTTTCTTGGGGTCAACAATTATTCAATGATCTAGAGCCATTTCTTACATTTTTTGCACAAAAATGTAAAGCCATCAATGATATTTTGGCCGCAAAAAAGCTATTTTCTACTATTAATTTTCAAAAATCAAATGATGCAGCTCTATAGAGAACTGTTTCACAAACAAAAATGTATTGTTGATTTTCGTAAAACTTCAACTTTTGTGCTAGAAAAAACCTAGTGAAGTTACTCAAATATTGTACGACGAAAACCGATGAAAATGTTCATACAACTCAGAAGGTTAGATATGTTGGTTATTATCACTGCAAACATGTTAGCAGCGTTTTTATTGTAGTACGGTATTTTACTTTTTATATAAAAAAATAATTGAACTAGTTATGTGGTTTAATAGATATGTTTTCTTTGGTAAAATAAGAAGTTAGCTCCGTTTGCCTCCGTCTTGTCATTGCAAAAGATAGAAGGCAAGAGTCCATTCTTTCAAATTACCTAAGAAAATCTACTTGTGTAAATAAAAAAATATAAAAAAATAAAATTATTATAAAAATAACATATCTGTTAGCACTTTTATACGCAGGAGTTATTTGTAAATAAAAACGTAGTGCTACCAAGTATGTATTTTTATTGTAAATTAATAACTCACGAACACAATTACTGATTAACGCGCTATTTGCAAATAAGAAGATTCGGTTGCCTACTTTACATATGTTTGTTAATAAAAAATAATAAATAGATAAATATATTCACAAATAAATGAATAATTAGTGATTTAATAAGTTACAATGAAAAAGGATTTGGAAGCATTTTACGTTTTTATTTGCAAATAAGCTCTGCGTATAAACTAGGTATGTATCTTTGAAACTTGCGATCCGATTACAAAATAATGTGTTTCAAAATAATAGGGGAGGATCTAAGCTTTCAGAATATTAAATGTTGGACCATCCTGATGTCGGGTATGAAAAACCATGTCGGCTGCATAACTTTTACAAATATTATCCGATTTTAATGAAAAAAAATTGGTGTAAATTTTATAAATATATCCAGATTTTATAAAAAATATTTTGAACATTTTTAAGATATTTGGCTTTAAATTTTAAAATTTACCTTTTTGGCATAGGAAAAATTAAAAAAAAAATTTTATAACACAATCCATAACATGTACAAAAAATTTTTAATTATCTCAACTCATGTTGTCGTGAAAAGGAATCAAGGTCAAGTCTTTGAAATAAAAGTGAAATATGCAAAATGTTTCCCAAAAAATAGAGCTTAATTATTCAAAGTGTTTCTGAATAATTTTACAAAACAAAAATTGTTATTTTTAATATTGCAAAGAAAAGTTTCAAATCGATTAAGAAAGAAAACGCTTACAAATATACGTGTATTTAATATAATACATCCGGCTTTAAATTGTTACTCGCCCGCTCAAAAACGCAGCTATGAGAACATGTTTTCTAAAAGTAATAAAATTTTCAGAAGCATTTTATTTGCCTGCATGAAGACAGTACTAAACTTCATTTTCTAATTCTTATTTCGTTACTATTTATTAAAAAACTGCAAAAATATTTAGATATTTAAAACAGTCAGTGATACCAAAAATATACTTTGTAATAGAACACTAGCTCCTGTTTTGAAATAAAAATTTTTAAACCTTTACAGCCGATGTGATACGCACATAAAAATGTTCACAAAGTTTGTTAAATTTATAGCTAAAAGAAAACTACCAGATCAGACGCTGAAAAAAATTACTTTGATATATTCTAGGTTTTAAACGCATTAGTTTACTTTACACTTTCAAATTTAGTATTCTCTAGGTTTTACAAAATGTTTTTCTTAAGCTTTCTCCTCAAAATTAAAATGCAAACAAATTGAAAAGTTTATGTTTGGAAACACTAACACCGCACAGTGGCACTGAACTAAAATATTTTTCATTAATTTTAATTTTGTATCGTGCTTTTTCCCAAATTAATATTATACGTTTTATATAAAATATTAAAGTTTTATTAACCGAAGAGCAAGCTACGACAGATGTGAAAAAATGAAGAACTTTCTACATTTCACTGACAAATTGAACTATCTGGAAAAAGGTGACGCTAAATATGAAATGCTTTTTAAAATACGGCCAATTTTGTCGGTGCTCAAAGACAAGTTCAAGAATATTGCTCAAGAAGAACTCCAAAGTGTTGATGAGCAGGTGATAGCGTAAAAATAATATTAGTACACCAAACCACTCAACCATAGGGACTCTAAAAGCTATTGCGACTAGAATCCGAATCTATCCATGCAGAAATAATTCGCAGTATAGGTTTCTGTGAAAAAGAAAGAATTTAATATCATAACGTCTATATATAAAAATGTCGTACTGTCCATGGACACCGTCATACTTAATTATTCATTATAACCGGTCATCCAAATTTCTTCTCTGGGCTGAGTAAAGATATTTTGTGAGTCATAGAGTACATGGACCTCAAGACATTGGAAATTTTGACATGTAACCAAGGGAAAGATATTTGGAGGTTTATACCGTGTTCGTAGTACTGTAACCAATTCATATATAATAGTTGATTACTGTGGTTTCATCACTATACAACAGAAATGAAACAACAGCCAATATAATGGATTATAACAGGTAAACTCAAGAAGAAGAAGACAGTAAAATCAACTGGTAAAATTATGGTGACGGTGTAATATCGCAGTATTTAGTAATGTGTATAAACTTATCTTCTTATATTGATTATATGGTAAAAGAAATTGCAAAAAATGGAGATTACTGCTCATCATAATTTTACCATTTAAAAAAAAATTTTGTAATATTTTATATAAATAGTTCTTAGTTGCAGCTTTAAAAACAAAAATGTATAAAGTTACAATTTTTCTATCCTACATGGAAATTTTGTTTAAAAATAGTGTAACTTTGCAAATTCCCAATTGAGTTTTATAGTCTAAGGATTATTTGAATTGCCATAAGATACACGATTTAAGTAAATTAAACAATTTAAAAGGCTTCATACAAAGTGTTGCAAAAAGCATGTTTAATAAATTAGAAAAATAAGCACTTTAAAGTTTTTTCTTTTTGCAAATATATCCAAGAAAGATTATTGAATGTAACGTCTTTTATGTATGCAATTCCTCCTTTGCTCGACAATATTCAAAAATTAAATACCGTTGTGAAATTTTTGGTCAGTAAAATGCCAAAAAATCTTTCTGTATCGAAAACTTTTGATTTTATATTGGAATTTTTTAAAGAAATATTATCTTTAAGAAATTTATTATTTGACATATTGTCATAATTATATTTTAAATGAAATTTATTTGTTGATGGTTGTTATGCATATAGACAAAAGCTCAATAACTATCAACAAATAAATTTCATTTGAAATACTATCTACTTAACTAGACCCTTTCCTCTAATAGGGTGTTATCTTTCATTTAGAGCTTTAACGAGCGATCAGGTTCGACACCGTAGGACAAGCTGTCTTTTTTCAGAAAAAACCTTATAGCAATCAAAACAGGCATTTTAAAGTTTATCATTTATTATCAAAATATTTTAAATCTATCCCACTGTTCACCGGTAGGAAACCACTAACTATAATAAAGTTTAAGAATACAAACACTATTGGCATATTTAATTGTTATTTCTTTGGGTTGAAAAACTTCTGGCTAATTTCTTATGCAAAGACTTAAAAACAACATCTATTGTACATATAAGAAATAAAATAAATTTACGAGCATGTATTTAGTATGTGTTATATACCCAGTAAGCATTTTTTCCAATTTTGGTTCGAAGTCTGTCAGAAAATACAATTCGTATTTAAACTTGGTCAGAAGACCTACCGAAAATTATATGACTGGTTGACAAGAAACCATACCTCTTTTTTTGATAAAACTCTAAGAACTATGACGAAATGTCTAACAGAATTTTGTACGAATTCTGATGAATTTTCTTGGAAAATTCTAAAGGAACTTTCAACTAAAAATGTCTGACAAAAATATTAGAAAAATTTTCCGATTTGTCAAATACTTTTGACATTCTGTCGAATTAATGACAAAGAAAAGTCGGAGCCAAAATTAAAAATTTATCAGAAATGTCGTTTAAAATTCCCAATGCCTCATTATGCTGTTTATGGAAGCACACCCGAAAACATTTAGCCATATTTTTAAGAGCTTAAAAACTCAAATATTTGTGCATATACTCTCAAGAGATAAATGAGAATTATTACAAAAATTAATATTGGAAAATGTGCAGAAGTAATTGCTAAAGCCCTTATGACACTACATTTTTTCTTCATATTTCAAGTTTTGAAGAACATTGCAAATAAAATGTAATAGGAAATTTAGCCAGGTGCAAAGAGTTCAGCTATATTAAGATAAATACCAAATTGTCAAAGCTTTTATTAATGTTATCGATAAAAAATGGGGGCCTGTCAAAAAAAAAATGTAAAAATGTTTAACTTAAAATTGACATTTTAAGCTTGAAACATTAAAGTGCTGCCAAGTTAGCAGATTATTCACGAATTCGGCGACTTAGCGCCTCGTTTTTAACTTGTTTTTTTGTCGTTTTATTATAAATAAAAAGTAGGCAGCACTTAAAGAAGTCATTACGTTTTGTTTACATTTTCTATAGTTGTTTCTTTCTATCATTTGCTATTTCTTCTATCAATCCTATAGCAAAACAATGCAACAAAAATGTAGTATCATGAGGGCTTAAGCGTCATAAGATGTAGATCAGAAAATGTGTATTAATATGATTATTTCGAACGTATTTGCTTTGTGAATCCAAATTCAATATTGGGCAAAGGTTCGTAACGTTATATACAGAAAGAATTGGGCATTATTTCAATTCTTATATACACAACTTTTTCGTGAAAATTTAATACGAGAATTAAATCACTCTCAAGCTGATATTAACTGCACTTTTCCAGCGTTTCCATCGGTTTATTATTCTTCATTGCCATTTTTCTGATTTTTGTTCTACTCAAGACAAACTTATTTGCCAGTAGCCAGTACCTAATTATTTATTAATATGATTATTTCGAACGTGTTTGCTTTGAATCCAAATTGATTATTAGGTTAAGATTCGTAACGTTATATTCGGAAAGAATTGGGCATGATTAATATTCCAAGAAACAAGGGAAAAATTAAAATCAATTTAATATTTTAAAGTACAGAGCAGAAAAAATTACTTTGAAGCCGCTACACTTCCATCGTCAGTGCTTACGTGTACTTTGCTTATCATCAAGAAAATGTGCAGACAATTCTGTTAAATTAAATTGCCTTCTGATAATGCGCATACTAGTCTGATATTAATAATATAATATTTCAAAAAATATCCAAATGCGTCGTATAAGAAAACTACCCACTACTCTGCCAATTTTCTGAGGGAACTTTATACAACTCGGTTGAATTGTGTGGCAAAGTCTCAGATTTTTTTCTGACATTAGACATGTCAGCAAAATATGTTTTCTGGATACCCCGCAAGTATTTTTCGCAAATCTCGGTCCGAAGACTGTCACATAGTCTGTAAAAGATGTGAGTGTTTGACAGGAAAGATACCTCTTTGTCTGAGGAAATTCTAAGAATTTTGCCGAAATCTGCAAAAATTTTGAAGAAGTTTCCAACGAAATTCTAAAAGAATTTTGGAAATATCTGTCTGCTCTCGAGAGATAAATGATAATGGTTACGAAAACTAAAATCTATGTCGTTGGTTAGATGTCTTAAATGTGGTTAAATGTCTTAGAGAAAATTAAATTTCCTTCAGACAATGTGCAGACTAGTCAGAAAAAGTGCAGAAACGTCGCACCAGGAAGCTGCCGGATATTCTGTCAATTATCTGAGGAAATTTTAGAAAACTCGGTTGAATGTATAGCAAAGTCTCAAACTTCAGACATGTCGTCAAACATGTTTCCTGGGTAATTGGGTCTTTGACATGCATACGTACATGTGTGTACAAGAAGGCGAATTGATAATCGCCAGAAATTTCTTAAAAGGGATAAAAGACTCTAAACTAAGCTTGGTAAAATCTCATTAAAAAACAAGATCATTAAAATAAGTCATTTATTTATATCTCATAGAAAACATTATTACCAAAAAATTTTCAAACAAAAGTTTGTCTAATGTAAAATTTAATTTTCAGTAAATGATCTATACTGAATCAGTGAATGGCTTGTTTATTTTTATTTAGTACCCAAACACAAAAAACAACAACAAAATCCAGTTTTCTGTGTCGTAAAAAAACAACCACCAATATTAAATTATTTCGTGTAATATTTGTAGATATTTTTAGACAAATTGTTTTATAGATTTTTTTTCTGTATTTAAAAATTTTTTTGTAGGTCCGTTTTTAAAGAAAATATTTACTACTTTCTTAAATTTCTTTAGTGAAAATTAAATCAATTTTCTTTTTGTGCATGCATATCGATTTTTTTCAAAAAAATTTCCAAAATTATTTTTGAGGGTCATTAGGTTAAAAGTCTAAAAAATATGATTATAAACTTTCGTAATAAAAGTTTCTTAAGCTATATTTAATATATATCTTTTTCCCAATAATTGTTTTTGGTAATACGTTTTAGTTTATTATCAATTCCACCACGGTGTTTGCCTTTCACAAACATGCTGATGTGCCAAACCGTAGTTACACATTTGGGATGAATAAATAACTCAAATTATTTATCAATTTTAAGACTATAGTATACGTCCGTACATATACATAAATAAGTGTACAACAATGAGTTAGTGTGTATGAGTGAGTTTGAAATTAAATACAGTTGTATGTGTCCTTAAATTTATGCAAATGTTTTAGCAAAAACTTTAATTCATTTAACAAATTTGATAATTGTTGTGGCCAAATTGCGTTTGTCTTTTTGTGGCTGCTGATGTTGTTTTATTTTTCATTATATTTATTGTTCTTTTTTTCTCCCTTCAATAACTAAATTTATACGTGTTTTGTTGTAGAATGATTATGGAAATAGTATTTGTCTTTGGGAAATATTTTTATAAAAAACCAATTTTAAATTAAATTTTGCTGCATGCAAGCACATATTTTTTTTTAAAGGGACAAAAACCGTCTCGTTCTTTCCTTATTTAACTTTTGGACAATCAGTTGTAACATAAATTGTCGATATTGTTAAATATTGAGTATCCAAAACTTTAATATGTAATAAGCAGAGAAACCGGAAATAGCCGGAATAAATTAAATATATTTGCAGGTGCTTAGGTATTGTCTATATGCCATTGAAAATAAAATTATGACATTATGTCAAATAATAAATTTCTTAACCCTCCGATGAGTGACAGTTCTGAACTTCACGGCCGTGTGAAAAGGTCCCTACGGACCTTTCTTGTAAATCATGTTTTTTTCATATAAAATTTTTTTTTTTATTTTTATTGTTTATAACTAAATTCTACATACAAAAATAATTTTTTGAATTTTTTTTTGCTTGAATTTTCTTAAGACTACTATAAAAAAGTTTAAAAATTATTGTTGTTGAGCGTGTACTTCTTGTCCCCCACCCTGTGCGCAAGTGTTGCAGTGATGTAAAAGTGTGCTATGTTCTCCGCAAACAGCGTTGCCGCAGCCGAAGCAGTATGCCCGCGTTTTCCGCTGCCGCCCGTACTCAGAACGGCAAAGGCGACATGACGGTCTACTTGACCTAGCTGCAAACGACGGTGCATTGCCTTCCATCGGTCTTGGTAATACCTGAAATGAAAAGAAAAATAAAAAACAAATAAATATATATTCTATTCTTGAATTTGCAGATGTTTTTCTTACCCTGACATCGAATGCTTCCATCGCATTGCGTATTCTTGGATATGAGGTTATATGGTTGTTCAGGGCACGTTCTTCGATATTTGGTATGGCCAATTGTTTCGTTAGCAGTAACAAGAACGACCGCCGTCTGTCACTCCTTTTTATAGGCTTCATTTCGTTGTAAATCGTACAAGCAGCCAATGCAGCGACGTCCAGCATATTATAAAACATGGCCAACGGCCATCGTTGTGTTGCTCTTTTGCAGCTGTAAGTGCCTAGCATTTGATCCATGGTATCAATGCCGCATTTGTTGGCGTTGTAATCTAATATGGCATAGGGCTTCCGCTTCTCGGTTTGCTCGACAACGCGGCAGGTCTAGTGCATTGTGGAGAGCACGTTCACCACTTTATGTTTTTTGGGCACGTATGAGCATAATGCTATATCCCCTTCGTTGAACCCAAATAATGTACTATTGATGGTGCGCTTCGGGTTCTTCTTGAACTCCTGTGGAATGAATGTTTTGTTGTGGTGCACTGTACCAACATATGCGGTCTTCCTCCTCATCAAAATACTCGCCAAGTCAAGAGTGGTAAAGAAATTATCCGCGTATATAGTACGGCCAGCATCTAAATATTTTTCCACAAGATCCTGCACTACGTTCTGCCCTTGGTTTATCTCCCGTTGTTGGTTTGGCAGTTTTCCAGAATATATCATTCCCTTCACAGGTTAATAACTTTGTGAGTCGCATAACCACCATACTTTCAAACCATACTTAGCTGGCTTTGACGGAATATATTGTGTGAAGCGGGTGCGGCCTCTGTAAGGGAACAACAGCTCATCAACTGTTAGTGCTTCATGAGGAGTGTAAGCTGCTGCCAAGTTATGTTGCAACATTTGCCAAATATCGTCAATAGCCGCAGTTTTGCTGTTGATGACTCGCTGTTGTCGAGTATTTCCATTGTCGAATCGAATCAATTGCTTTACACACATGAAGCGATCGTACGACAACGCAGCTTTGTATATTGGCCAACGCGTCGCGCCCCATAATTCCATAGCTGGTTCATGGTCTGATCTTGTGAGTCCAGCATACAAAAGAATAGCTGCACAGGCGTCAAACTCTTTCACTGTCACTGGCTTCCACTCCTTTTTTTCGTGGGATTCGCCAAGTTCCATGCAGCTGTAACCTCCCTGCCTTTACGATTTGTTTCACGTAGCACTAAGTGTATTATTTCCTGTGTCATGATTGAACGCATTATTCTATAGGGGTCGTGTATATTTCCTGTTGGTCCTGGTTTCTTTCTTGTGAAGTCGATCACGTTATGATTACGAGTACGTGATGTTGGTGGTGCTTTTTTACTCCATTGGGTGCCATCTTTACCAATATAGTAACTTTCATTCGTTCCCTGTCCATCATTTTCTTCCTCTTCATCATCGTCGTCATCAGTATCTTCATTTAGCTCGACGTATCCTTCAGTTTCGGCATCTGACTCTTCAGCAGGTTGGTATGTGCGATCTTCATCATCCTCAACTTCATAATTATCAATTGCAGCAATTTCTTCATCCATGTCTTCGTCCATAAAATCAGCAAATCTACTATCAGCTGCACGCCTTTTATCCGCAGTATTTTGCTGGTAACGTGTACTACGGCGTACAACCATTTCAGCAACGTCCAAATTACTTGCATCCGCCATATTTATATTTTTGTTTCTATCACACACGATTTTACTCTTCGCTGTCTAAACTTTGACTGATTTGGTTTACGAAACTACAACTTCTTTTATACTCTTTCGTACGTCTACCTGAACACAAAGACATTTAGGGATTACTTCATCATCATTATAATTTTTTTTATTGTTCAGAACACATAATTTACTTGTTCTGAACACAAAGACCTGAACTCAAAGACATTAGGGATGATGATAAAAACAAAAAATTCTAAGAACTCATTTATTGCTAGTAGTATAAAATTAGAATATTGTGCCTTTCCTTGAAAGAAATAAAGTTCATGTCTTCGAATTTTTCTTAAATTTTTTTTGTTTTTACCATCGTCCCTAATGTCTTTGAGTTTAGGTCTTTGTATTCAGAACACGTAAATTATGTGTTGAAACAATAAAAAAATTATAATGATGCTCAAAAACATGCATTTATTAGTGAAATTCAGTACAAGGTCAATACGGACCTATTCACACGTCCGCGTACTATTCTCACTAAAACCTCAATAACTCCTAAAGTAATGATCCGATCGGCTTGATTTTTTTCCAAAAGATGCGCAACAAAATACTCTTAGAATACAGAGTAACTTTGGGGGTGGGGGAGGGGGGTTGTAGTGGCCGAAGTAGGAGTAATTTCAATTTGAAAAGGCAAAAAGGTCCCTAGGGACCTTCTCACTCATCGGAGGGTTAAAGGTTTAACTAGAATTTTATTTTTCATTTTGCCTTATAATTACTTTTATTGTTGTCCAATGGACCTCTAATTGTACAATGGTGTAGAAAAGTAAATAGATTCATATCGAATACAAACAATTGCTGGGTTTTGTATAATTTTCAAGGCCTACTATGCTTATTTTTTAAATGCATTTACATATTTGTAAATTCTCAATTGGTTTTTGAAAGTCTGTACATAAGATAAAGCGTTTGTAACTATTCAAAATTATCAACTAATCTTTAATACTAGGGGGTGACCGGCTCAACTTTATTTTTCGAACCACCTTAATGTACATGCGTATCCTTGCCTGAAACGCGAAAGAAACGCGAAATGCCCTAACTAACTAACATATTAATAATTTTACGGTAGAAGCATAAAATAGGCTAAAATAAAAAACAATATAGTTTTTAATGTGAATTTCTCTAATAATATATGTGTCGTTTATTGTAAAAGTGGTGTAACTCCATATTTTTAATAAATACATATTTTTGTAGAATAGTATCACATTTAGTTATATATATCGTAGTAACAGTAAAGCAACTCCAATATTTGCTCCAAAACCCCATAGATCAGGGTATCTTGCTTACTCCCGGAAGTAAAACAGCAAAATATTCACTATAAAAAAAGGTTCGTTTTATCGAAATTTAATTGCAAGGAGATAATTCACTGTTAAATAAACGACACATATAAAAAACTACTCACGGATCTATTTCTGTAAAAATTTTGTGCAAATTTTTAATATTGAGTTGGGTCGTTTTGTTTCACAGTTTCCTGCAACCAAAAGCCCTATGTTCATTGAAATTTTTTTTTTATTTATCTATTGTGCACCAATGACCTCCATCCTATGTATAGTATAATATTTATGGTAGCTGTACAATAGAAAAGGAAGTATATTTTGGTCTTAATCTAAGTTGGAACAACTGCAATTGTTTATATGTACATGTATTATAATGTGATAAGTTTGTTGGAAACACTTTACGATTGATGTTATAAATTTTAAGCCAAAGTTATTTAATTATGCAAAGTTTTTTAAAAGTGCAGCGTGAATTTTAAAAAAGCATGTAATACTTGAAAAGACAAAGGCACTTTTTTGACGGCATAAGGGTCGAAATTAGCACCATGATGTTGTGGTGATCTCATCACCATAGTTACTTGTATACTTTTCCTTCGTGGCAGTGTGGTGAATTTAAGTACATAGTTAAACATGAAACATTAAAACATATTCTGTTGTAGGTTTTTTAAAAGTGTGGAGAGCTTTGTAATTTCAACTGGTGAAGGTGAATAAATATGTTGTTTACCTTAGATATTTTACAGAAGCTATTTCGTTGTCCTCAACGTAGCACAGTGGTGTAAATTAAAAACAAGTGGTAATAAGTATGGAATTTTTAAACTACTGAAACAATTTTTCTAAAAATTTAAATGCTTGTAGAGGAGTCAAGTTTTTGGAATCGTGCAGCGGAGCACCGAGGAGTGAAATTTGGCTACCTCGAATGTGAAAAACATTGTGCGGATTGTAACTTTCGTAAATACTGACCGAATTGTAAAATTTTAGACGCATTCGATTTTGCTAGACAAAATAACAAAGTAATTGCTAACAATTGTTTCTGTATCTTTTACCAACCTACATGCATTTCAACGCCCTAAATTCGAATCTGAGGTCGGTTTGGCTCGTTACCCCTCTTACACCTCAATTGCGAAAAAATAACCCTAAAAATCTCCAAATACTTCTGTTTTTCGTAATTTAAGGCGAAACTTGAGACGTACTAATCCAAACGGACGTCAGATTCGAACTCAGCGCGTCGAAATGCATGTGATAGGCAAAATAAAGAAAAACAATTGTTTTGTTAGCACATTGTAATTGTTAGCTCATTTTTTCTTTGTCTTGTCTAGCGTTCAATTTTTTAGGTGCATCTGGTCAAATAAACTGCCCACTTTTTGTTTGTTATATTTTGTGTCTGTGCTTGAAAATCATACTTTACTTTCTGTTTTTATCTTCTCTCCTACTTACATTACAACGTCAGTATCTCGAGATCGGTAAAATGTACATTAACAATTTTTTAACACGAAGATCAATAATGCATTTAGCGCTTACAGATTTTCTGCATAGCCAGCCAGCCAGCCTTTACTAGTGCACAAGGATTTTCTTCTCTGAAAGCCTTTATTTGCCAAACATGGAGAAGGAAACCAATAAGCCCGCCCAAAGAGAAAATCTTAAGTCAACGAAAGCACTTTTCGATCCTATGGGAGGAAAAAAAACCTTAAGCCCGAGTGAACGCCGGCTATGTTGTAAAATTTCAGACCCGGCCAATGTCCAGTTATGCAAAAATTTGTAATCAGCAAAGTCGCTTTTCGATAAACCGGGAAGAAAAAACCCTTGAATACGGCCGAAGGCTATGTCGAAAACTTTACTAAACGAAGCCGCTTTACGATATACCAAGAGGAAAAAGCTCTTCAGCCCAGCCGAAGGCCGGCTATGCATAGAACTTTACTCAACAAAGCCGCTTTTCGACATAACGAGAGGAAAAACTCCTTAAGCCCACCGAAGGCTGGATATGTAGAAAGCTTTACTCAGCAAAGTTGCTTCTCGATACACCGAGTCATAAGCCCGGCCGAAGGTCGGCTATGCAGAAAACTTTACTCTGCGAATCTGCTTCTGGATATAGCAAGAGGCTAAAATTCATCCTCAGGAATGCTCGAAGCCAGTTTATATTGAAAAGAGATAATTGTTATGTGCACACTAAACACAAATTAAAAACATCCCAATAAGCACTCAAAAACTTAAATTTCGAGTACTTGAAATTCAGCTAGAAGTAAACTTAAGTTCAAGCTTTGCTGCAAGTTCTTTTCAAGTTTCAAAACAATTTAAAAGCAACAAAACTGTATGCTCAAACTTTGTCAAATAATGAAAAATTAAACCACTTTTTAGAATTAAAAAAATAACTAAATTGAAAACTTTTCTAAAATTCAGTGAAAAATTATAAAATATGAGCAAGTATGTAACTTATGTATCAGTGATGGATATTCTAGAATCGCGTTGTGAAAGAAACATGCAAAATAAAAACTAGATTGCAAATATTTCTACATATTATGTATTTACAAAAGTGAATGAAATGCGTATAAATACGTTGACTTGATTTTTATAATGCATGGAAACGTTCACTTCTCTGACTCGCTTTTCAGAATAGCCACCATCAATTTATTAATTTAATCTTTGTTTGTAATAAATAATTTTCTAATAAAGCTTTCAATGGCCTATATTTTCAACTTGAAATACACTTTTACTCACTCCTTGATTTGAACTATATATAAAGGTTTGAATTAAACTTAAATTCAAGGCTTGAAATAAACTTTAATTCAAGCCTTGAACTAAACTTTTTTACAACTGTAATGTCTTACTTGAATTCAAGCTCTCATTTTACTGGAGAATGCTATTGAAATAAAGTGTATTTCAATCGTTAAACATGGACTGTTTGACTTGTATATCAATTGTTTTACGCTTTATTTCAAGCAAAATTGCATACTGGAATATATAAAAATTTTATTGAGAAATGAGACCATAATTTGAGGGTGCTGTTGGCTGAGTAGCTAGAGCGTTTGACTATAAACCCTGAGTTCAAGACTAGTGTCTGGCAAGCCAACAACATCATGCAACTTTCTCATGTGCATTGGTGTGTTATTGTGTTAGTTGTTGTTGGAGTGTTAAAGTGATAGCACTGATCAGTTTGGCAGTACCGGCAGCGATTACTACTAACATATCCTAATGCACTTCACAGAACCCACCTTCGTCCGTATTGTAGAAGAACCATCGGCGAAGTGAAAGAACTAATAAAATGGCTACAGAGCTTAGACAGCTGAATGCCTCTACTGGACAACAGAGGGGCTTGCAACATTGTTCTACAACAAACGCGCAATTGCCGGGTTGTGATTGAATTAGCCTTTCTATCTCTCTCCCATTTCACCACCTTTTATCTCTACACTATCCCTTTTCCAAAGAAGGTAACACATTAATTAATTAACTGTTAGGCATTAATTGCTTGATTGTGTTATTTCTCTTAAAAAAAATTGTGACTTTATTTCTCAATCAATTCAGAAATAGCTCCATATGGTCTTATTTCTCAATTGATTGAGAAATAAGGCCATATGGCCTAATTGCACATAGCTTTATTGCACTGCACCTTAAAATCAGATGGTTAGTAAAAAAGTTAAAACCAAAAAAACCAAAAAAAGTCTATGCAAAAAATTTAAAAATTTTAATTTCGAAGTGAAATATCCCTTATATTATATTCACACTGCTGTAGTTTAAGGTGTTTCGAAAAATATTTTAAGAAACTAAACAAAGTTGTTCAGACTACAATTTTGTAAACTTTCTGCTTACAGCATGAGGAATTCATAAAAGGTGGTAGCAAACAGGGAGCCAAAAATTTTTTCCGTGTCCTAAATATTAGTAATTTTGCAAAGTTATTAACTAGCATTTTATATGTGTTCTAGGTTCTTAATACTTTTCAGCCAACACAAATCAAAATTATCAGAATACGCTGTTTGTTGCTATAGAAATGCTATAACCTTTTTTAATTTCGACTTTGTTTACATATTTTGCCGCCATTTTTGCCGCACATACATCAAGAACTACTTGGAGCCCTGCCTTTTGCAGGTTTTTTTAATTTTGAAACACGTACTTTTTTGACAATTGATTATATGGAAAAACATCTAAAAATTAACTTGTTTAGCTCGTAAACACTTAAAATTGACAAAAATATACAAAGACAATTGTATTCAGGTTTTTTCTTATGCTTGTCTAGCAAGATCTAACGCACAATGTTTTTCCCAGCCGAGGTAGCCAATACTAATAGCTTCACCCCAGTTGTATCTAAAAACTTTAAAAGACCCATTCTGGAAGCTTGGCTCCTCTGCTACAACCATTTTAATTTTTAGATAAATCCAGTTACTAGTATAGGAGTTCATACTTATAACCATTTTTTTTTTTCGTTTACACCACTGTGCGTAGTTTAAGAGCATTTGGCTTAAGAATACTATGTAATTGTGTGTATGTTTATTTGTCCTTATTTATTTGGAACAATCAAACAAATTATGCTACCTACGTTTAGTTAGTGTCTTAACAATTGAAGTTATAGATTTCAGTAGAATGTATAGTTTTTAATCAAAAATATATACAAATCTTTGAATGGAAATACTTTACGTATAAGTGATATTAATGCATAATAAATATTAATCATACGCTTTGTGGTGCATGTAATTTTTATTAACACTTTATATACAGTAAAAACTTGAGAGTCCGGCTAATTGATTGCATCTCCTAATCAGGATTATCAAATCGTGCGGATTACCGAATAATCATTTTAAAACATTTTTCTTGTATAAAAACTGCTTTTAAAACACTTATGCAAAATTGTAAATTTATATGAAAGAGATAAAGTTTTGTGTGATCTCTTTACTGAAGGTATCTTGCATATCCACAATTCTAACTTTATATGAAAGAGATAAAGTTTTGTGTGGTGTCTTTACTGAAGGCATCTTGCACAAATGCTGAAATTCAAAAGACAAATCAAGGAAAGAAATAATAAAAACAAAAAAAAACTTTTTTCCATGATAATTTTTATGTTTTAGAAAAATACATGGAACTCCCTAGCAAAATAGTTTGTTTTTGCATCAAAAAAAGGAGAAAAAATTATGTTTTCGTAGTAACAATTAATAGACATTTACATTAGGGATGTAACGATACGCCGTTTTGCCGATCCGATACCGATTCCGATACTTAAAAATAAATATCGCCGATACCGATTCCGATACCGATACGAATATTGAAATTGAGTTCAAGTTTAGATTAATAAAACTCAAGAAGGGCAATTTTTTATTATGCAACATTACAGTGTAAGAGATTATTAATATTTAAAATAGATATTAACACAGTATATAAAATTGGAAGTAATTTTTAAGGAACTACATTTTGATTGCTTTCAAAGAATCTATATTAAAAATATGCAGATCATTAGTAGAAAAGCCAGTACAAATTTGTAATTACTTTATAATTTTAAAAAATACTCGCCATGCTTTTTAAAAAATTGATTTTTTAAAGGACATTTATCAACTAATATTCTTCTAAATAACTTGTTAGCTTAATTATTAAAAGTCTGCTAAAAGTTTATATTTATTCACTTAAATTTACATGAAAACACAGTTTTGTGTTTAAATTCGCATAAAAAGAAACAAGTTCTGAAAATGGGTAATTTTTCATCCTTTTTTAACCGACTTCCAAAAAGAAGAAGGTTATCAATTCGTGTGTTTTTTTTTTAATTTTTTATGTTTGTACACGCATAACTCTGTCATTTGTGAAGCGATTTTAAAAATTCTTTTTTTGCTGGAAAGGGTTTGCCTGCACTTTGGTCCCATAATTTTTTTTTTGAAAATCGGAGGGAGAAATTCGCTCCCCCCATGCTGTCATTTGTGAACCGATTTTCAAAATTCTTGTTTTGTTTGAAAGGGTTTGACAAAAACTGGTCCCAATTTTTTTTTCGAAAATCGGAGAAGCAAGTTTGCTCCCCCTCCCCACCAATCCATAACTATGTCATTTGTGAACAGCTTTTCAAAATTCTTGTGTTGTTTGCAAGGGTTCGCTAGTAGTTTAGCCCCTTAATTCTTTTCGAAAATGGGAGGGGAACCATGTATAACTTTGTCATTGGGAACCGATTATCAAAATTTTTATTTTTTTTTTTTTTGAAAGGGATTGACTACAGTTTTTTTTCGAAAATCAGTTGTGAAATTTGCTGCAAACCCCCCTTCAGGTTGGTACCATAATTGTTCTCCAAAATCTGTGCGGGATTTCCCCTTCCCCCAGAAATATTGATTATCGCATAGCTCCTCCATTTATGGGCCGAATTCCAAAATTTATTTTTTGTTTGGATGGTTTGCCTAGAGTTTGGTCGCATAATTTTTCTACGAAAATCTGTGGGGCAAGTCTTCCACGCGTCCACCCAAAATATTTATTAGAGCACAATTCCTCCATTGGCTTACCGATTTTCAAAATTGTTTATATGGAAGGCCATCAAGTATATTACTCTTTATACTGAAGTCGGCATTTTTTCCAGAATTATTTGAGGAATCATTATAGAACACCGAAAAAGAAATTTGTCCTAACATCACTTCAAATTCGGTGATTGGTAATGGAAAAAGAGAACTTCTTGCAATGACAAGCAAATGTGAAACTAATTAGAAATTATCCAAATTCGCAATATTTTCGGATCGCGACTGCTACATTTTCATGATTTCTTTATAATGTCTTTTTTTGCTGGGAATAAGATTTAAAAAACAACGAATTGAATTTGAGTTCATGGTAACAATAAATAAATTATTGTTTTTGCAAAATAACAGCGTAAAATATTATTAATTTTTAAAATCTATATTAATAAGATTTAAAAAATAACGAAATGAATTTAGTTCTTGGTAAAATTAACAAAAAAATAAATAATTTGTTTAAAAAAAACTGAAAAAATTTTTTAAAGTATCGTCGTATCGACAGTAAAATATCGTCGATACCGATGTATCGGAAAATCTGAAGTATCGCCGATATATCGGTATCGGTATCGGTATTCGTTACATCCCTAATTTACATACACAAAAGTTTGTATGCAGTACGGATTATAAAGTTGTAATCAATCCGGATTATAGAGTACACAATGTAATAAAAAATGATGTCCGAATTACCGACTAATCCAGAAGTATCAAAGTCCGGATTTTCAAGTTTTTAGTATATTGATATACTGTACATCGTTACAGCGAATGCTAAACATCCCAACAAATATTTTAATAATATTACAATAGAAGTAAAAAACATGCTAAATTGAAAAATAAAAATATATATAAAAAACGCAAGAATTCATTTCTGTAAAAATGTTTTAAATTTTTCTGAAACCAAAGCCCTATATTCATTGAATATTTGATGTTCTATCTTGTGAGCCGATATAGATATACGGCTGAAACTTTCACACGGTTCTAGATATACACTTAAAACTCTCTAAACTGCATAGGATTTAAAATAGGTCAATAGGAGCAGTATTTATTTTTGGAAAACGCGAAATTTGCTCTGACTTGGTTTACAGAACATGGCCGATAAATAAAAATAAGATATTATATGATTATTTTTGAAAATCATTTGTAGAGTCTCAAATGTTTTTGAAAGTCTGTACTAGGGTGATTCTCAAAAAATAAATTTTTTTTCTCAGAACAAAGATCAAACGTTTTGTTTAGGTAAGAAAATAGGCATGTTAATATATAAGCTCATAATATTAATGATGAGATAGTGCGCATCGTACTTTTTGATTTTCCATATGATTTGTATGGGATAAATTGAGTTTATTCAACCTCATTGTTGTAAGTACCGAGCGGAACGGCGTAGAATAGTTCTTGGTACACTTTTGCAGAGAATTGAACGTTCTACAAAAAGAATCATACGTAATTTTTTAGTAAGTCAGCTTCATCAAAAGTTATTAACGGTGCAATTAAAATTCACCCTAAATATTTACGATTTTTCAAGAATGCAACAGAAATATTAGGTTATTCGAAAAAATTTTACCAAAATTTCATACAAAATACAAACAGGCCATTTAAGAAATGTCAAGGAAATGTCTGTATATAAGATAAGGTGGTTTGTAGGTGCTCTTAATTGTGGTAGAAGTCAACTGACGATTTGTAAACAATCAATGAAATGAATATAGACAATGCTTAGCCATCAACAAAAAAATTTCATTTAAAATAAAAATAAGATATTTTAAATATTCTGATTCGTATATTTTACAAGGAAATGTTCCAAAACTTCAACAAAATATACCTTACGAATTCCAGAAATTATTTTTACATTTGATAAATCTAGCAAAGTGGAAAGCTACACAATTCCGTTTTATTCCTATTATATTGTGGAGCAATGTTTTGATGCACCATGTACTGGATGATGAAACATATAAAAAATTTTCGATTTTATATTCTTCTTATCAAAATATGTACGTTAAAGATTTGCTAAAAGCATTTTTTTCTTCAGTGTTGTGTATGGTCTTCCTTCGGATACTATGAATATATACAACCTTATCCATCTACCAGATGACGAAGTTTACATAGAACCTCCTGCATCTCAATTTTCAGTTTTTGATTTTGAATGCAGTATGGAGTATTTAAAATCCATTGTAAAATTAACCGCGAATCCAATAGCACAAGTTTAACGATAATTTCACATTTTTCATACTAATCATTCTTCATATAATATTACTACAAGTATAAAGAATTTACAGTTTTTTTTTTGTACTGATATAAAAAAGCACGTTTATTCTACAGGTCCTCAGTTAAACATATATGCTTCCATTCCCTCAGATAATGTATGGGGGAATGTACTAAAGGCAAATATTTGCCGAAAGAGACGTGACCAACAGACAAACTAAAATTGTATTTCCTTTAATTCCAATATTTTTTTTTATGTGGGCTCGCATTTATTTATTTTTTTTTAAAGAGAAGTAACACAATCAGGCAATTATTGCATACGAGTTAATTAATTAATGTGTTACCTTCTTTGGGAAAGGGATATTGTAGAGAGAACAGGTGGTGAAATGGGAGAGAGATAGAAAGCTTAATTCATTTACAACCCTGCTATTACGCGTTTTTTTTTTTGTAGAGCAGTGTCGCAAGCCCGTCTGGTGTCAGGTAGATGGACTGAGAGATTTAAGCTGTGTAGCCAGTTTATTAGTTATTTTACTTTAACAATGGTTTTGCTGCAATACCGACACGAAGGAGGGTGTTGAGAAGTACATTAGGATATGTTGGTATTACTCGCTACCGGTACTGCCAATGTGATTAGTGCTATGCCTTCATCACTTTAACAATCCAACAACAACCAACACAATGACAAGCCAATGAACATGAGAAAAATGCATGATGTTGTTGGCTTGCCTGAAACCAGTCTCGAACTCAAGACCGCAGCGTTTGTAGTCAAACGCGCTAACTACTCAGCCAACTGCACCTTCCTTTAAAATAATATAAAAATAACTTTTTGCAGCATAATTAACTTTATTTTGTGATATAACAAGCACGTTCAATCACACTAACCCCTAACAAAAGTAGTGGTTGCGTTTTTTTTTTTTGGCAGATATTTGCCAGGTGTGAACGTACCTTAAGTAATGGGAATGTTATGGTTATATCAGACACTTTTTGTAGCAAATTTTGTGTATAAAAATTTTCACTTATTTTTCCGCCACACCTAGTTTCTGCTGATCGATTAAGCCATTGGCGACAATTTAGACCAGAGTTATATTAAAATAAACATAGGTATGGTAGATGTTAAGTATATTCTTACCAAATTTCAAAATATAGCGATTATTATCAATCTTTTAGATAAGTAATTCATTTGAATTAAAATACCTACCTGTTCTGTAAATCGAGTCGATTTGAAAACGCTCGATTTTGAGAAATTAAATCCACTAAAGGCAAACTTTTTTCACATTTGTTACCAGTTCCATATACAGCCCAATCATGAATATTCCCTAGAATATTCATGATTGGGCTCGAGAATAACTTCCGCCAATTATAAACTTCCCTCGGAACAAACATATGAAACAGTGGCATCATTGAAAAACAATGGCGGCTGTTTTGCTTGTTGACATTTATTTATTCAGTTTTTTTGTGTACAAAAATAAATTAAATTGATGTTTTAATTAACTATAAAGTAAAATTAAATAAAAAAGTGAATAAAAAATTAATAAAATAGCTGTTCGAGCATTTGTGAAGGAAATTGGTGCTGTAGAAGAAAAAAATCGTACAAGTCACTCTTTGCTGCATTTATGGAAACCACAAGCAATGGATCCATTAAAGTTAAAAATATTTTGTGTTTGTGCTTTATCTGTGGTATTCGACCTACAAGAACAATGAAATATTTTTTATTGATAGAAATTTTGCAACTCTTCAAAGTTGTGTTTGAAGTCTACTTACGATTTGGTAAAGCGCCAAGGAAATGCATATAGACACAAGAGTATTCAATAGAACACTGAAGATGGCACATAGCCGAAACCGGTCTGTTTACAAACCAAATTTGACGTGGGATGACGGAAAATCCTCCCAAATTCATATAGACAATGCTTAACTATCAGCAAATAAACTTAATTTAAGATAGAAATTTCGTTTTATTTATATATTACTTCGATTTTTATGCAAACTCTCATCTATTTTGCCAGTGAAAATTTTTGAGGGAAAAAACCAAGTTTAAATGCATTGAGAATATCTACTTTTTTCCCTGCGAATTTTTTCCATAGGAATTTTTATTCATAATAGGAGAAAAGAGAAAAGTGAAAAAACTCGCACGGAATTTTTGTTTGTGATTGGGTTGATAGTTTAAAGCTTAAACTATCAGATCTGAAATTAATTTACTATGTACGATTTAAAATACATCAAAGTGGGCATTACACATGTTTACAGTATATCGCGTTCCAAAAAAATTTTAGCCGTTACCGACTACATATGTTATGCAGATTTTAAAAAAATAAATATAGTATTTTTCAGCTCTAGTTTGCGAGATAAACGGTTATGTCAAAAATGAAGGCACTTGCAGGACATATATGAACATAACTCGAGAGGGCCAAGCTCTATTCAGTTAAGTAAAAAATTCGAAATTCAACAAAAAAAATAATCTTGAAGCCGCACAAACATAATTTCTAGATCAGCATTTTCATCAGTATTTTTTAATTTTATGCATTCTTAAAAAAATCCAAATTTGTATAAAACTTTTATTTTTTGGGTTACTAAGCAAATTTAGAAATAATTTAGAAGAAATTTGTAGAATTTGGTTTTTGTTTTTTACTGAATAGAAAAACCTCTTCTCAAGTTATGCTACTTCATGTGGTGAAAGTGCCTTTATTTTTTACATAACGCTATATCGTGAAAGCTAGAGCTGATAACTAAAGAAACAATTTTCATTTCTAGCAAACGAAAAAATTTTTCGAAATTTATAAACATGTGTTATTTATTTATTTTTGGAAAACGAGAAATTTACTCGGAATCAGTTTACAGAACTAGGCCGATAAACAAAAAAAATTAAACAAAAACCTTTTATTTTAAAACGTTGGAAAATATTTTACGGATTGACCATTTTAACGTTGGCAAATAGTACTAATTTTTCTATAAAAATTGTTTTGCCAGTGATATATTTTTCATACGGTACAATTTCTGCCTGGGTGGTTATAATAGTTTAAAAGGGTTTGCCTTTCACTATAACCTTTTAAGTTAACACCATAATATTTTTATTTGTTTATTTTTTTTTTAATTTTTCAAGTTTAACACTGTGCCAATAAAACGTGAGTGGTCAAATCAAAAAATAAAAAGTTAATACGCAGTCAAGTGCAGAAAAGTGTAAGCTTTCAAATGATAAAAAGAAAATTTTAGAAATTGCAAGTTTACGAACTTAATTGATGCCAAGAACAGCCATATACCTGCCTAACGTAGATTGAACAAAGTACATCATCTATCGGCAATAAATTTGAAAATATACCTGAAATACATTAGACATTTCTGCTGCAATAAGGAATAAGTTCTTAAATCAACTTAAGCAATTTTTACTTTAACACTATTTCATTCCTTAAATATTCGGCCATGTCACATACCGCAGCATAGCAGCGCCGCCAACAGTCTGGACATACCTGACAAATTTACGTATTTTAGTTTTCTTTTTTAGACACCAGCTGCTACAAAAATGTGGTAGGTTGAATTCCGTTTCTGAACGGAATTGATCTCTGTGGCATGGCTGATTAACGCATTCAGTTGAAGGTTGCAGTGGCTGCAATCACACATAAACTAGGAAGGGTCAAACAAGAAATATATCATGTAAGCCTATAAATTTTTTAGCAGTACTCTAAAGTACTTTTCTTAAGTCGACTTAATTATTTAATCCTTCTTGCTACAAATTTAATGAAACTCGGAGAGATCTTTTCGTTCTGATTATTATAATTAAAGGTGGAAAGCTAAACAGTTCATTATTACACACTATGGAAAATAAAGTTACCCTAAATTATATTTGTGAAGAGCTGCCGATACAGGTAGCTGCAGCAACTGCGAAAAAGTTCAAACAGAATGAGAAAAACTAAATCTGAAATTGTGTAAGTTTTTTAACAATTAAAAAATGTTCAGACATTCAGTTATAAACTTAATAATTTCAAATTTAGTCACCGGAATGTCATAATAATCTTAAATAACTATAGTAGTATGCCAGTTTTTTCTCCAATGTATTGCCATGGATGCGATTTTTTTCGTTTAAAATTTGAAATATAGAGCTGCGGTAAATTTCAGATTGCTATTCGGCGAATATTGGCGCAGATATTCGTATTTGTATTCAGAACACTAAACATTTATATTCGTAACATCACTAGTACCAAACCCATTTAAAACAAATGATTTTTTCAGCGGCTTATATTTGTTTTAAAAATTATTTTTTAATTATTAAACATAAAAGAAAACAATTATTTTTTAGTAAAAAATATTTGGCCTTTTTGAACTTTTATTTTTGCGGGATTTGACCTTTCTCTTAGCCTTTTAAAACGACGGAATTACTTCCTTTTTTCCTCTTGCTTCTGGCGACACTGCCTGCAAGAGACTGTTTCACACCACAAATAACCCAAGGTTAGTCCCAATTTTATTTTAAAGCAATTTTGGTGACCTTTCTCAGCGAAGAAAAAAAAAACACTGACAAATTAAATTAAAAAATATATTATATTTTTACAGCTATTTGTTAATAAGATTTATTATTCCCCCAGTGACATCTAAGATACACTTTGTTGCCAATCAGTCTTTATGTGAGTTTTTTATCTTCAGTATAATAAATGTACAGGTACTATTATTATTCGTCCTTAGCATCGATTTTATTGCTGTTCTCTTGCTATTATTATATGGCTTTGTTTTCCCTGCATTTCGTACTTTGTGCTATGAATCATTTGCTTAGGTATCCATTATCTGATTAACTAAATTTTTATTGTCGGTGATAATTCTATTTTTTCTCCAGTTTTTTCTCGTTTTTCCTTGTTATTTGTGAATGCGTTATTATTCAATTGCAGGTTGATTGTTCCCGTTCCCTAACCTTTTTTTATAATTTACGCAGGGGTATTACTTAGCTGCAGACACAACCACAAATACCCGTGAGTTTGTGTTAAGGTATAATACCAACATTAAATTACACACAGAGTTTATTTGGTAGACTTTATATTTAATTTGCATTCGAAATGATGTAGACTTTTAAAAAGTTTCTTTAAGAAATAATCGCTTTTAGCACAATAAAAAATTTCTGGAAAAAGTAGTCTAAAATTGATGAATTGATTGAGTAAGCAGGAGATATTAGGTAGAACAAAAATATTGCCCAATTTTTAAAAATATTAATAATCCTCATGGAAACGATTAAAATTGCCATTTGTGCAATTGCGGCAACTTGAGAGGCGTGTTTCATGAAGCTTCTTTTGAAACTATTGTGCAACTTTTAACAGCTAATTTCAACTTACTTATCCAGTTACTTTTTGTACTCCATCACAACAATAATAAATTATATGAATTTTTTGTGATTTTTATCCCTTTTCCGCTATATTTTCTTAATTCTTACAGATAAATTCATAACAAATATTTATAAATTCAAAGTTTTTATTAATATTTGTTGACGTCTATTTTTATTATTTCCTTTCAAATGCACAAATACTCCGTGCAAGCTTACGAGGCTAAATTGTGTCGTATATTAAGATTGGTTGTGCAAGTGAATTTTCAAAACATATTTTGACATTTCATTTACGAGAGTAGAAAAATGCACAGTTTGTGCAGTTTACGAGGGTTTTGAACGTTTTCATGAGGACCCTTATTGTATAATTAAATAGTTTCGCTTTTAAAACTATTTGGGTCTTAACCATTTCGATTATTTTTTTTTATAAACAGAAGTAACACAATCAGGCAATTAATGCCTACCAGTTAATTAATTAATGTGTTATCTTCTTTGGGAAAGGGATAGTGTAGAGAGAACAGGTGGTGAAGTGGGAGATATAGAAAGCTTAATTCATTTACAACTCTACTATTGCGCATTTTTTGTAGAGCAGTGTTGCACGCCCCTCTGGTGTCAAGTATTAGTTATTTTACTTCGCCGACGGTTCTATTACAATACCGACGAAGGAGGGTGCTGTGAAGTGCATTAGGATATGGTAGTATTAATCGCTGCCGGTACTGCCAAGGTGATCAGTGCTATGCCTTCATCACTTTAACAGTCCAACAACATCCAACGCAATAACACATCAAAGCACATGAGAAAAATGCATGAACTCAAGCCCTAGCGCTAGCCACTCAGCCAACATCACCCTCAATAAAATTATAATTATTTTAAGTATTCTAAACTTGTATGACACTTTTACGAAATTAGATTGTAGCACGGAACGATCTTTCGGGAATCTGCTACAAATAGTGGCGAGAGTCTACAGACTATTCAAGAATGCTTAAAAGTATAATTATTGACATGTATAAATGTCAATGTTTATACAGCAGTGTTTATTTTGTCAAGATATATATATATATATATATATATATATATATATATATATATATATATATATATATATATATATATATATATATATATATATATATATATATATATATATATATATATATATATATATATATATATATATATATATATATATTATCGATAAATGAGGCTATCAGTGCAAAAGTGGTGTAACTCAAATTTTTTTTGGTTGCTGGTCTGGTGTTAAATGTATTCCTTACATCACCATCTATCATTACAAAAGTAGAGTAAGCCAACTTTTGTTTTCAAAATTAGGCGAAGATGAAAAATCGTTTTTGCAGAGAATATAATATAACAAAGCGATAGAGAAAAAGTGGTTTAAATTCCCATTATTTGCTAATTAAATATTTTCGAGTTACACCACTTTTACACTGATAGCCTCAAATATAAGTATAGTGCAATCGTATTGAAACTTGACTGTTCAATTAAATAAACAGTGAGTGTAGGAAAAAATAAACATTACTCTATGGAATTTGTCTTTATCTTTGACCTATAGAAAATTGACAAGCATAAGAATATTATAGAATAGAATAGTCGGTAGGGCATTCAATCGATTAATCATTAATCGGTTCATCGTTAACCGGTCAACTGATTAAATCCTACCCGACTAACTATTCGATTAATTGAAAATATGCTAATTTTGATTAACGATGTAATCTGTTAAACTCGTTCGATTTACCGAACAACCCAAATTTTATATATAATAATTTTTACGAAATTTTTATATATTAAACAAATTAGGTACAAGTCTGAAATTTATTATTTCGGACTTTTAGTACATTATTTAAATTCTAAAATAGAGTTAAAGTAAAATGAATGTAAGATCTTACAGAAAACCCTCTTGTATTCTATTTCGTGACAAAAATTAGTTAAATAGCTGATGTTTCCTTATAAAAAGCATCTACCTGTATAAGTGGTAAAAGTGGTCAAGAACGCTGATGATACGGTCTAGCGGCCTGTTGAAATCAGTAGTACTAATACGTTCTGCTAGTCTGATTAGATATACTAGATTGGAATATATCTTAATAATAATTTCCTTATAAAAAGCATCTACCTGTATAAGTGGTAAAAGTGGTCAAGAACGCTGATGATACGGTCTAGCGGCCTGTTGAAATCAGTAGTACTAATACGTTCTGCTAGTCTGATTAGATATACTAGATTGGAATATATATTAATAATAATTTCAATTTACATTAATTCTAATAATGAACTAAAAAGCCGAAATTATCCAAACGATATTGTTAAAATATAAAACCTAAATAGATTGCTATTTAAATATTCAAATATGATAGAAATTTTCTCTAAGATATGACAAAGATGGGGTAGTGGAGCAATTGCTGTTGTCAAATATATCATTGCACGAGTAAAATCTATAAATATATGAACATTATAAAAACGATATACTCTGTATGTATAAGCAAAATGTATGTTAACATTTTTATTAAAGAGAACTAGACATAAAAGTTTATGTTGAAAATCGTCTTTAATTAATGGTTAAAGCCATGTTACAATAATACAAGGTAAAACTGTCAGAGCACCTGTAGTTGTGAGTTTATACTTCCCAAATGTCAAACCCGCTTTATCAGAGAAACAAGCCTATGCAAAATTTACGGCGGCGGCAAACCAAATTTAATACAAGCCGCCTATTATTTTTATATTTTAATATAATTTTTTTATTATAATTTGTATATGAACATTTGTATATGAAACATAAAGTTCTCTGCTGTAAAGAAAAGTTTTATATCACATTAAGTAAATTAAAAGAAACCATGCATTTTTCATAGCCTAACTACATTTAACGCTTATTAGACTCGCAATAGATATGTCTGTATATATACTAAATTATTAGTCAAAAAATTTTATCTTAGTATGATCATCTATGAGTGCTCTGTACAAATTGGCTTTTGGCATTAATTTTGGCCACTATGATAATTAACACGACTTTTATTTTGATAAATACGCTACTGATTATTCAATTTGTCGAGAAAAATTAAAAATAAGATCTCCATCAGAACAAATTCACTCCGAAATAGCAATACTTACTTGGGTATGATGGTTGTATGTTTGAAGAAATATTTTCGGTTGTAGACATAAAGGTTAAGAATCGTAACAAGCCAATGTATTTTGCGGCAACTTAAAACGATCGACTTGTTTCTCTGGTTTTTACACTTAGGAAACATTTTACATTAACAATATGTCTGTTGTTTTTGTATTTTATTTAGGGTTTGTGATTTCCCGGACTTTTACAATTCCTGTTAATTTTCTAATTAAAGTAGATTTATTAAGTGAAAATTGGCAAAATTTTGGTTGTTTTATTAATGTAAACATTCTTTTTAAGTAAAATTTTATATAAAAACTATTCTAAAACAAATTTTTAAGTGAATTCAAGAAAATAGAGTTTATAGTTATTACACAGTAAGATATCAAATAAAAACTATTTGACTACTGTTACCGCAATTTGTTAAAAATGTTATTTTAAGACCTCCAAATCATTTTATAAAGAACTTGCCGTAATGTTTCATAATTTTCTTGAAACTTTTCCGGGAGGACCCTTATCGTTAAGTACAAACAAATTAGAGTACAATATTCATGCGCCGAATTTTATGTGCCCTGAGTCACAAAATGTCTAAATGTCTTTGATTTTTAACGTTATTTCACTTAAGACATCTCCTTCAGGGTTTCAATAATAGCGTCGACTGACTTATAACAAATTTAAGTAGTGTCAACTCAAAGTTTTTACAGCTTAAATGAGCTTAGAATTTCCACTACACTTTCGAAAATTTGTTCGCTTATTCTGCTTAAAATCACTCAAAGTTCGTTTAATATCGAATTATTTACTTTGGAAAACGACTAGAGCACATCAATCATTAATACCTATACAAATTATTCCACTTTGTTCGGTTATATTGATTAAACGACACACATTACTAAACTCATCTTGCATGTACTTTTGGAATCAAGCAATAATTTTTCTCGTAGACGGATTAGGAAAAATGGTATGACTTCAATTTCATGAAATTTTTATGAAATTTGCGTATAAGTTTGAACCGTTCACATTTTTATTTTGTATTAAAAAAATTGTATGGACATTTTACTGGCAGTTTATCGATGTCGAAGGAATTTTTTCTATCTTACAGTAACATTTGAAACAAAAACTAAATTTCAGATTTTTTTTTGCTTTAAATGAAATTAAAAGAATGAATAATTTCCTTGTATATTTTATATATATGTGTATGTCAAAAAGTCCATATATTTATGAAATAACTTGTATTTTTAATTTCCCGTTTTCCCGGAAAATCTCGAAAATTTCCTGGGTATATTTTAGTAGATTTTCGCGGAAATTCCCGCACGGGAACTCCCGAATCCCAAGCCCTAATTGTATTAATTGTTGTAGGGACAGTTCTACCTGTATTTATTGTATCATGGGTAAAATCTAATTAATTTGTCATCCTTTTAAAACATATGTCTATTACTTATTAACTCCCGACCAAGAAAGTGGGGTATTATAAGTTAGAAGTGTGTGTCTGTACATCTGTTTACTTGTGTGGCTGTCTGCGCCATCGTACAGCCCAAACGGATGTATCGAATTTGATTGTGTATCGTTTGTTTCGTAGGTGACTTGATCGAGAGTGTTCTGTGCAAGTTATCTCATCTTTTCCGAAATAAATGGACGAATATTGACGTATATGGTACACGTTGACTGTGTAAAACAAAACTTTTAAATAAATAAATTTCTTACCTGCAGAAGTTTAAACAAAATTTAATTTGAATTTCTTTAATAGTTTCAAATAAACAGGGAATACGTAAACAAGCTCTTGACACTTTTGACAACTACCGTACACCATAAATTAAAACAAACATTAATCAGCTGCCTTGCTGCTGCCACCTGTAAAATCTAATCGCCATGTTTCTTCTTTTACAGCTAGTCAAAAATTAATTCCGGGCGGTCAATGCGGCGAGCACAGCTAGTATTTAAAAAATGACCTCGAGGTAATTTTTTTGTATAAATACTCTATAAAAAATGTATTGCCAATATTTCAATACTTCTTTGAATAGTGGAAAATATTTCTAAGCTCTGTATCAAAAATTATTGTTTTTAAATATCGAACGTTGTTATCAGTGTTTTTTAATCGTAGCACCGCAATTGTTCGAAACACGGGGCACAATTAATATGCATGCTTAGCGGCGATTCACAAAGGTATAGTTTGTATGTATTTTCTGTAAAAATTGGCTAATATATAATGAGTGATACAAAAAGTTGCTAATACTTACTTGATTTTACAATAATCAATAAACTACCCAAAGCTCTACCAAATATATACTTTTAAAAATTTTCCATAGCATGCTTTACTTACCTTGAAAATTTATCAAGCAATACTTAAATCTAGTTTTAAATACCAAAAGAAATTAAAACTTATGTAATTAAATAAAATTGAGCAAAGCAATATTTTTGTTTAAACATACATAATTATTTAAACACTAGCGATTGTGTTCTTCATTGCCAAAATGCCTTCTTTTCTGAAATAATAAGAGATAAACATTAATTGCAAACGCTTCAAGTCAAGTTAATATGACATTAATGTTAAACATAAATTCCATTTTTATGGGCTAAAATAAATCGAATTAATTTTAATGTTTATTTTGAAGATTTAATTGATCATCATTATTTAAATGAGTTTCTGGTGTGAAAGTTTATTTGCTGAAAGGTCCTTATGAGTTGTAATAAAATATATGTACATACTAAAAGTGTGCGCAGTTCCAAAAAAATTTACATCGTTGAATTGAACTGAATTGAATTTTTCAAGCGTAAATATTGTTTGTAGTTATAATATGAATTGAGGGTAAGGCAAATATAGAGAACATTGAAACAACAATGCATAAATTTGTTGTACAAAAATTGAATAGACACTTGTGTCAATTGTGCAATAAAAATCCTGTACAATTCGGAATATATATCATTTCACATAAACTTTGGAAATACACATATACATCTTAAGCCTTATTAGTTTTTCTGCATAATAATATACAAATTACATACATATATTCATACACACATATTAAATTTTTTTTAGAATGAGCAGAAAAACATAACAAGGGGTGATTTTAATTATGAAGAAAACGCAACAAAAGTAAAAAATCCCTGGCTTTATTTGTTTCTTCTTTCACCCATGCACATGTTGTGATAATTGTCATAATTGAAATTAGATTGGTCACAACATTAAACGATGCCGTTGGTCGGCACTGTTGTTGTGTGCTTTCATGAAAGCGAATAACCATTTTAGTCTTCTCATAAAATCAAAAGCAATAAAACAAGAGAACAACTCATTAGTGTACACAGAAAAAAAAAAAGATTTGTAAATAGAGTTAATTTTTTAGTAAACACAATTAAAACCTTCACTAGAAATGAGCCTATAAAGATTTTTGTAATTGCAAAAACTTTAGTTGACATTTTTAACCAAAAAAATATTAAAATATTTATGAGTTTTTGCGCCATGCATAACAAATAATTTTGAATAGTTCAGTTTATTGAAAACAAATTCTGTGTTAGTCGTATAAATTAATTAATTGGTTATATTAACTAAATATATTTTGAAATTTAAATTAAACATTTACAATTTAAATTGCTAGTTGCAATTCGATGATACTTTTTTCTGTGTACACTATCAACACTTCGCAAACTGATGCTTTGTGCTCACATTTAGTATATACACATACGTACATAAATACATACATATATTTTTCCATTGTTCAATGGTCTTTTAAAAGGAATTTGTTCTTACCAAACAGATAAAAGTAGGATATTCATTTTGGGCAAATTTTTTCAGAAATTACTATTTTACAGATAACTTTGTTTCGGTTCAGTATTATAAGACATTTTGTAACCATTGCCATTCATCAGCTATATAGAGCGTGGAGCTACGATACATTTGTAGAACATTTTGTATAATAGTTTATTTCATATTGCCCTATTCCAAATGGCCTATTAACTCTAAAAATATTTGTTTCAGTGGTTATTCTTAGATTGTCTTACGTGTCTCGTGTACGGCTGAGAGCAAGAGTGTCCCTCCTTCTAGGAGATTTGGATGTAACTCAAGTTTTTTTGTGAATCTTGTCACATGTTTTGAAAACACTGTATACACCATAGGGACATCTAGATCTTTATGAATTCGCTTATTTCTAATATACTACGGGACTGATGTAAGCGTTTTGATGCTGAGGCAGTGCCTCATAACATGATACCATAGTACCATATTGGTTTTATAATAGAGTTGTACACAAGAAGTTTACAGTCCATGCTTAGTGTAGAATTCCTTCCAATGAGCCAATTCATTTGAGCCGCTTTTAATTTCATTTGGGTCACCTTTGTATTTATGTGGGACTCCATTGTTCGACGACGATTAAGAGGAACACCGAGATATTTTACTTTAGTGCGTTGAGGTATAGTTTGGTTATTTATTTGTATCGGTGGACATTTTTGTTCGTTAATTTTTAGCCGCCATTGGTTTAGACATTTTTCCAACTGGGGTATATACTCTAACGGTTTGCGGGAAGCTTCTTGATGTCTAGTAGTTGTGAACACTTAGAAAAGCTGTATCATCAGCGAATGTTGATATGTGTATGTTACTGCTCAAAGGCATATATCAGATAGAATATAGAGCCGAGGATGCTGCTTCGAGGAACTCCGGCTGCAATCGGTTGTGGAGAGCTTAGAGAACTACCTTCCTTAACAACAAATTTTCGCTCAGTTAAGTAGCTTTCTAAAAGCTTAAAGGTGTTTCCGGGTAGGTTTTGCATTAGTTTATGTATTAAACCTTCGTGCCATACTTTATCAAAAGCCTAAGAAAGATCAATGAACAACAACAGCAGAACAATATTTTTTTCTTCAAATGTTTTTACAGCCACCTTCACAAGCCTATGCATTTATTCGATAGTACTATGTTGTCTCCTAAAATCAAACTGATCATCTGGGATGCATCCACTCCCATTTAGTATGGGGATCAACTTATTTATAAGCAGTGTCTCAGATAGCTTTGACATATTTGACAAAAGGATTATATGCCTATAAGATTCCATTTTAGTGTGGTCTTTTCCGGGCTTAAGTAGCATAGTAATCAATGACATCTTCCATTCCGCAGGATAGTATTCTATTTCTACAGCGCTAAAAATAAATAAAATAACCTTTTCGATATATGGGGTAGCTCTATAAGCATTTTGTTGCTGATTTTATCAGCACCTAGGGCTGTCTTTGAATTTAAGTGAGCGATAGCATTTCCAATTTCCCGAATGTTAAATCTCAAAGAACGACATCTTCACCGAAAACTGGTGGTAGCTCAACTATATTAGAAGGTGTGTTTGGAGTAAATACCTATTTCAGTTTGTTAACGATGAGCGTATTTTTTGCATCAGTTCTTGCCCAGTCTCCATTCGAACTTCGTAATATATGTTAACACATCATCGGTCTTTTAAGTCTTCTGGCTGCACGACATAACGAATAATCCGTTTGTGGTGTTGCGTCGAGATCGTGTAGGAATTTTTGAAGAGATGCAGTTTTTTGGAGTTCAAATAATTTTTTAAGCTGCTTGGTGCATTTCTTCAGCATAATTTTTAACTGCGGGGATCTGTAGCGTTGTCAATCTCTTCGAACTCTCTTTTTTCAGACAATATCAGTTCCACACCCGCAGAGTAAATTTTTATAAATCTCACCTTACTTAATGTAAGCCTCTAACTGTGTAATAGAGACGTCTATATTCTTAGGCGTTCTTAGTGGTAAGTTTTCCGTGCAATGGGCACTTAAATGTTTTTTGTAATTTAACCAATTGATTGGTGGATGCAGTAAATTGCAAGTGGGTGAGGTTGTTAAGAGTGACTATATGGTAATAATAGTGGGTGAGTGTTCTGAAGATAAATCCAAGGAAGCTTCAACCTTAATTATTTCGTTGGAAACTCCTTTTACTACTCCGAAGTCAATAACATCAGGAACTGTTTGCCGATCTGTTGGCCAATAAGTTGTCTGACGACTTGTTGTAACATTCAAGCCCATTTTAGTAATTGTATTGGAAAAAAAGTAGACCTTTAGGAGTGATTAGCCGTGAACCTTTGAACGTATGCTTAGCGTTGTAGTCACCGGCGACTAAATATCGTGGGCCTAATGAATTAAAAAATCTACTATATTGACTATCTGTAATACAAAACCTGGGAGGATAGTAAATTGATGAAATCACCGGGTTTGATGAGCATTTTCAATGCAGATGTTAGTTGCTTAAAGATAGTCTACATAATGATCAGCAATTAAGCAGTGTCTTAATCCCGATTTTATTAGTATAGCTGTTCCACCAAAAGCTCTAGCTTGGGATCCTTTGTGTCGTAATGAGCTTAAAAAGCTTCTAGCTGTCAAATGCGTCTCAGATATAAGCATAATATCAATTTGTTTCCCCATAATAATGTATGCGAGCTGGTTTTTATGTTGGCGGATGCCGTTTGCATTCCAGAAACATTTAAGTTCATGGCTAGTTTAATGCAGTCTGCAATAATGTAGACTGCATTTTCATCATTTCGTGCATCATGTAGGTTATGTTGGTTGTAAAAAAATTTACTGTTTCAGTTAAATTATATATTGAATATATATATATATATATATATATATATATATATATATATATATATATATATATATATATATATATATATATATATATATATATATATATATATATATATATATATATATATATATATATATATATATATATATATATATATATATATATATATATATATATATATATATATATATATATATATATATATATATATATATATATATATATATATATATATATATATATATATATATATATATATATATATATATATATATATATATATATATATATATATATATATATATATATATATATATATATATATATATATATATATATATATATATATATATATATATAAATATATATATATATATATATATATATATATATATATATATATATATATATATATATATATATATATATATATATATATATATATATATATATATATATATACATATATATTTATATATATATATATATATATATATATATATATATATATATATATATATATATATATATATATATATATATATATATATATATATATACATATATATATATATATATATATATATATATATATATATATATATATATATATATATATATATATATATATATATATATATATATATATATATCTATTGAAGCCTCGGTTCGATCAAAATTGAAACCAGTATAATCGTTAGCAAGAGGCTGGTAGCTGGTTTGTACAACTGGGGATAATTGGTGTTGTCCAAAGTAATAGGTTGAGCATAGATATGATTACTTCTTTTAGACAAAGACTGCTTACCATATACATAGCCAGCACAGAAAAATTATGATAGCTTTTTTTTAACAAACATGTTTTTGAAACTGATTTCAAACATTTATTATTGTCTGTTTTATGTTTGATGAATAATTTTGTTTGACCTGGAAATTTAGTGTAATCATAATATAGATATTATAGAGTAATATTGTTCCAAAAATTAGGTGCTGAGACTTGCGAATACGACCCTTACATCGGATTTTCTAACTATAAACCTTTTTTCAAATTTTCCTACTTGTTTGTTCTGCTATATGTTGTAATTGTTGTAATTTGCTTCCGAGACCAGTTGTTATTAAATCAAAATACCAATGAAGTAGTCGTTTTCAATTTTAAGGCGAATGTTTAATGCATTTTGAAATTTGGATACACTTTGCACTTTATTTTTTAAAGCATTTTGAATTTTTAAATCGGTCGTATATACCAACATATAGCACCTACTGTGTTAAAAATATATAATTTATTTAAATACCTTATAGCCTACAGCCTTATAGCTTCTACAGTGTTAAAAATAGCTATCTAATTTTTATAGAATTTATAGTCTACATCCTTAGCTGCAACTATTTATATATTTTTGTGGATCAAACTATTAGTTTGAAAGATATGGGTTTCTCGCATTATATTGGTAAAATTAGACAATAACAGATATTGCTCACTGTGTTAAAACAGGTGACTAATTTTGTACGGACCTTAAAACCTATATGCTGCCAATAGTTCATCCATATATTTTTTGTCGATAAAACTAATAATTTGGAAGTTAAAAGCTCTCTGACGACTAAAGAAGTTTATCGGTAAAATTTGCTTTATATAAGAACATATAGCGCCCACAGCGTTACAAATAGCTATCTAATTTTTACAAAATTTTAGCCTACTTTCTTTCCTATAACTCATCTATACATTTTCTTAGATCAGACTATTAGTTTGGAAGATATGGTTTTCCGAAGACGTAAGAATTTTATTGGTAAAATTGGTCTTATCTAACAACATATAGTGCCCACTGTGTTAAAAATACCTAATTTGCTTAGAGCCTTTCCAAGAATACGTTTTTTGTGGATCAGAATTGGGAAATTAACGGATTTGTGAAAAGATTTACGATCACGTTTAATATTTATACGGCCTTGCGTTAAAAATATTATAATCGGCCCGGGATACACAATAATTACTATAATCTGTAGTTAAGCTAAACTTTTTATATTGTTTGTAATATTTGTTCTACACATTTTTTTTAATTTATATAACTGCTTAGAACAAACTTTTTTCGTTTGATTTTTATACTTATGTGTATATGTATATGTTCGCATATATATCACACATGCTGCTTATAATATCCATAGTGGCCAAATTTTTGATAGTTTTTTAAAATTTTTTAAAAATATTGATTGGTTCTTGATAGAGCCTAAATAGAATACCATATTTATATTGATTGCCGAAATGAATTTTCAAATATTTTTGACAGTTTTTTTACGACACTGCTTACTATAAATTTTTAAAATTTTTGAAAATAGAAAAAATGGCATAGCATAGTTGAATAGAAAAAAATAAGATAAAAACATCCATGGTAATGTTTATGTGTCAATTGTAAAAACGTTTCCGCATCAAACGCAATTACTTTTTTATCAACATTTAAAAAAAAAATACCGATGTTTTATAGACGTACTCTTCTGCTTATAACTAGCTATTGGTACAAGTACTAACTGCCCTAATGTTCCAAAAACCTTTTCATGTGCTATTTTGTTCATCACATACTTTAAAAATAAATTTTATTTCACACAACAATTGTATTTTCATATAAAAATATTGGAAAAAATCCAAGTTGCTTTCAAATAGCGTTTGGTGCGGAACATTTTTGATCTGAATCACCTAAAAAAGCGATATTTATTACTTGTACAATACATGATAGTACATTGTAATATGCCTAATGCACAGTTTGCTCAGTTTCATGAAGACTCTTAAAAATTATCCAGATGCATGCTATAAATGCTTAGAAAAAACTTTTATTTGAGAGGCTTATCTTGGCAATATCTTGGTAAGCCACAAAAACAAAATATTTAATAAATCAACTTTTAAGTTTAAAAAAATTTAATATTGTATGGATTTTGCATTTTTCTACTTTAGTCGTAAATATGCAGCATAATTATTCGAAAAATAATAGAATTTATCCCAAAATTTTTCTAAGCTTCAAAACTATAGTATCCAGCAAGAGAATGACCATATAAAACTAATTTTTGTTTTTATGTGCTTTACAAAGTTATTGCACTAAGCCCTTCAATTAAAAATTTTAATAAAATCGGGAAAAGTTGCATACGTACTCACAAGAGTGCCTTTTACCTATTGCAAACGCTTTATAGGAAAACAATTTTGCTACAATTTTTTAAAACTTTTAAATTTACAAAGAAAAAAATTGTGACTGCATTCGGTATCTTTATACCATATTAAATACTTAAAATATATAAGCTTAAGCCATTCCAATGACCCCAGCTTATTTCTGTAAACGAACAACTGATTGGCAATAAATTTCTACTAAAAACCAACCAACATCAACAGCACCGACAACCAGGAAAACAATGTATGTCGTGGCATAAATTTTAAAAGAATCTCATAAATTGTGATTTTTTGACAAAAAAGAAATAACAAATAAAATAAAACAGAGCTTATCTTTATTACGCGTCGTCATTTGGATTTCGCTGATGATGGCTTTTTTTTGCTCCTGTCACTTGGTTGGTATAAAGGTAAACAATAGCAAATGGTTGCTGGTATTAAATACACATGAGCATCAAAAATCCATAGGAAAAAGAGGAAAAAAGAAACAAGAAATACAATAAAAAGAAAATCACTTGTAACGTATAATAAAACAAAAAGGGAAAAAAACCCTTAACATCGCCAAACTTTCGATTACAATTGCAGATTTTTAAAATGTTGAATGCAAAAATAGTAAATTTGCTGGTTAAGCAAAGCTAAAATAGGTAAAATTTATGCTTGAAAAAAATATACAAATACAGCAAAAAGATGTTTTGTGCATGTGCTGAAAAACAAAAGTGAATGTGTTGGAAAATTGAAACAATGATAAAAATACAAAAACAAAACCAATTAATAAACATTTTGGTTAAAAAATTTATTGTTTAAAGAAACGTTGTACTTAAATTTAAATATTAAAGGAATTCACAAGGTAGTCCTTAGTGTTCTAAATGTTGTAGGTACTAACGTTATACAATAGTTGTATGTTTGTTGTTGATAATCTCAATAAAAAATATAATATGACACTACAACTTATGTATATATGTTTTTATGGTGTGCTATGTGTTTAGCTGATTAATTTTCGCATAAAATCGAATCTATTTTGAATTTTAGTTTTTGTATTTTTATTGTATGTACCTACATAAATATTTTTTATTTAATACTTTGATGTTTAATTTTTGAAGTTTTTTCGACTTCAGTATTTGAACATACATATGACAGGGTATTCAAATATGTCCTATTTAAAATGTTGTACTATGTTAATACCTATGACATTAGTACACCTTGTGAATTCCTTAATTGTTTTGTAAAACTTTTACGACTAGGAAGGACTATTACGCAATAAGCATTCTAAAAAATTTCATAATTTAAGTGCAGTTTCTTTAATACAGTCAATTGATTTGAGTATAAAATTTTTATGAAAAGCACTCACTTTTTTGAGTGATTCCTATACAAATTTTTTAATCAAATCAGTTGTTGTATTGTGGAAACAGCACTTTAATCTGTTTAAATTATGTGAAAAGTCTGATATTAGCTAGCAATGGTATTTTTTCGCTTCAACATTTAAAGGTCATACATTAGTCTTTATTTACATTTGTTACTTCTATGTATATTGTTTTATTGTAGCACAAACAGAAAAATCTCGTTCTACATTGCTCTTTTTACTTCTAGCAGAAGTTGCGCTTACAAATAAGAAGAAGGAACCTCCTATATTTTAGATCTTGCTCACATGTTTTTAATACATTTTTTTCATCTTTATCCTTAATCAAACCATTTTTTCTGTCTACATATGCGGTCTGTTTTTAATATCGGTCAGTAGCTAAAGATCAAAATTTCGATGCAGAACCATTTGCACAAGATTGTGAATTGGGCTGATATACCATACCATTTTGCAAATGTTATAATGCCAGACCATTTTCAAGAGATTGTGAAGAGGCTTATGTGTTGTTTCCATAAAGCTAACAAGCACTGCTTGTCAAAAATTTATATAAAAAGCATTCAGTTTTTTTAGTGATTTCCATACAAATATTTAATCAAGTCGCTTGTCGCTTCACCTATTCAAAGCCGTTTTCAATATTCACTTAATTTATGATCAAAAATACTATATATATTATATAATATTTTTTCCTTGTTCCTTGGAATATTGATCATGCCTTATTATTTCGCAATATAACGACACAAGCCTTAAGATACGGTCACGCTTGGCAAATATATGCCAAAAAAACGAGACCAGCAGGTAAGCTAAAATTGTATTTCCTTTAATTCCATTTTTTTTTAATATGGATTAGCATTAATGAAAAATAATATAAAAATAGATTTTTTCAGCATAATTAACTTTACTTTTTGGTATAAAACCAAGTTAAATCACACCAACCCAGAGCAAAAGCAGTGATTACGTTTTTTTGGCAAATATTTGCCAAGTGTTACCGTACCTTTAGACTAATATAAACACTTTGTGCTACATATTTTGCTTCTTTTATTACCTATTTAAAATTTTAAAGAAAATTTTCCACATGAAATCTTTATATTCGACAGACAAAATTTGTTTGCGGTTTTTTGTTAATACGGATTTGTGTATGTGTATGAGTATTTAATCGAATACCCGGGATGTAAGGAAGAATGAACGTAAAAAAATTTTGCTTTCACATTTTGTATACATCATTGAAACTTAATGGAGTGTACCACAACTGATACAGTCAAATAAAAAGCCAAACAACAGTGATGGTTTTTTCTTTGGCGGCTTACTTAACAATATATATATAGTGATAGTTGCAAAATAAAAGTGAATATTAGCAATTTAAATAAATGTAGCTGATATACTATATTTAAAACAGGCTTTTAATGCAAACTTTCTTAAGCATAAACATTCAGTAAAAATGGGGTTACACATATAGAAATAATATACATCAATACATATATGTATATGTATGTATATGGTACAAGTATAGCACAATATAAAATAATAAGAAAGCAAGAGCAAAAAATACTAATAAATTGTTTAATTCACAAGCTCAGTCTTATGTATTATAGTTTAAAAAAGGCGATATTTGTTTATGTGCTGTGAACAGACAAATATGTTGTATCGTTATTTTGTAGTATTATTAGTGTCAATTTAATGAATACCAACACAAGGCGAAAGATCAGCTGACTAAGAAAATGTTTCCATATATAAACTATCAACTGTTTTAATATATCAGGCTTTTGACAGCCGAAATATAAATTCGCCGTGCAGAATTTATATTTGGGCTGTGAAAAAAGCTGATAAATTAACGCAGTTCGCAGTTCAAATATGTTACAAAATTCGTAGTCACCTGATCTCTCGAGGACAACTGGTATTAATTCACCTTGATTTGATACCATAAAATGAAATCAGGTATGGCAAGTTTAATTTGACGCGAAATAGCATAACTTTTCTCGCGACAAGCAATTTTGATTAAAATAGTTTGAAAATTAAATTGAAATGAATCAAGTATATATTTATCATTAAGAAGAATGTATTTTCTTGTGTTACTTATCACAGATATAAAATATTTTTAACTAATTAATCTAAACGTACATTTTGAATTTTTTTCTTTTTGGTTTATTTACCAATGTAACTAAATGAGTTTTCAATTTTGACTTGGGTGTTGAGAGGGAAAAATAAAAAAATTTATCTTTTAAAATGACTGTTTACAAACATTTACTCATGAGAAAAGTAGGTTAATTCTACTTCAAATGAAACTAATTTTAATAAATTCGACCAACAATGTTAAAAGTTATGTCAATATCAAATAATTATTCGTCGCAAAATAGGACCTAACTAATTCATTCTTCGAAAATATAACCACAGTGCGGTAGAAGCAAAACTTTTTCAAAGAAAATGAGAAATTTGTAAACAGATATTGTTATTTTTTAACGTCCTAAAATTTACAGATAAATTATATATAAACATTTTTTACAATACGTTCAATACATTTTTATACGAACTGAATATTTTCTTAGAACACACACTACATTTTAAGTGCAATAAAACTCAGATGTATAATCTTCGATGTATTTTAACAAAAAGTCCTTACCCAGCTAACCAAGTTATATATTTTCCATACATGTTTTCATCAAAAAATTTATGGTATATGCTTAAGATATTACCCATACATTTCTCATATATGCACACATATATCATTATATATGCAGTTATATATGAAGATATATGTAGCATATATGAAATATATATGGAGGCATAACTCAATTTTCAGATCCAATGATATATGGTTCATACACAACTTTTTTAGCTGGGTAGTTATTCACTAAAAAATTTCAATGAAATTAAAAATATATGGATAACACTCAACACATTTCTTTTTCATACAAATCATGATTGATTGATGAAACGTTTTGCAATATAATAATATTTAACGAAATTCACAAAACTTTTAAAAATTTAAAAGTACGCTGTTATTTTAGTGTATGTTGTTAATCCATTTTTACTAATTAAACTGAGCAATGAAGCGTGTTAAAAAAGCGTAACGCTCAATACATAAGACTGCGTACAACAATAATTAAAAAAATTTCATGTGTGAAATATTCTAAAACCGTTATAAATAAGTCATTCTGGTTTTTTGGAAAAATTCATACTTTATTAATATAAAAAATCAACAGCATGCATTACGGACACGCAATGTTGTATGAAGAGAGTATAAACAATATATTCGTTCTTCGTTTTTAACACATAATTGACAGTCTCCCACAAAAAAATCTTATGTACATATATTTATAATCTATTAAATCATACTAAAACAGTTTTCTTTTAAAAATATATGCATTTATATTTTTCAATATTTAACTATGCTTTTAAAAAAATTATAAAATTTGCCAATCCCATTTTCGAAAATTTAACCCCAATCACCAACTATATAGACTTCGGCGTACGGTGTGTCCCACGAAGAAGAACCAATAAAATATCGAAGAACTACTCTCCTTTGCATACACACAGAAAAATTTCCATGTAAAATCGTCGAAAACCAGATTAATTTAACATATTTCGATATTGACATTGCTTCATAGATGTTTCATGTTAAATCAACATGATTTACAATAATCTTTAAAGAACATTTTTCCTTTTGAATTGACTATATTTCATATTGATTTAATATTCCAGTACAGTTAAATCAAAATTATGTTGATACTGAAATAATACGAAAAACCATATTGAATCAAAGTAATTTCGAGTTGAAACAACGTCAATTTGATATTGAAACAACACGAAGAATCATGTTGAATTAAAGTTATATCAAGCTGAAACAACATGGCTTTAATGTAGCTATTTTATTAATTATTTTACTTCCGTGATAGTCATCAGAAAACTTTGCGTTGTAGCTGACTGCCCCAGACAAGATTTGAACTCGTGCCACCTGCATGAGAGTCCACGCGCTAACCACTGCAGCCACAATAGCTTCAAACTTTTCTTTACTTATACACTAAATAAATACCATCGTATATAAAATGCATTTCATTTTAATTCAACATGATTTAAATGATTATTTAACATTAAACTTATTTGAAATTAAAGTTATAGTCATGTCGATTGAAAATGAAACTTAACGTTACAACAAAATTGTTTTAACGGTGATTTAAGGTTAGATTAATAATTTTCCGTTTAAAATTATTATGAAACAATGGTAATTTTAAGCCAGCAGCAGTAAATTTTCGCTGGTAATTCGTTCTTTGTCGTCTACATAGACGATACATGTAAGAATAAACAACAACAAGTCACACAACTAAGCAGAACAGTGAATTGTAGCAATGAAAAAAGCAAATATACACTAACACACTCAAATGACAAATTATTTCTTGTATATTTAATATGATTTCCAGTCAAAATTGGGGCATGCGGATTTTACATTCATTTTTTTCTGTGTGTAGCTTCAGTTCGGAAAAAAGCTAAAATTTTCAGTATAAATTGTCCCTAGCAAACAAATTAGATATGCCACATATCAATGACGTACCTAGCTTTTATAGTCTAAGATTTGCTGACATCTGCAATGTGTCAATTTTGTAACTGAGTGTTATAGTTTTCCTCCGACGGGGTTTGTTTGAAATTGGAACAATTTGCGTCATCTCACGTCAAATTTAGTTGGCAAGCAGACCGGTTTCGGCTATGTGCCATCCTCAGTATTCTGTTCAAAAGAAGATGGCTTATAGACGAAACCGGTCTGATTATCAACCAAATTTGACGTGGGATGACGGAAAATCGTTCCAAACTCATAACTGAGTCATTCACGCACTGATGATCATCAAAACCTTTAAGGTAGTTACTAAAGTTCAAGAAGACTAAAATTTATTATGCCCTTTTTTATTGTGTCCTTATATAATTAATAAGCGCACAAAAGTTTTATAATTTTAATACTAGTCATAAACTGGACATTTCAATGAGGATGACGATTTTTTGTAACAACATAAAAAACCATTGAAAGTTTCGTGAAAATTTAGGAAATGAAGTAGAGATTCGTACTAAGTTTTACAAAGTGTCTTACACAATAAGGACCTGAGTAAAATTATTTATTATTGCTCGGACTTTTTTTTTTAATAGTAGTAATCAATTGCTTAAATAATATTTTCTTAAAATAAACGAAACTTTATTTTATTCAGTGGCTATGTTTATTTAGTCAAGTATATTATTTGTTCAGTATTATAACTTTTGATAATACTATTGCCCTGTTTCTGTTGGTTTTCATTTCAATGGTTATTCCGAATGATGATTTTACTTAGCTTGTTAGTTAAGATGACAAAGCCATGTTTAGCATTTATGTACGTAAATAGACAAGTAAGTCTATAATTAAATCCTTAATAAAAGTTTAACATACAATTATAAACATTTTTTTCTGGCACAAGTTTTGGATATGCATTTGTTTGAGAGAATATTCCTGTATGCTCGTTTTCATATTCGCCTACTACACATTAACATATTTTTGTGTAATTTCACAGATTTACAAAGATTTTTCATGTTTCATGAGCAACCATATGTACAAACAGGATGGCCCAAAAGAAATGATATGTTGCTCTTCTATTTTTCAAATCCTTGCAAAAGAAAAAAAGATTTGGGAAATTGAAAATGAAAAGGTATACCACTGAACAATTAACTTATAGCAAGAAAAACAACGGAGCTGTTGTGAAGCGTTTTCAGCGAATAAATAAAGGCCGTACAAAACTGGTCCCGAAGTTTTTTCCTTTGTGGTAGCTCGTGCATACGTAAATAAGCCACAGTCCTTGACGAAACAAAAAATAATAACATTCGAGGAAAAATTCGAGCGATAGCTGCGGCAATCTTTAAAAGACCCATGAAGTCACGAAAATGTCCCTTAACAGCAACATTGTTTCCTTCTCTGCACGTTTGATGTTCTGTAGTATACCTTTCCACTTCTTCTCTCCAAGAATCTTCTTTCCAAGAATCGGAAAAATAAAAGAGAAACATATTAATATAATACTCCCTCGTTTCTTTTGTGCCGCCCTATATAATATTTATGTTAGGCATATATACATACGATTATGTTCATACATTTCTATTGAAAGTTGGTAAAATTCATTTTAACAAGATTACTCATGTAAGATGCATATGATGAAAAGTTTTGCAAAGAGTTTACATTCATTTAAAAATGGAAAATGTTTTAAATTATTTTGAGTTTCTACAGGATAGGTTTATATTGTTTAAACAGAATCTGCATGCTTGACAATAACAACACACATACATATTTATGTTACCGTACGTCTACATTATACATGAAATGGCTGACATTAACACCTAACATCATGTTAACTTTTAGTGTAGACTGCTCATGTTAAGGATTTTTTCATGTTTTAACATGCTTGTTAGAACATTTGTTCTAACAACGCTTTCATAACATCATGTCTTAACAGCATTTCATGTCTAATGTAGACGGCATGTTAGGCATATATAATTTTTTTAGATTTTAGCTAATAGGAAAGATGAATCAGTTGGACCAATAGCAAAATGGAGAAGAAATCGCAATCGTATTTTCGACGCTCTTAACTTAGTGTCTACAACTGCCATTAACTTTGAGATAACATGAGTGAGAACAACGCACTGTGGGAGATTTCACGAGTAGGAGGGCAAAAGTTTATAGCGTTTGATAGAACTAAAATTTGTTAATGCACTTGTTTTTGTTGTTGTTGGAGAGCGGATAACTTTTAAAATCGAGTAATAATATAGCTATAGTGTTTGAAAATGTTTTTTTTTTTTGAAAATTAAGGCATTTATTGGTGTTATTGAGAATAGTAATTTATGTATCAATTCTATAACAACTATGAGATAATAATAGCGCTTATTAAATCAGGGCATCTTCTCGGGTCCGTTTTAAATCATCCATTTGAAGAAGTGTTATATTATCCATCGAAACTCATCTAGAGACTGCAACTTTTTAAATAATGTTATAATATTTACTGTGATTCTTCTATTTTAGCTTAGGACTATAGTGACTAAAATTTTTATAAATTGGTTAACGATTAATATTAGACGCGGTACAAATATCCTCTCGGAATAGGGCTTCGAATGTCATAAATGCTCCAAATGCATTGATATAATCAAAGAAGAAAAATTCAAACAAAAATGTCCTCATAAAATTTTTTAGACATCGCCCTATATTTAGTCACTGGTCCCCTATAAGTCTGGCATCCCTGAATAGCTATGGTGATCACAATTCACCAAAAATATTATAAATTAAATTCTAAAAAATTAGCTGATATTATCAACATAATATTTGGAACATGACCTCATAGTACAGTAGAGTCGTGATAATTTATACTCCGATAGATCGAAATTCGCTATAAATCGCAAAGATTTCATACATTCGTATTATTTTCCAAAGAGAATCTTTTAACCTCTTATGAATTGTAATTTGTTGCAATTACGATTTATCCTCATATAAAAAGAAAAACCATGTAACTCCAATGTTCAACATTTTACAGGAAATAGAAAAAAATGTATAATATAAAATATATGTACGGTGTTTTCTTTTTTATAATAACGTCACCGCACTTTACAAAAAAAGCTTTAATTTTGTATCATTTAGTGAACAGCCATTTATATTAGGAATAAAATAAGTCAAAAAATAATAAAATTGATGAACGAATTTCGAATTCGTTTTCAATTCATATGAATTTGTCAAAGTGAATTGCAATTCATTTGAAATTCTTTTGAATTGAATTGATTTTGAATTCATTCAAATGAATTATAGAACAATGAATTGCAATTCAAATTAATGAAATCAAAAATGAGTTGCAATCAATCAAATTCAAGAGCAGATCTAGGGGGAATGAAAAATGGAAATTTCTCCTAAAAAAGGGCAAATATTCAGTACAAAAATTGAAAAGCCTTGTCATGGATCCGCGCCTGATCAAAGAAAATATGGTGTTTGGAGTTTGTTTCTTCAAGAAGAACTGATTTTTATTTTGAAATATGCTACCTGACAATTCCAGTATATCATAGAGATTTCAAATCTAAGAATTTTTTGTCTTTGCACTATACTAGGTGATATATGTACAAAAGAAGAGTAATGCTTGCAGTCTTTTACATAAAAGATTAATTGAATAACAAAACGATATTGATGCTTAATGAATATTTACTTACGAGTACAAAATCAATTCAAATTTCAATCAATTCAATTCAAATGAGTTGGTAATGGATTGCTAATTATTTTTTCTAATTCATTTGAATTAATTCAAAATCAATTCAATTCAAATGAATTGGAAATGAATTGCAATTCACTTTGACAAATTCATTTGATTTAGAAACGAATTGCAATTCATTCTACAAATTTTATTTGAATTGGAAACAAATTGCAATTCATTTGACAAATTAATTTGAATTGGAAATGAATTGAAATTCATTTTTACCAAATTCATTTGAATTTACTCAAATTTCATTCAATTAATTTTTTGTGTGAAAAGAATTAATTAAAAATTTGCTAATTCAGTGCGTGAGTGATTCGCGAATTAATTCAAATATGAATGGCTCATAACAGCTCTGAGATATTGGTATTAAGTGTTGATTCCTGCACATACTTAATTTTTGTTAGTTTTGGCACTTGTACCCACTCAATTATGATGAATATTTTTTTTATTAAGTAAGGTGTAAATAAACGATTTTTATTTAAATTACAAATGTATTTATGTTGTTTTTATGTGCTTTAGAAAGACTTTTAGCAATTATAACAGTTGTGTGAATAATAGAAAAGAAGTGAAGAAAATTCTTTATATTCCTTGAATTGCATACCCTCCAATCCGCATATCCCGATATCAGTAGCAGATATTTAAATAATTTTTTCAAGCGTAGTAAACAGATTCATATAGAAGGCAAAATGATAATTTGAGAAAATAAAAATATTTTCATACATATATTTTTTATGGTACAAAACTTTATTTTTCCAAAATTTTGATTTTTTTCAGTAAATCTGCGCGTATATCCATATTTATGAAAAAGCTCTCCTTAATTTCTTGGCAAAATTCTAAGCACTATATGTATTAAAATACACTGTTTTAGAATTATTGAAATCGATCGTCACAATTTTTGTAGGCCCTTAAGCACAAAAATTATTTTTAAAATTGACGATTTTCGGCCACTTCTAAATTTACATATCCAAAATACAAAGTTATTGACACTAAGCACATTGTCAAGTGATTCCCTTTTACGACATATACTTGAAGGGTGAACGTATTAAACAAAGTTTCTCACAAAGTTTAAAATAATGAAGATACTTGAAAAAAACGTTAATTTTTCAGGTTAAAATAAAATTGTGAGCTTGCAGTCTTTTTGCGTCTTAAAAAATACTGATATTAACAAGCTTTTTTCTTCAATTTTATTTACAATTTTCTCAAAAATCGAATGATCATTTCTAGTTTAAAATCCAACTATAAACTAAAAAGATATTGGTAAAATACTAAAACAACTCAAGACAAAAAAATGTATTTTTTTAAAGTCAAATATCTTCTAAGCTATAAGAGGTACGGAAACACATGTAAGGACATTTTTTCTTTGTATATTAATTTAAAATGCTTTAAGTTTTTTAAATCGGATAACATTTAAAACAATTACTGGCCGCAGAATTTTTTTGAGTCCCGTGTAGTCAAATTGATCTACTGTCACTACTCTCGTGCTTCAACCAGGAGACCACCAAGACACGCGTTGTAAAGATGTTTGAAGTTACAGGTAAGTCCAATTTGCAGTTTAGAAGTTATAGATTAATTACCAATTATTTTGCAAAAGTCCCCAATGTGCATGGGTGATTGTTTAAAGTGTTATATTAATTCAGAATCTACTTCTGTAATGCATAGATCACTTTCTGTATCAAAAAAATTTCCTTGTGGTGTTTCCATAATTTGTGTTACCTTCCCTTGCTTAGCTAAACTGTTTCATCAGTCGCTAAGGCCTCCCAGACTGCCCACAAAGTGTACAATATGTGATTAAATTAGTTTTTACTATGTGAAGCTCAAACTTAATGGAGCTTTAATAATATCTTGATAAAGTGAGCTGTCCAAAATATTTAAATTGCGTGCGCTGAACACGAATATGAAATTCTTTCTTATTACGTGATAACGTTTTCGAAATATCCTCAAAAAACGTATTTTTTGCAATTTTATTCAGTTATTGGGGAATATCTCGAGAAATGCTTATCGCGGTGTTAATCTTGATCGTCGTCTAACATGAAAATCACACATAAAAGAAAAGATGACCACAATGAAATTAAAAGCATCTCCAATGAATTGGCTTATTGGAAGGAGTTCTACATTAAGCCTGGATCGTGAACTTCTGTTATACAACTCTATTCTAAAACCAATGGTCCTACTATATCCAGTTATGGGGTACTGCCTCGGTATCAAATGTAAAGAAAATTGAAAGGCGACAAATAAAATTTTCCGTACGATTACAGCAGCCACCTGGTATGTGAAAAACCAAAGCATTTTAGGACTATGTTTTCAAAACATGTGACAATATATCTAAAATAACTTAAGTTGCACTGCATCCAAATCCTCTAGCACGCAACATAATTAGCTTTAGAGGCCACACTTGGCAGACAAGAAGGGATACTATTTCACTTAGCCGAACACGAGAGACGTAAAAGACTAAGAACAAACCTCAAAATCAAATATTTTTGTCTGGCAATGGCTGGACTTACAAATTAATTTAAGTAAAATGATTAAGTTATGAGTTTTAGTCGAACTATTAGGGTCGAACTATTAGGGTTTAGTCGAACTATCCAAAGAAATTAAATTTTTGTTGGCTTGAGCTCGGTTTTAATTTAATTTTTCAATTCAATTTTCCTTTGCCTACATGCTTCACATTTATCCCTAATGAAATATACTATGTGTTTTTTTTAGAGGTATAGAACTTCGAATTGAAATAAAACACAAGAAAATCGTTTTAATGTCCATCAATTTGGCTTTATTGGAAGGATAATTTTATGCCATTAATGTTTAAATATGATTTCGGGCATGTGGCCGCCGCGGCTGGCTCGAATAAAGCCAATTCTACAGGTCCAATTTTCAACCACTTTTTCGAGCATATGGGGCCGTATGTTGGCAATAACGCCACGAATGTTGGCTTCCAAGTCCCCTAACGTTTCTGGTTTGTTGGCGTAGACGAGCGACTTCACATATCCCCAAAGAAAATAATCCAATGGTGTCAAATCACACGATCTTGGTGGCCAATTGACAGGTCCATTCCGCGAAATTATGCGCTCATCGAATGTTTCCTTCAATAAATCGATTGTGACGTGCGCTGTGTGGCATGTAGCGCCGTCTTGTTGGAACCACAACTCATCCACATTCATGCCATCTAATTCGGGAACAAAATAGTCGGTTATCATGGCTATATACCAGTCTCCATTAACGGTAACTGACTCTCCAGCATCATTCGGGTCCTCTTCAACACTTTGCTCTACAGCGGCAATTGTTTCTTCGGTGCGCACTGTTCGACGTCTCTGCGGATGCGTATTATCACATAGAGTAAACGTAGTGCGAAAACGATCCATGGTTAACCGAATTAATTGCTCTGATGGACGATTATGTCGACCATAAAATGGATGGAGCTTGCGGTAAACTTCGCGAACTGAACCATTATTTTCGAAATAAATTTGCACGATTTGCAAGCGTTGTTCTTTTGTCAACCTGTTCATGATGAAATGGCAAACCAAACTAAATATTAATCACTTAACAGATGACAAAATGGCCGCCAGTTAAAAAAGTGATGCCAACTTAAAGTTCTATACCTCAATAAAAAACACCCATTATAATATAATTGAAAAATTAAATTAAAACCTAAGTTAAGCCAATATAATTAAAATTCTTTAATGTGTTATTTCCACAATGCAAACAATCACTGCTTGTCTAAAATTTATGTGAAAAGCACGCAGTTTTTTTGAGTGATTTCCATACAAATTTTAGACAAGCAGTGCTTGTTTGCATTGTGGAAACAACACATAAGTAAAATGTATTTTAATAAAACTGCAATATTGTACTTAAAAAGTAATATATTAATTTATAAGTTAATAATTCGCAAAAAAAAAACTTTTTAATCAAAAACTTTTTAGTTGGTGAAATATTAATTATTTATCTCCGATTGGCTATTTGAGTGAAACAATCTTTCGACTTTGAGACATAACTTCTTTGAGACATAATTTTTTCTCAAAAAGTGTGCAAGGCACACATAGAGATTAGTCCGGCTTGTCCGTACATAATTCATTTCTTTACATTTTTGTTTTTATTCTTTTCGTGTTTTGTTTTATATTTCTTTTTATTTAGTTTTAAGTTAAGGTTTCCATTAGTTTTAAGCTTATTTTTAGATATGAGACTCTCTTTCAAGGCGCGGGAGAAATATTGTTATTCTCCTTTAATAATTTATAATAATTGTTATAGATAGAAAATTACTGTAAGTATGTTACTGTTTCGTTTCCATGTTAATTAGGATATTACTTTTTAGTCATAAGTTTTGTTATTAACTGTGGTTTATTTTAATTGTATTATATTTTATAAAGGCTCAATAAAATATACCTTACCTTGTATAATAATTCTTGCAAAAAAAACCCGACTACAAAATAGGTGGTTCACTGCCCCCATATTTTATCATCATGTACTTGCATTGCCTACTTTTTTAATCGATTGAATACTACATTCAATCAGAAACTTAATGGGTGTGCAAAGTTTCATAAAAATCGGTTGAGTAGTAGTAGTTGAAAATTAAAGTGAATTTACTTTGCATGTGCGTGAACTTGCCTATTTTCCAACGGGACTAATTTGGAAGCACATATTGGGTGCTATGCGAAAAAATTTAGTTGGTAGTACATACTAACAATTTTAAGTACCTACTCCACCTTCAATGCAAAAAAAATTAAGTGTTTACAAAAACTGACATGACTTAAAATGATAACCTAGTAGCCACTAGAATAATTAGTATATACTTACTTTCGGAATGGGAAAAACATAAAAAAAGGAAACAAAAATAAGTATGCACTTAAAAAAACAATTGTGCTTTAGAACCGTCTGAAAAAGTTAGTGCTTTCGTTTTGTGTTCTTCTTGGCAGCTTCGAGCGCATAAATTGCTGCTTTTGATTTAAGGGGTCTATATAAAATAATAGTCCCTTTATTTTTGTTTGTTTGCCGATGTCGAGCCAACCTGAGAGCCAAAATTCAGCACTTGTCTACCAGCTGTCGACAAATTGACTGCTATTAAGAGTTTTTTACAATTTTCTACGCTTTAATGAATAGAGTGAAGCTGTCAATAGCAGTCCATTACGCCAGCACAAAAACACTTGTCTACCAGCTGTCGACAAATTGGCTGCTATTAAGAGTTTCTTACAATTTTCTAGGCTTTAGTGAATAGAGTGAAGCTGTCAGTAGCAGTCCATTACGCCAGCACAAAAAAGTGGGTGTTTGACCAGACCGAGCTACCTACATACATGTATTTGACGTACACAATATTTCGAGTAAATTGCAAAAAACTGCAGTATTTAAACATTTTTAGCGATTTTTCCCAATTTATCGAAATTTTGTGGAATTTCCAGACAATCGGACAACAGATTCGGATTCTGCGCGATAACAAGTAGGAAATTAAATTTTTTGTTGCGACGTCGGCAATTAGTTACAGAATAAGGCGGAATATAAAGTTCTTTACATTTCCCCCAATTATGAATGGCGTTGATGACGTCACATCAGCAGAAAGCAACAATTTGTCTAGTCTACTCGTTGCTGACAACAATTGACTGCTATTCTCTTTCTATTCTTTAAGGCTATGAAAATTAATGGAGCATATAAATAATTGCCTAGAGTTCGCCAAAGTTGTTTTACAAGTGCAGATGTTACTGATACTAATATCTGTAAATATCCACCGTATACAAATTTATTAGGTGGATTAGACTAAATGCGTTATTAGGTGGTGTAGGGGCTGATGAAGGGGTTTAAGATTCCTTCATCAAGGAAACAAATCAATTTCAATGGATCAAGTTGTTATTGGACAGCTGCCTGAACAACCTAACCCTTTCAGACCTGTACCTTATTTTGCTCATTAATTAAACAAAATCATAGAAATCAAACAACTATTGTTTTATATGGTATACGATTGATTCAAAAAATATTTTCACCAGGTCCTTTTCTGCAAAAAGGACATCGCACAATTGTGTGGTTTGGGTTAAGAGCTGTAAAATAACTTCCAATTAAAAAGCTTTTCTTTGATGTTTTTTAACGCTTATTAAACTTAAAAACTGCAAATAGCTCATTGCCTTAAAGAACTAAAAGATATATTTAAAATCTACAAAAATCAAATAAAAAAAACAAATAAAAAAGGAACTACGAAAAAATTCAGTCTCAAAAAATGGGTAGATTTTTGAAAACAGTCTTTGTTTTTGGCCAAACAGAGCGATACTTTGCATTTTTGGCAACGACCTCTTGAACGACTTCCGCAATTATTTATGCATAAGCGTGGCGGTTCGTCTGAGAATACTGGCCAGTGGTCATAGCGGTCATATCTTATGTCATCAGGAGCATCATGTGGGCGATATTTTGTTCCATAAAAATCATCAGGGAGCTGAAATATTGGTACGTTTTCAGGAGCTTCAAAAGAAGCCGCTAACACCTTTCCAAGTACCATTTTAAAAGCCAAAAAAGATTTAACTTTTGAGTTCGGCAATGCAGCAAGTTTCGAATCATTTCTATATTCCATCCAAGAATTATATATTGCCAAATCCATTAGGTGAAAAAACATTTTGACAGTCCATTTTTTTGTTTTTAATTTTATTCTATAGTACTCTAACATTTGGTCACAAAGATCGACTTCTCCCATAAAGGCATTGTACTTTTGAATAACTGATGGTATCTGGACAGGACAATGGAGTTTTAAGTTTTTGTTCCATCTATCAACTTCTCCAACAGGTTCTTTGCCACAAATAGTTGATGCCACTATCACTCCCTTTGTATCCTTCCATTTCACAACAGCTACATTTTCGTTAACGAATTGCGAAATATCTCCCCGACTCATAGCTTTGTCCTCAGGAAATTTTACACCTTTCGGTACTCTATTAGCCATGATTGTACCTGCTGCATAGTAGCCTATTTCGTGTAACGCTTCGAAGAGTGGAATTGTTGTAAAAAATCTTTCCATATATATGTGGCTGCCTTTTGATAGGTTTTTAATTAGCCTGAGGACTATATATGTTCCGTGCCCAAGACCACAATCTTCAAATGTACCAGCACCTTGAAAAATTTCAAAGTCCACTACAATGCCACTGGAAGTAGCACACACAAGATTTTTTAACCCAACAGGTCGGGGTTTGGACCGAATTACTTGACGTGCGGGACATCTTCCCGTGAAGGGGATCATTTGCTCATCGATCGAATAATTGGTGATTTGCGTTGCTAATTCGTTACATCGTTCTCTGATCATATTTATAACAGGTTGAACTCTCCAGAACTTATTCATCGAGTTTGGTGCAGAACAATCTTCAAAGTGTACATCTGAACGTAACTGAAGAAATTTGTCACGAGACATGGAATTATAAATGGCAGGAATCTTGGATTCATTCGCCCAGTACATTCTTATGGCAGGGTAGCTAAGGCATCCCATTATTATAGCACAACCGTAAAATCTTTTAATATCCGATGGCACGTAACGCACTTCCTGGCCACGTTTAGTCAATACATACATTTTCGTATATTTAGCAACGTCCTCGTAGTGGATTTCTGGGAAGTAGCGCTCAAAATATTGCAATGGAGTTTTCACATTTATCTCGTTTTGACAACCAGATGTTATTGGATGTTCTCTATTTGAGAACGGTAAAGTTTTCCATATAACGTGTCTGTTTATTTTTGATCGAGACACTGATGATTTTTGGGATGTATGTGGAAGGTCCAAGGAGTTTGATTGTTCAGCAACATATGTACTTGGTTGATCATTCGTACCGGGGAGAATGTTTTCATTTTCTGAGCTTTCATCACTTTCTTGTGAATTAAGAATGTTAAAAGGGGCCCATGTTTCATCAGCAACATCATCGTCATCACTGAATTCAATATCAGAATCATTTAAGATATTTAATACTGCTTCAACATCAGTATCACCATTCAAATCAAACAATTTCCCTGTAAAATAATGAGATAGCACAAATGTGAGTACAAAACCAAATGTCAAGTTGTGCCTGACTAACACAATTGTGCTATCTGTATTTTCTTGCGCGCTGACTGGATGTTGCTATGCGCAATGTCAACAGAAATTAAATGAGTTGTTGCAAAAATCATTTTACAGTTATCAACTACAAAATTTAGAATTTATTTCAAAAGCATAAAAAAAAACACCCACCTTTTGGACGCATGTCTACACTTGTTGAAAGACACAATCAAACTAAAGCTATATTTTTTTGTTTTTCTATGTTTTTGTTTTTCTGTTTGTTTTTTTACAATAGAAACAAGCCCTCACAATCACTGTTTGCCGGTAATAAGCAAAAGAAATATTTTTTCATATAGTTAAAGGTAAATTAAGGCAGATCGCACAATCGATTAAGCCGGGTCTGAAAGGCAACCTAATGTGTATGTAAATAAGAGTCAAAATAGTTCCTATATAAAGAAGTAGTTTTTATACTCTTCTATTTGAAATGCAATAAATTTTTTTGACAAAATGTTGTATATAAAAATTATTATTTCAAATTCAGTGGTTCTATTTTTCTTTAGAATCTGAAAAATTAATAAATTTTGCAGCTAAAAACTAAATCCGAATAATTCGGAGTCTAGTAGCTATGAATTTTCAAGTATTTTCTTTTTGCCTACTGAGTTCAAGTACACACAAAATTTTCGAAGAGACTACACTCAGCTGAAAGCACTTAACTACCAAGGTATATCAACACCAGGTAGTCGCAAGAGAATTCCCCATGGAGAATTTACATTTGGGCTGCCAAAAAAGTTGATACATTAATGCTGCTGACAGGTTAAATGTGTAAATATTTTCGTGAACAGCTGGGCTCTTGCAGCCACATAGTATGAATTCGCCTTGGGAACATACCAAGGTATTTTATTTTAAAAATACAGTCACATTAATATTCGCTTTGAGTTTTTCTCATAAAATTTTTGACACCACAGTTCCCAAAAAAGTTGCTTTGTTGTATCAGTTTGCCGATAAGTATACCTTGTAGATCTACCTTGGTATATCATACTAATACACCTTTGGAACATACATAAAAAAAATATTAAAAAAATACATGACGAATTGATAGCCTTTCTCCTTTTTTTGAAGTCTGTTAAAAATAATGAATAATTCCGAAACAGTTGAGTATATAAAAAAATTGTTTGAACAGCTTAAGGGTATTTTACATAGATTATAATCTATGGTATTTTAATCCAAGTTTGCTTTATTTTTTTGTAATAAAGTTAGACTACCCCTTCCCAAGTTATGATGAAATGGGTATAGCAGCCCCTTGAAAAATCACAAACTTTAGAAACAATTAAAAAAACGTATCCACAGAATTTTAAATTTCAACTGTTTTTTTTTAGTTAGGGGACCATAACACATCAAACAAATATAGCGGTGGTCAAAGGTCATGACAAAAGATTAATTTTGTTGAAATACTTGCTATTAGTATATTGACTGCTGGCTTACATTTTTATTGTTTACCTACGAATTTCAAATCATAAAAAATATTATTATTAAAAATATTTGTCAAATAATTATTAAGAATTTTACTTTAGAATATGTATACTATAAGCAGATTTTATACCTTGCAAGAAAATAAAATATTTTATTCTTTATTTTTCAACAACAGATCAATTTTCTCATCTGATCTTAGAATGGTAAGTGGAAGGCTAAAAAGCAACATATAACTAATACAAAGATTACTAAAATTGTCTAGGAAAAAGAAAATGAGCGTATTGAAACTGATACCATGGGAGAAGTTAAGGTTCCAAATGATAGATATTATGGAGCTCAAACTATGAGATCTAAAGCAAATTTTCCTATAGGTGGCCCGGAAGAGCGCATGCCGGTAGAATTCTCAAATAACTGCTTCTTCTTGGTCAAATTAAGAAAATATTAGTTTTACAGAAACCTTTAATAGTGGCCATGGCTATTTTGAAAAAGGCTGCAGCTGAAGTTAACAAAGAATTTGGTTTAGATGCTAAAGTAAGCGAAGCTATAGTTGAAGCCTGTGATGAGATAATAAAGGGATGTTTATCAGATGAGCATTTTCCTTTGGTCATATGGCAAACTGGTTCTGGTACACAAACCAATATGAATTGCAATGAGGTAAGCCAATACGTTTATCAATTATTAAAATAATTCGCACAAAGTGTTCATTAATAAGGTCATAAGTAATCGTGCCATTGAAATAATGGGTGGTAAGCTAGGTTCCAAAAGCCCAGTTCATCCCAATGATCACGTTAATAAATCACAAAGCTCTAACGATACTTTCCCGGCTGCTATACATATATCAGTAGGCATGGAGTTAAATAATAGGCTTATACCAGCCATTTCTGGGCTATACCAAGGCTTAAGGCAAAAAGAGAAGGAATTTGGAGATATAATTAAAATTGGTCGTACTCACCTAATGGATGCAGTACCTCTGACATTGGGTCAAGAATTCAGTGGGTATGCTCAACAAATGAGTTACGCCTTGGATCGTATTGATTCAGTGCTGCCCCGTGTATATGACATTGCGTTGGGTGGTACTGCTGTGGGCACCGGTCTTAACACACGAATTGGTTTTGCTGAAAAATGTGCTAAAATGATCTCGCAGTATACTTGTTTTCCCTTTACGAAAGCTCCTAATTTCTTCGAGGCATTAGGCAGCCGTGACTGTATGGTAGAGGTACATGGTTGTCTAAATACACTTGCTGTAGGTCTAATGAAAATTGCCAATGATATACGTTTGTTGGGTTCGGGACCACGTTGTGGTCTGGGCGAGTTATTATTGCCCGAAAATGAGCCTGGTAGCTCTATTATGCCCGGAAAGGTAAATCCTACACAATGTGAATCTTTAACTATGATATGTGCACAGGTAATGGGAAACCAAGTGGCCGTGTCTGTTGGAGGTTCAAATGGTCATTTTGAGTTAAATGTTTTTAAGCCGTTGATAGCATCAAATGTTTTGCGTTCCATACGTTTATTGGGTAGGTTTATAAAATTATTTATTTAGTGGTTATTTCGTTCTCAATATACATATATTTTTTCAAACAAACAATTTTAGCTGATGGTGTTACATCCTTTAATAAAAATTGTTTGCAAGGTATTAAGGCTAATAAGCAAAGAATTGATAAAATTATGAATGAGTCCTTAATGCTGGTTACCGCTCTTAATACTCATATTGGATACGATAAGGCCGCCCAGATTGCTAAGACAGCGCATATAAATGGTACTACCCTTAAAGAAGAAGCCTTAAAATCGGGCTTTGTAACTGAGGAACAATTTAAACAGTGGGTTGATCCCAAAACTATGTTGGGTCCTAAGTAATTTATGTTTCTTTTTTATAGTCTGCTTTGTTTAGTACCTTTTGTTATTTGATATTTATTTAATTTTCTGTTGGAACTTATTTATATCTTTGTTTTATTAAATATTGCTCTAAAATTAATATCCTGTAGTCTCTCAAGTCATATATTCAATGTGGGAGCTCTTCCAAAATAATCTTATTTAACTTCCATAATTTTGTAATTGAAGTACAAATATATCTTTTATTAAATTAGTGATATAATAACAACACGTTTTTACTAAAGTCGAGGAGCTGCTTCTGAGACTGCTTCTTTAGTATTCTCTTTATTGACTATTCTTAATCTACTTATTTCTAACTTGCTCATAAGTTCTTATACTAACTACCAGGCCAGAATCGTGGCAAGACTGTCAAGACTGTCACGACAGAATCGTGTCGATATAGTAGACCCGGCAGTTATACTTACACATTATTGTCATGTGGAAAAATACAAGCTCAGCATGTTCCCATACTCAAGCTTGATACATGTGGACAAAGCATTTAACAATAACAGAAGTGTCATGTTACACAAAATGTATACAGAAGGCATACAGCGAACTAGTCACACGCACTACACCTCCAGTTTTTTAAAAGAAAAACCAATACCTAGTTGATTAATCTTAATCAAATATGCATAGTGAGGAAGAATCAAAATATTTGCAACATAAATCAGGCATTTATAATGGATAGTTCTGTCGAAATGAAATTTTACATAAATATATCAGAGGAGTATTTCTATTAATATTTTAAATATCAGCTCACTTACTTGCTCAAGAGCTGAGCTATGACCGTAGGGCAATACGGCCATGAACAAATTTTTACTGCTTACCGTTTTTTGTTTCTCATCCGATTTAAAAATTCTTTTCTGTATTAAAGGCCTTAAGAAGATCTAAAAGACGCATGTTTCGTTTTACATTTATCTCTTATAGTTAGTGAGTTATACTGATTTGAAAATTTACATTTCTCAATATTTTAAAACTTTGGTCCAGTATTCTCTAGATATCGGATCCAAATGTCATCTGATTTATCAAATTTTCATTCATGAAATTCTAACGTCTGATTTGAAAAATATAAAATTTTTAAATAGAAATTGAAAATTTTTGCTAAAAGGAGCACCATTACTCTTTTATAGACACATAAAAAAATTCTTTTGGAACATATAGCAAATGTATACTTAGCTGAAAGGTATCTGTAGGGACGTGAATCGACGAGAAAAAAATTAATGAATTTCTTTATAAAGTTGGACCTGGACACTTTCTAATACGACATATTTTAAATCGATATTTTGAATTTAGTCCACGTGCTGTAAAATAACAAAGCTGGGATTCCAAAACATTTACAACATTGAAAACCCTGGTGTACGTAGTTATTTAACAAATTGTTGAATGGGCCATGGATCAAGTGTGGACACTACGGCCAAAATTTTTTAAAATTGAGTTTTTTTTATTTCTTAGAACTTTCTTAAGAATTTAAGGATTCTCAAAAGAAAATCCTTAATTTTTTTCTTGGATGGTCTTAATACACTAAAATACACTAAAGAATTTTGCAACATAAAACCAATGAAACAATTTCGTTTAATTTTTTTTGTCTTGTCAGTTCTTTTTTTGCAAGAACTATTTATATATTACGTACTCTCAAAATTTGCTTTATTTGCTCCTTGACAACAACAAAAAACCTAGCAAAATCACATAAGAGAGAGACAATGACAGAAAATGCCAATCGAACTAAAGTAAAATATGAAAAAAATTACCGAGAACTGAAAATGTGGTTTTTTTCTCTACACCGTTTGCATCTCTACCCCGTTCGTCTAGATACATCAAAAATCATGTTTTAAAAAACATGGAAAAAATCATCGTATGAATTGGGTATTACTCTACGTCTACATATGAGTGTCATGATTCTGATATGAAATGCTGTTGTAACTTGAAGTTTATTACATTTTCTTAAAAAATCACTCATACGTAAGAATTGTGCAAAAACTGTTGTATACTTTTTGCATTTTCAAAGAAAGCTCTGCAACTCAATGCGAATGAGTAATTTGTATATTCGAATTTCATACGCTTAGCATTGGCACACTTATTTGAAATTGCGTAGGCGATTATTTATCAATATGTGTGTAGAATAGTTCAACAGTTTTCAAAATTCAGAAAAAAACGTTTTATTTTTTTAAGAAAATTTTAGTTTTAATTTGCTCTATTGAGAAAAAAAATTAACAGTTCATGTATATACTATCCGCACAAAAACAATGCTGTGAAAATAAGGTCAACTTCCTATCCAAAAATTTCGGGCGGTAAGAGTACTGCGATCAAAATGAGGATCAAGTTCTTGTCAGGTACGATATCATCCCATTTCCAGGCAACCTCCTAGCTTGGCAATATTTTTCCCATAATTCTTCCCAATATTAAATGTAAAAAATTTTGTCAAGATAGCGGGGGGTTATTATGTAATTCGATTCAAAACGGAAATCATTCGTATTTGTAGACCTTATACATTGTGTTTCGAAAATGTTTTCTTTCGAATCGAAATGCATAATAACACCCCAGGTTGTCTAAAAATGAAATGTTGCTATACATATTAAAAACTTGTTCCTCATTTTTATTTTTATTTATTCTATTATCTGTTGCGTATTTTGATCTTAGTACTTGTAACGGACGTAATTTTTGGATAGGAACTTGGCCTTATTTTAACATTTGTGTTTTTGTACTGAACTGGCTTCATTTTTAAAGCGTTTGTTTGCAATTTACCAACCAAAATCCGAAAAATATTTAGCCCACACATATTTATAAGAGGAACCCTAGTGCATAGATTTAGATTGTTTCTTCTTGCTTATTTCTTGGCATTCACATCACTAAGGACTACGCAACCGACTAGCCAAACATTGTGGAAATTTACTTTTGTACAAGCCTGTTGTGTTATATATGGCGATGTTTTCGTGTTTGACAAGCGGCTTGGCAAGACGTTTGAAGAAAAAAATTTTTTTTGATATTTTGACTGTCATATTGAATTTGTAGAAAGCTGCTTTTATAGTCTAATGTAAAATTGCTTCATATGCAATAAAAGTTCCATAAATGCGAGGTCGTCGCGGAAAATTTATATTAGTGATTTAAGTGAAAAGTATATAAGTACATGTACGAGCTAGTTTTGTGTAGTCTATGTGTAAATAAAAAAATGTATGTTTGGCAAACCAACTTAAGCCCTGGGTCAAATCACGGCATTCGATATCGATACTCAGCAAAAACTAACTTCTACTTCGGCCGAAGCATATTTATAAGCGAGAGAAGCTAGTTTTGTTGTTTCTACTGCTTCGAAAAGTGCTTCGAATATGCATGATTTTTGTTCGCGAGCATAGAAAATGCTCTAAAATCATGGCTCATTTTATCATCGTTAAACTACAGACAAAATAAATCGTGTTTTTTTATAAGTTTCTCTCTTCCATGCAATAGATGGGAAATGTAGAAAGAGAGCATACTTTAAATGGGTTTAGAGTTTTCAAATGTGTTAATGTTTATTTGCGACAATATATAGAACCTATATTGTTAAAAGCTACAATGCTACTGTAAATGATTTTGCTTATTTTGGAGTTCGTGTTGAAGAAATGTAAAATGCTGACTTACTTCGTAATTTAAACAGTATCAACACTGAGAGATCTCTGACTTTTTTTGAGCATCCTCGGAAGCGCTTCAAAAGTTCGCATGTGGAAGGCATGAACGTTTTTTACTGCTTCCAGCAACATGATATTTTTTGCTGTGTATTAAAAATGCTCGCATCGCCTATTTAACTTGATAGCGCCATTGTTACAAGCAATAAGTTTATGGCTTTTTGATATGCTTAATATATCTTTTCAGAGAATTGTGTGGTATAAAAATTTTTTATGTAATGGCATTGGACGTTAGTATCCTTCACCCGGAAACCAAGACTTTTTAACAATTGCACCATATATAAAATGAAGACATATTAAACATTTTTGTAATTTATTCTCATAAAAATAGAAAATATAGATACACGTGTATCACCGATTTTTGAAATTGTAGATGTCAACTATATTTTTGGTGAATTGCACAAGAAAACGCTCATATGCAATTTTCGTTCTTTGTAAATGTACTATAAGTTTTATTAATTAAAAATTTAGTAACACGCAACAGAATTTTTAGGAAAGTGGTCTGTTGTATACATTTTTTACAACTGGTAGGAAATATATTTTTAAAGCTATAGTACTAATATAGTACAAAATGTTATATTTTCTATTACAGATTTGAAAAACGTTATACTAGCATAGCTATTGCTATGGATCAGATGCTAAAATAAGTTTTTAAAAATATCGGGTAAATTTGGCAATTACGGACTTTTTCTTGCGTGCTGGCCTCTACATATTTATACCTATGCCTTGAAATCATTATTATTTTTATTATTATTATTATTATTATTATTATTATTATTATTATGCTCCTGTGCTTTTTCTGATTCATTGTCTCCACGTAGCAATTTTTATTGCCGCCAATTGTCAAAGTCCATATTGAAAAATAAATTTTTTTTAGTTGTATTTTTTATAGTGTAATAGGGAATTTAGACGCTGAGTTTTCAGACAAGACTTTTTCAAAATGTTCTTTTAAAGTTGCTACCTTAATTTTTTTTTAAGTATGAAACAAATAAAAATACAAATGAGTTTTAAAAAAATGACAAAAACAAAGATGAAAACAAAAATCAAGATTTTTTCCTACTCAATTTGTTTTGCTACACCCTTCACCTATAAACTAAAAACTCAAGACTGAACAAACACTTAAAAAAGGCAGCATCTAAATCCCCTATAAGAGTGAGTCTATGCCTGATAAATTTGTATCATGATAAATGTCAATTCATTATCAAGATAAAAATTTATCAGGTATAGACTGCATTTATTAGTGTTATTGCAGTGTCTTGACAATTTTGTCAGAGCTCAAGCTCAGACAAATTTGTCTTGATAAAAAAACGTAAACAAACTGTTTGATGTTTCATTTTATTTTCAAATACTAAAATTTTTACAATATTTTTACAAAAAAAATGTACGAATAAAGCAAAATATGAACGCTTTAACTAAATAAAAGCAGTTTAATGGAAAAATAAGTGAAATAGTGCATGAATAGTGACAAACTACCTTGACGACGCCAAACAAATTGTGATTTATCATAACAAAAACACAACAACGTATTCGCATGTATACTAACAAAAAAAACTTACAATTGTTCTGCCTACGTTTTGTTAGTTGTCATGATACAAATATATCAGGTATAGACATAGTGTAACTAGCAAGGAAGACAAAAATAGCAGAAAAAGCATGCTTTTCAAGCAGACACGACATATAAAGGAAAAAAAATTGTGCTGTATGTTTGATCAGAAGATAAGTAGCGAATAACAAGAGTATTTCGATATTTTTACATGTTTTTCCTGATTTTCTGGATATTGGAGGGGTAATAGGCCAAACGGTCCTCATTTCGGATTCAGAAATACATGTAGATAGGTGAGTCTAACAAACAAACGCCACAATTTTTGCTTTTATATTTTGTGTCTGCTTGAAAATCATGCTTTTTCTGCTATTTTTGTTTTTTTTTTGAAACTTACACTACGACTTCTAAAATTTACATACATAATTTTTCAACACGTAGTTAAATAATGTATTAAGAGCTCATAGTAGAAATTTCAGAAAAAAATTAATATTTTTAGTTGGATTTTCTTATTCTATAAAAATTTTCTACCTGAAATTTGAGTTTTGTTTACTAATTTTGCCCTCGCACTTACATTTATAGCCAGGATATCTTCATTTAAAGCACAAAGAATGCTAAATACCTATCTAATTAAATCCTGTTCATGGGTTTTTGGACACCCTGTACACAGTTTTTTACATGCACATAAACTTAAAAGGTATTTTGAAATTGGACTATTTTCGACCACTGCCAAATGTAGGGTATATGTCCGAAATGATCAAAAAGTTAGCTAAATTCAACTTTAAAGCATGGCCTTCCAGCGTATATAAAATTTTAATTAACATTTCTAACAAATATTTTGACAATTTTAAAAATTATGAAAGCATAATTGTGGGAAAAAACGACGATTTTTTAGTTAAATTTCAAAGTTTTGAAATTAAACATTTGTTACGACTTAACGGCTCTAGATATTTCAAAGCTTTGTTCGGTGAGTCTACTTAAAATTTTATCAGCAATTTAAAAGTGTACTAAAAGTTGAAATCAGAAGCTAAGTTAAAATTTACAACCAAAACACAAAAAAAATCGAGGCAAAAAAAATTTTAAATTTTAATTTCGAACTGAAATATCTTTTAAACTACAAAGATACAAAAATAAGTGCGCATATATTTTTTCTTTATTTTGTGTGGCAAAATCCAACGCGTCTAAAATTTTACAAATCTGTTGATATTTACGAGAGCTAGAAGCCGCACAATGTTTTTCATACTCGAGGTAGCCAATTTTCAGCTCTTGTAGCTCCGACCCTAGTGCAGCTAACAACTTATTGAGACACGATTCTTCCTGGCTCCTCCTCTGAAACCAATTTAATTTTTATGTAAATCAATTATTAGCTTATTACCACATTTTTCTTCTAACTTATACCACTGTGTGTCGTTTACTGGTCTTCGAAGGTTTTGCATCTCACATTCGCATGTGATTAGTGTTTGGCGTCGGTTAACGATACAAACCTACTCTTTCGCGTCATTTGGTCGTTAGCCACATGCAAAAACTATATTTTTCTTTGATAACTTAACTTTCTAAGAAAGCGTAATTCGAAATCATGGTGCAGCACCGCTCCAAACAATAAATAGTAGTGTAAATTAAAAACAATCAAATTATGTACTAATAAAACATAAATCTACAAACTTTTCACGAAAAAAATATACCTTTATTGTAAACGTCTCATTTGTTCAAAGAATAACGAATTATTTCGCTTTCGAGGGACAAATTAACATTCCTGGATCAACCCATTTCCTAAATTGTTCTTCTGTTGCAAAACCAGACTTAATTACCTCATCTTTGAGCGTAGTACCATTCTGGTGGCAGCTTTGGCTATAAGAGCGGCTTTATCGTAGCGAATATGATTATTAAGACCTGGTGATAACATAAGGGACTCATTCATCATTTTTTCGATATTCTTCTTATTAGCCTTCATGTCTTTGAAGCAGTTATTGTTAAAGTTCTTAGCACCATCAGCTAAAGGGCTTAAACTAAATAAGCGTATGGAACGCAAAACATTTGCCAACATCGTTGTCTTGAACACATTCAACTCCAAATGCCCATTTGAGCCACCAATAGTTACGCCCACATGATTGCCCATAACTTGTGTGCATATTGACGTTATAGATTCACATTGGGTAGGATTTATTTTGCCCGACATTATTTGGTGGCAACATTAGTTCAGCCAAACCACAACGTGGTCCCGAACCCAACAAACGTATATCGTTACCAATTTTCATTATACTTGCTGCAATAGTATTTAAAAAACCATGTACCTCTGCCGTGCTGTCATTGGCGGCAATACTTTCAAAAAATTTTGGTGATATTTTAAAAGGCAAATAAGTATAATCCGCTATTCAGCAAAACCTTCACAAGTAGTTATACTGGTACCTATAGCTGTGCCACACAAACAAACCTCATACACCCGTGGCAAAACTGATTCAATGCGACCGAGGCCATTTTTTATTTTCTGAGCATAGCCACTAAATTCCTGACCCAATGAAAGTGGTACAGCATCTTGTAGATGCTGTGCCATAATATCGGAAAAATCTTTGTCCTTGTTCTACAAGCATTCATGTAGCTCTTTCATAGCGGGAATTAGACTATTATTTAGTTCCATGTCTATTGATATTTGAACAGCAGTTGGCAGGGTGTCATTGGAACTTTGTTCTTTATTTACATGATCATTAGAATGTATGGGTTTCTTGGACCCAATTTCGCCTCCCATGATTTCAATTGCACGATTGCTTATAACCTTTAATATAAATAAAACGCAAACGATTTAAATCCTTTACAAACCTCATTGACATTCATATTGACCTGCGTTATAGTAGACCAGATAATGGATGGAAAATGTTCCTCAATCCAACAACCTTCAATGATTTCATCACATACTTTTACAATAGCTTGGCTTACCTTAGCATCTAAAGCATAATGCACATTTGATACAGCTGCTGCTTTTTTTCAAAATAGCCAGGGCTATTTAAAACATGGCAATTCCCGGCCAAAAAACACTTGTTTGACATCATGCTATATTAAATGTATAGTTGTTGCTGTTATCACATTTATTTTTTCTACATAACGTCTTACATCTGCAATTAGAGCAGGAAAAAAGCCTGCCTGTATAGTATATTATACAGTAAGAAAAAATAAAAAACATCATTGATTACTTTGTTCATGTTTAAGCTTTGATATTATTTAACCTTCATAAGGTCTTCGGGTCAATTTTGACCCATTTTAAGAAAAAAATTGGGTTTTTTCCGAAAATTTTTGGTTTTTGCTTTTTATATTTTATGACTTTTATTTAATTTAAAATATCAACAGCCACATTAGGCTTTCGGAATAATATATATGCAATAAAATCATTTATGAAATTTTTTACAGTAAAGGTCTTCGGGTCAAATTTGACCTGGAGTGAAAAGCTCGAGTTTTGTTATGCTGAACAGCACAATTTGGGACATATTTGGCGATCTGGTAAAACTATATATATATATATATATATATATATATATATATATATATATATATATATATATATATATATATATATATATATATATATATATATATATATATATATATATATATATATATATATATATATATATATATATATATATATATATATATATATATATATATATATATATATATCGTAAGCTTTGGTACCACTGAATACGTACATACATATGTCTATCGCTTTTCCTCATCATATTTAGCGAGCATTATCGGCCATGTCACAGAGTTCAATTCCGTTTGGAAACGGAATTCATCCACCCCATTTTTGTAGCAGCTGGTGTCTAAAAAAGAAAACTAAAATACGCAAATTTGTCAGGTGTGTCCAGACTGTTGGCGGCGCGGGTATTCTGGGGTATGCTTCGGCTAGGGTTTGCCAGCTTGGGGTAGATTGAATTCCGTTTCCGGGCGGAATTAAACTTTGTGACTTGGCCGTATTTCTATGAAAACGAACAATATTTCACTTGTTTGCTTACTGCAATATCACTCATAGAATAAACGCGGAACGAATGAAACGTGGAAAAGCTTGGAAGTTTTTTGATTGCTATTTCTTGTAGAAAAATTGACGAGTCAAAAAAAAATTATGCTGAATGCGCTATCAGACGAGGAAGAAACTTGTTCATAAAATGAAGATCATCCAGAATATTCTGAGCTGCCTGACAGTTCTAGTGATAGTGAAAGTGGGGTTGCGCCTACTCAGACAGTGCCGTCAAAAAATGGTGAAATAAGATATTTCAAGGAACCTCTTACATATAGATATGGAAGAGTCCGAACGGAGAATGTAACCAGTATGGCGCTAGACTTGACAGGTTATTCTTGTTCAAGAATTACAAAGGAAAAGATTTCCAGTTTTCAATTATTTTTCCCACCTCCTGGTATGAACATTATTTTGAAATATACCAATAATGAAGGCCAGAGTATTTCTTGCTGTTTTGTCAAACGTAGACACTTCTTAGAAAATTTTCGCATGCAGCTTAGCACGCCTTATATAAAGCAGAGAAAAATTTTGCCAAGAGTACCATTTTCACGAAAAATTGCACAAAAACTACTTGATGTAGCTGAGCAGGATCAGCAGCCGTCAACTTCAAGCAAATCAAAACTGCAACAAAAAGAAGTCGTTGCCAATTTTGCCCCAAAACCGATAATAAAACGCCATTAGTATGTGTAAAAAATTTATATGCAAACAGCACTCTAAAACAATTATTTTATGTAGCCAATGTAATAATTAAGAACAATATCGATGTAACATTAAATATTTATATATTCACATATGTACATATAAAATCAATAAATGTTTACAAAAACTGCAGCTTACGTACTCTAATTATAGTTGGAAATAATATATAAACACTAACAATACACTTAAGTAAAGTAAATTATTGTCTTCATATACAATTTTCTATATGGGTCAAATTTGACCCGAAGAACATTAACGTCAGTAACTTTGAGGACCTTATGAAGGTTAAGCTTGTTATTGATTTAAATAAAAGTTTGCTACAATATCTTTAGCTTTTCCTTGAGATTTTTTGGTAAAGGTTCCCTGCTGATCTGCATTTAGCCCCAGTGAAATGCGCATAGGAACTATCTAATACGCCTTAGTAATCAATGTCAATGTGTTTTTATAAACAATTAATATTCTACTGAATAAGTAAAATATTAATTTTGGGAAATAGTGCGATTATAAATTTTATGAACATAGAAAAAGAGTTTAATTTGGCATGAAAAAACGAATGTTTCGCCTTTAATTTCTGATTGAATCTGAACCAGTTGGAAATATAAAAAAATTATAAATGGAGAACTTAAAGATAATTTTATTCCATACGAGTCAACTTTTTCCTGCTGCAACTTTCTAAAATTTTTTTTGAAGTTGCATTCGTGTCCATATAATGAAATTCTTGTTGCGCACCTTTTGTTATTTTAATTAGATTTTGTTGTTGCTTAATATAACGAAGAAGAAACCAAAAGAGAGTTGCATGTACATGAAGCAGTATACCCCTTCCCAATCTTCTCACCTCTCTCTCTCCCATAAACTCAAAAGTTGCGCAGCAAAAGTTGACTCGTATGGCCATAGACTAATTTATTCAAATCGGCTAAGCCGTTCTCGAGTAAGGGTGAAATATACTAATGAACGTAGTCGAAATATTAATCATGCCCATTAAAAAAATCTTTACGGGATAGAAAAAACTGGAAACGTATTTGATTTTATCGCATTAAGCTCTGTGTACTCCAAACATTTTTATTTATAGACTCGAAAAGTTTTATTTTTTTTTTGCAGATCAGTGGTATTTGCCAAACTTATGTTTTGCTTGTCTTGTACTTTCAAATGAATTTTAAAATTTCTTATTTATCCAAACAGAAATATTTTTACTGGAATGTCCACAAATGACCAAAAGGAATATGTTTGAAAATCATAAATAAGAGCAACGATATAAGAACCAACTTATAATGCGTAACACGTCTGTAAATATAAAACAATTCCCTCCATTATCCAATTGTAAGAATATTATGTCTTGTTCAACAATTTAATTTATATGTAAGTAATAGTATAGCTCGTACTTGCACTATGGATATTTGACGTTGTAGTAGTTTTCATGTATTGTACTAACGCAATTGTTGTATTGCTTAGTACCAATTGTTAAAGGTAACCTAAATACACAGTAGAAGTAGGAGCAATACGAAAATTGTTAGATGAACAATGTGTATAAATATTTCCCGATTCCAAAGTTATTACAAGGAAGCTTTGTGTTTCTTTTTTATGTGATGACATCTGTTTGGTGTTCGTGTTTTTTTAGAAACAACTAAAAATGAATACTGATGATTGTGAGAAAAATAAGATCAATGTACCTTTAACTTATTTTAGTTTTAGGTAATACACAAACATACAGGATTTGCAACGTATTTGAAAAATGTTATATAACTTTATTGAGATTTTCTAGTGGTTAAACTACTTGTTATTAATTTTAATATTATGCAATAAATAATATTATTAATAGGCAAACCGATTCCTTGTGAAGGAGTTTATGCTCACAATATACAGACGATTTTGATAAGACTTATACCATTTTAAACAGATGTGTACAATTCATATTTTGTTAAAATCGAGTCAGCATTTTTGGAGCTGTAAACATTTAAAGTAGGTACTAATACATACACACGTATTACTTATGTATGTAAGCTGAATAAAAGAAACAAAAACAGCAAAAACAAAAAAAAACATGTGTTGTTGGTTTTCCAACTGGTTTTGCAAAGAAAGTAACAACAATGAGACATTTGTTTCTATCTGCCATACCTACATAAGAGCGGCAAGCAAAGCGTTAGCAACATTGCATGTATATTTTTACAATACATTTTACAAAAAAAAAATTACTCTGAATGTTCTGTAAATACGTACCCTGCTGGTAACGCGACGATTGCCGCTCTTATTTAGGTATGGCAGTATGTTTTCATGTGGGAGAATTTAGGAACAGTATAGGGACAAAATGGAAGAGGGGTCAATAAAGTGATTTAATACATTTTAAGGTGTTTTATTTTTATATCTGACCGCACTTTTAAGGGTTCCGTACACCAAAGGTAAAAGAAACCATATTTTTTGCACTACGCTGTCCATCTGTTTGTCTGTCACGGGCTTCCTTCTGTTTGGACAACCGTATAAGATATAAACCTAAAATTTTCACAGAATATGTGTAACCTTGACGCTACAACAGCAACTACTAAATGTTCATAGCAGTTAAAAATTAAAGGATGTTCTAAAGGGACCAACGAAACGTGTTAAAATCCTAATTTTACATATAGCCACTTGAAATATTCAGAGCTAGTGTATTATTATAAATAATACATCAATAAGTACTGAAATTTAAATATTATAAAATTTAAAGGGTATTCTATCAGGTAATGTAATATTGACGATGTGATTTTGGCAACAGTAATGAATGCTAAACAACAAACAAACTAACAATTTAAAGGTATTCTATATTAAAAAATTGTCAAACCCAAAAAAACTGAAAAACCAAAAATTGAAAAAGGCAAAACTATAAAATCGCCAAAATAAAAAAAGCGCTTTTACGAAAAGAGCACCAAAACGAAAAACCTATTAAAACTAAAATATCACTAAAATGAAAAAATCGCCAAAATGAAAAAAAAAAATCGAAAAAACAAACGCCGAAATTAACTGCCAGGTCCACTATGTCGACCAATTTCGCACAATAACATTTAAAACAAAAACAAATTCAAAAATTTTGTTTTTGTTTTAAATGAAATTTTAAGAAATAAGAGTAGTGTCGACATAATGGTCCTGGCAGTAAATAACACTTTTGGATACTACCTCGTACCTGTCTTTTAGGAAAGCTCTGCAGTGTAGAATTAACATTTCCTTCTAAAAGTCCTATACACATTACACAACATTACAAATTTTTGTTTTTGGAATGTTTATTGTCTAGAAAACGATACATTTGTATATTTTGATATATTCTTTTCTTTAATCCATTTCATACATACGTGATATATATTAACTTTTGTTAATTACACTTGTAGTAATACAGTACGTATGACATTTCAATGTTTGTAAATATTGCTCATTCGCACCTACTTAGAAAGACAATGTCCTAAGACTATGCAATAGTTTTGCTTATATTTTTGAGTATGAGTTATATTTTAAGAATATAATAAAGAATATAGTTCATACGACAGTGGAGCCACTAGTTCCAATTGGAATAAACGGTAATATATCTGCATCTTTGAAATTTGCGATCTGAGTACAAATCGATGTATGTAAAAATCATAGAGGAGGAAACAAGCTTTAAAAATTATGCATCTTAGACCACCCTGTTGAAACACAGTGTGAGCTATAAGGTGTCAACTTTTACTGTATCGGGCATAATAAATTTTCGATCTTGTTGAATTGAGACTTGTTGGAAAGCTTATTAAGAGACGAAAAAATGCTTTGGGTTTCATTACGACATCCGTAATATTGTGCATGCTCGATTTAAATTTCAATAGCAGTCATTTTTGAGGTTTGTTCTTTTGAAATATTTAAAAGAATATATTTTAGAATCAAGTTATAAATTTTTTTCGATATCAACCCATACAGTTCGACATAACTCATAATTTAATTTTTAAACTCTAAAGGCACCTAGCGAAAAGGATGTATATGTTCAAATAAACTGCACAAACAAACATTCACACACACTCTTAATTGTAATTATCAATGATGATTCATACTAGAATAGAGAAATAATAAAAAGAAGCTCAACACAAATAAGAAACAGCTCTAAGACTGGCAGTATGAATTGATTAAAAGTAGATGATATTCAACTTTTGACTGTAAACCACCGACTTTGGTCCAGTGGTCTAAGCGCTAAAGAGCTCTGATGACATTAGCGGGAGGTATCGAAATTCAGTTCAACCCTATCTAAATAAAAATATAGTTTAATTAAAAATTAAATTAAAACCAAACTCAAGCCAAAAAAAATTAAACTTCTTTGGATATGAAAATATTTTAGTATTAAAATATTTTCGAGAAAAACGTTCAACAATTAAACTCTATTTTCGTCAAAAGTTAGTCATTTTTCACCCTCATATCAAAGTCTTGAATTTGATTTTTTTACGGCTACATAAATTGAGATAACTTTAAAACTTCTTCCGAATATTATAATAAACATTTTTTTTTTTGGAAAATTTTGCCTATGCTATTAACAAAGGTATTTACGAAATCAGGAATAAAGTTAAGGCCAAAAACAAAAATCTAAAAGTTTAAAGCCAAATAAATCTGAAAAATGGCCTTAAACTGAAAAATTAAAAACGGCACTAAAATTTTTTCATTGGGCAATTTTTCCTCAAGCTGGAAAAATGGCCCAATGAAAAATGGCCCCAAACTGAAAAATGAATAATGGCCCCAAAATTTATTCATTCAAAACAACAAAAGTTTTTGGGGCTATTTCTCCTATTTTGGGGCTATTTCTCCTTTTTTTCATTTTTCAGTTTGGGGTCATTTTTCATTTTTAATTTAAGGCAATTCTGCTTGTTTTGTAACTATTTTTCGTAAAATGAGCTAAGGAAATATGCCTGCATAGCCGCCCTTCGGTCGGGCTTAAAGGTTTTTTCTCTCCATATAACGAAAAGCGGCTTCGCTGAGCAAATACTTGTGTATAGCAGGCCTTCGGCCTGGCTTCAGTGGTTTGTCCTCTAGGTATATCGAAAGCGCCTTCGCAGAATAACAATTTTTGCATAGACGGCCTTCGGCCAGGCTTAAGAGGTTTTCCTCTCAGAATAACGAAAAGCGGCTTCTCTGAGTAAAGATTTTTGTTTAAGGGTTTTTTTCCTCTAGGTATATAGAAAAGCGTTTTCGCCGAACAAAGATTTTTGAATAGCCGGCCTTTGGCCGGGCTTAAGTTTTTTTTCCTTTAGGTATATCAAAAAGCGGCTCCACTGTGTGAATGTTTTTGCATAGACGGCCTTCGGCCGGGCTTAAATGATTTTTCTTCTACTTACATTGAAACACGTCTTCGTTGAGTTAGGATTTTGGCATAGCCAGTTTTCGATATACCGAGAGAGAAAAACTCTTAACACCGGACGAAGGCGGGCTATGCAAAGACATTTACTCAGCGAAGCTGCTCTTCGATATATGTACCTACAAGAAAAACCCGTTAAGGCCGGCCAAAGGCCGGCTATGCACAGATATTTATTCAGCGAAGCCGTTCTTCGAGCGGAAAAAATTCTTCGTCAAGGCTGCCTGAAGGCAAATTATAATGTCAATAACTAATAATATATGGCTTTATTTCCCTTATCTTCACTTTTTGGGTATGGCGTTATTGCCCAATAGCACTGAGAATCATTTTGCATATTGCCCCCAATTCGCTATTAAAAGCAAAAACAAAAAATTTTTGCAGCCATTTTAATTTTATATTTTCTAATATGGGAGGGTAATACATTTGTATCTTTGAAACTTTGGATACGATTACGAAACGATGTATGTAAAAATAATAGAGGAGGATCTAAGCTTTAAGAATGATGAAACTCATACAAAAAAAAATCCTTGATATTATTCGGATAAGTTTTAAAGTTATCTCAATTTATATAGCCGTAAAAAAATCAAATTCAAGACTTTGAAATGAGGGTGAAAAATGGCTAACTTTTGACGAAAATAGAGTTTAATTGTTGAACGTTTTTCTCGAAAATATTTTAAAACTAAAATATTTTCATTTTTAAAGAAGTTTATTTATTTTTTGCTTGAGTTTGGTTTTAATTAAATTTTTCTTTAGAGATATATGTGAAGCGTGTAGACAAAGAAATTTTTGACTACGCGTAGGGTTGAACTGAATTTCGATAGCTCCCGTTAAACTCATCAGAGCTCTTTAGCGCTAAGACCACTAGACCAAAGTCGGTGGTTTACAGTCAAGAGCTGAATATCATCTACTTTTAATCAATTCATACTGCAAGTTTTAGAGCTGTATCTTATTTGATAGTTATTGGTGAATATAATTTTTTTTTGTCTTGTGTTAAGCTTCTTTTTATTATTTCTCTATTCTAGTATGAATCATTACTGATAATTACAAGTAAGAGTGTGTGAATCTTAGTTTGTGCAGTTTATTTGAACATATACATCCTTTTTGCTAGGTGCCTTTAAAGTGTAAAAATTATATTTTGAGTTAAGTCGAACTGTAGGGGTTTATATCGAATGAAATTTATAACTTAATTCTAATATATTTTCTTTTAAATATTTCAAAAGAACAAACTTCAAAAATGACTGCTATTGAAATTTAAATCGAGCATGCACAATATTACAGATGTCGTAATGAAACGAATTTTCCGCTGTAAAGAATAGTCCTGATAATATATCGTTTGTTACATCGACCCTTGCTTGTAGTAATACAGCACGTATGACATTTGAATGTTTGTAATTATTACTCATTCGCACTTACTTAGAAAGACAATGTCCTAAAACTATGCAATAGTTTTTGCACATATTTTTAAGTATGAGTAATATTT
>OY101447.1:115360579-115674747 GCA_956483635.1 Panzeria rudis
GGAACCCTAAAGCACAGGCTTAGATTGTTTCTTCTTGTTTATTTCTTGGCACTCACATCACTCAGGACTACGCAACTGACTAGCCAAACATTGTAGAAATTTACTTTTGTACAAGCCTGTTGTGTTATATATGGCGATGTTTTCGTGTTTGACAAGCGGCTTGGCAAGACGTTCGAAGAAAAAAATTTTTTTTGATATTTTGACTGTCATATTGAATTTGTAGACAGCTGCTTTTATAGTCTAATATAAAATTACTTCATATGCAATAAAAGTTCCATGGATGCGAGGTCGTCGCGGAAAATTTATATTAGTGATTAAAGTGATAAGTATATAAGTACAGGTACGAGCTAGTTTTGTGTAGTCTATGTGTAAATAAAAATATGTATGTTTAGCAAACCAACTTAAGCCCGGGGTCAAATCACGGCATTCGATATCGATACTCAGCAAAAACTAACTTCTACTTCGGCCGAAGCATATTTATAAGCGAGAGAAGCTAGTTTTGTTGTTTCTACTGCTTCGAAAAGTGCTTCGAATATGCATGATTTTTGTTCGCGAGCATAGAAAATGCTCTAAAATCATGGCTCATTTTATCATCGTTAAACTACAGACAAAATAAATCGTGTTTTATTATAAGTTTCTCTCTTCCATGCAATAGATGGGAAATGTAGAAAGAGAGCATACTTTAAATGGGTTTAGAGTTTTCAAATGTGTTAATGTTTATTTGAAACAATGCGTGCGACAATATATAGAACCTATATTGTTAAAAACTACAATGCTACTGTATATGATTTTGCTTATTTTGGAGTTCGTGTTGAAGAAATGTAAAATGCTGACTTACTTCGTAATTTAAACAGTATCAACACTGAGAGATCTCTGACTTTTTTTGAGCATCCTCGGAAGCGCTTCAAAAGTTTGCATGTGGAAGGCATGAACGTTTTTTACTGCTTCCAGCAACATGATATTTTTTGCTGTGTATTAAAAATGCTCGCATCGCCTATTTAACTTGATAGCGCCATTGTTACAAGCAATAAGTTTATGGCTTTTTGATATGCTTAATATATCTTTTCAGAGAATTGTGTGGTATAAAAATTTTTTATGTAATGGCATTGGACGTTAGTATCCTTCACCCGGAAACCAAGACTTTTTAACAATTGCACCATATATAAAATGAAGACTTATTAAATATTTTTGTAATTTATTCTCCTAAAAATAGAAAATATAGATACACGTGTATCACCGATTTTTGAAATTGTAGATGTCAACTATATTTTTGGTGAATTGCACAAGAAAACGCTCATATGCAATTTTCGTTCTTTGTAAATGTACTATAAGTTTTATTAATTAAAAATTTAGTAACACGCAACAGAATTTTTAGGAAAGTGGTCTGCTGTATACATTTTTTAAATTTCGTGTACTCTACACTAATACCCTACAACTGGTAGGAAATATATTTTTAAAGCTATAGTACTAATATAGTACAAAATGTTATATTTTCTATTACAGATTTGAAAAACGTTATACTAGCATAGCTATTGCTATGGATCAGATGCTAAAATAAGTTTTTAAAAATATCGGGTAAATTTGGCAATTACGGACTTTTTCATGCGTGCTGGCCTCTACATATTTATACCTATGCCTTGAAATCATTATTATTATTATTATTATTATTATTATTATTATTATTATTATTATTATTATTATTATGCTCCTGTGCTTTTTCTGATTCATTGTCTCCACGTAGCAATTTTTATTGCCGCCAATTGTCAAAGTCCATATTGAAAAATAAATTTTTTTAGTTGTATTTTTTATAGTGTAATAGGGAATTTAGACGCTGAGTTTTCAGACAAGACTTTTTCAAAATGTTCTTTTAAAGTTGCTACCTTAATTTTTTTTTAAGTATGAAACAAATAAAAATACAAATGAGTTTTAAAAAATGACAAAAACAAAGATGAAAACAAAAATCAAGATTTTTTCCTACTCAATTAGTTTTGCTACACCCTTCACCTATAAACTAAAAACTCAAGACTGAACAAACACTTAAAAAAGGCAGCATCTAAATCCCCTATAAGAGTGAGTCTATGCCTGATAAATTTGTATCATGATAAATGTCAATTCATTATCAAGATAAAAATTTATCAGGTATAGACTACATTTATTAGTGTTATTGCAGTGTCTTGACAGTTTTGTCAGAGCTCAAGCTCAGACAAATTTGTCTTGATAAAAAAACGTAAACAAACTGTTTGATGTTTCATTTTATTTTCAAATACTAAAATTTTTACAACATTTTTACAAAAAAAATATACGAATAAAGCAAAATATGAACGCTTTAACTAAATAAAAGCAGTTTAATGAAAAAATAAGTGAAATAGTGCATGAATAGTGACAAACTACCTTGACGACGCCAAACAAATTGTGATTTATCATAACAAAAACACAACAACGTATTCGCATGTATACTAACAAAAAAAAACTTACAATTGTTCTGCCTACGTTTTGTTAGTTGTCATGATACAAATATATCAGATATAGACATAGTGTAACTAGCAAGGAAGACAAAAATAGCAGAAAAAGCATGCTTTTCAAGCAGACACGACATATAAAGGAAAAAAAATTGTGCTGTATGTTTGATCAGAAGATAAGTAGCGAATAACAAGAGTATTTCGATATTTTTACATGTTTTTCTTGATTTTCTGGATATTGGAGGGGTAATAGGCCAAACGGTCCTCATTTCGGATTCAGAAATACATGTAGATAGGTGGGTCTAACAAACAAACGCCACAATTTTTGCTTTTATATTTTGTGTCTGCTTGAAAATCATGCTTTTTCTGCTATTTTTGTTTTTTTTTTGAAACTTACACTACGACTTCTAAAATTTACATACATAATTTTTCAACACGTAGTTAAATAATGTATTAAGAGCTCATAGTAGAAATTTCAGAAAAAAATTAATATTTTTAGTTGGATTTTCTTATTCTATAAAAATTTTCTACCTGAAATTTGAGTTTTGTTTACTAATTTTGCCCTCGCACTTACATTTATAGCCAGGATATCTTCATTTAAAGCACAAAGAATGCTAAATACCTATCTAATTAAATCCTGTTCATGGGTTTTTGGACACCCTGTACACAGTTTTTTACAGGCACATAAACTTAAAAGGTATTTTGAAATTGGACTATTTTCGACCACTGCCAAATGTAGGGTACATGTCAAAATGATCAAAAATGTTAGCTAAATTCAACTTTAAAGCATGGCCTTTCAGCGTATATAAAATTGAAATTAACATTTCTAACAAATATTTTGACAATTTTAAAAATTATGAAAACATTTTTTTTTTGGAAAAATCGACGATTTTTAGTTAAATTTCAAAGTTTTGAGGTTAAACCTTTGTTACGACTTAACGGCTCTAGATATTTCAAAGCTTTGTTCGGTGAGTCTACTTAAAATTTTATCAGCAATTTCAAAGTGTACTATAAGTTGAAATTATTGAATTTGAGTATTTATTCAAGACTAAAATATATATGAAAAGTATTACTGAACAATAAAATGAAAAACATATATGCTCAATATAGATATAATAAAAGTAGATAATACAAAGTATTATAACGACACAGTGATAGCTATGTTATAACAAATCATTAACCATAATACTTCCCCTTGTTATTTAGAGTTAGCACTTTGCAAACCCAACATTGAACAAAGAAGTTTTAATCTGACTGGCTGAAGAGGTTTTGTCATAATGTCAGCTAGTTGATTTGAAGTTGAAATTTGTTTAACATCAAGCTTTCGTTCTACTACCTTCTCTCTTATAAAGAAATGTTTACTAGTCATATGCTTTGTTCTCTGATGGAATTCTGGATTTTGAGATGATCGAACTGCAGCAGCATTATCTGCTTGTAATACAGGTATATTTTTAAAGTACATTTGGTTGTTGATACAAATAAACTATTTTTGATATTATCTTCACTTGCTAACACCGAAAATAAATTCCTCGAGATTCCAGGAACGTACCAAATATCAGCCAGATTTAGAGTTAGGTTTTGATTTTTAACTTTTGAAACAATATTAATAACTCCTTTACTTATTGCTTTTAGTGACTCACTTCCAGCAGCTTTTATCTAGGCGTCTTGAATTCTTCAAAATCTGCAAACATATCCATTGAGTTAGTAACGTATTGAGTAGCACCATTGTCTATCCACCAATCGTTAAATACAACATTAGTTTCATTATTGGTTAACGATAAACTAATATTTTTGTTTTGAGCTTTTTCTTTGGATGGACGTCCGTCCGCTATCCATTTCTTGCAATCTCGAACCCAGTGTCCTCTTCTTTTGCAATAGTTGCACGAAGTATCTTGTTTTCATCTTTCTTGACTGCTTTAAAATTATTTCCTCTTTTAAATTATTTCCTCTTTTCTTGTAGCTTTTTACAACCAAGGCTTCTTGCTCTTCTTTGTTGTCTTCAAACTTACGGAAATTTCGTTCGTGCATGCACAACTGGTTTGCCATTTCATCAAAAGATCTTTCTTCATTTTTAGTTAACAGCATCCAACTACTTTTAAAGTTTTCGAACTGTTCCGGCAAGATTTGCATTGCTTTACATATCAATAACAATTCAGGCAACGGCTACTCATTTCTGCTTTTGAGTCCAATATTCAATTCATTCCACAGGCTTTTAAGTTTTACAATATGCATAGACACATCTTGATTTGAAATCCAATCGAATGAAAAGTCAGTACATATCTTGAAAAATTGATCTTTTGATGTGGCTTCGTACAAAGACTTTAATGCTTCCCAGGCGTCTGCAGCTTACTTAGTATCCATAATTTTTTGATAAACATCATCGGAAACTGCACTGGTGATCATTAATTTCGCATAGCTGCTAGCCTTTCTGAAACGATCACATGATAATTGGTATTCTTTTACCGTATTGCTGGTTGCAGTGTCTGACAAAGGCAAGGACCTGACAAATTTTCTATCGATGACATCTAATGCTCCGTCTTGATAATCCAATAAGTCACAAATTTTCCTTTTCCAAATTGGCCAATCGATTTCTCCTGATAGACCCTTTATATGTTTGGAAAAATCCATCACAAACTTTAATCAAAAAACCAATTTTTTTTAAATTTCTAAAATTTTATTTATATATACATGTATAATATATATATTATTTAAAACTACTTTATTTTGTTGCCTGGGCCCATAACCTATTGAATTTGAGCATTTATTCAAGACTAAAATATATATGAAAAGTATTACTGAACAATAAAATTAAAAATATATATGATCAATATAGATATAATAAAAGTAGATAATAAAAAGTATTATAACGATACAGTGATAACTATATTATAACAAATCATTAACCATAACAGAAATCAGAAGCTGAGTTAAAATTTACAACCAAAACACAAAAAAAAAATCGAGGCAAAAAATTTTAAATTTTAATTCCGAACTGAAATATCTTTTAAACTACAAAGATACAAAAAAAATTGCGCATATACTTTTTCTTTATTTTGTGTGGCAAAATCTAACGCGTCTAAAATTTTACAAATCGTTAATATTTACGAGAGCTAGAAGCCGCACTATATTTTTCGTACCCGAGGTAGCCAATTTTCAGCTCTTGTAGCTCCGCCCCTAGTGCAGCTAACAAATTATTGAGACACGATTCTTCCTGGCTCCTCCTCTGCAACCAATTTAATTTTTATGTAAATCAATTAGTAGCTTATTACCACTTTATTGTTCTAACTTATACCACTGTGTGTCGTTTACTGGCCTTCGAAGGCTTTGCGTCTCACATTCGCATGTGATTAGTGTTTGGCGTCGGTTAACGATACAAACCTACTCTTTCGCGTCATTTGGTCGTTAGCCACATGCAAAAACTATATTTTTCTTTGATAAGTTAACTTTCTAAGAAAGCGTAATTTGAAATCATGGTGCAGCACCGCTCCAAACAACAAATAGTAGTGTAAATTAAAAACGGTCAAATTATGTACTAATAAAACATAAATCTACAAACTTTTCACGAAAAAAAATATACGTTTATTGTAAATGTCTCATTTGTTCAAAGAATAACGAATTATTTCGCCTTCGAGGGATAAATTAACATTCTGGGATCAACCCATTTCCTTAATTGTTTTTCTGTTACAAAACCAGACTTAATTGCCTCATCTTTGAGCGTAGTACCATTCTGGTGGGCAGTTTTGGCTATAAGAGCGGCTTTATCGTAGCCAATGTGATTATTAAGACCTGTTGATAACATAAGGGACTCATTCATCATTTTTTCGATATTCTTCGTATTAGCCTTCATGTCTTTGATGAAGTTATTGTTAAAGTTCTTAGCACCATCAGCTAAAGGGCTTAAAATAAATATTTGTTGCATATATACATATATTCGTAAACGTACCTAATAAGCGTATGGAACGCAAAACATTTGCCAACATCTTTGTCTTGAACACATTCAACTCCAAATGCCCATTTGAGCCACCAATAGTTACGCCCACATGATTGCACATAACTTGTGTGCATATTGACGTAATAGATTCACATTGGGTAGGATTTACTTTGCCCGACATTATAGAGCTACCAGGTTCATTTGGTGGCAACATTAGTTCAGCCAAACCACAACGTGGTCCCGAACCCAACAAACATATAGCGTTACCAATTTTCATTATACTTGCTGCAATAGTATTTAAACAACCATGTACCTCTGCCATGCTGTTATTGGCGGCAATACTTTCAAAAAAATTTGGTGATATTTTAAAAGGCAAATAAGTATAATCCGCTATTTCCTTAGCACATTTTTCAGCAAAACCTTCATAAGTAGTTATACCGGTACCTATAGCTGTGCCACACAAACAAACCTCATACACCCGTGGCAAAAATGATTCAATACGATCGAGGACATTTTTTATTTTCTGAGCATAACCACTAAATTCCTGACCCAATGAAAGTGGTACAGCATCTTGTAGATGCTGTGCCATAATATCGGAAAACTCTTTTTCCTTGTTCTACAAGCATTCATGTAGCTCTTTCATAGCGGGAATTAGACTATTATTTAGTTCCATGCCTATTGATATTTGAACAGCAGTTGGCAGGGTGTCATTGGAACTTTGTTCTTTATTTACATGATCATTAGGATGTATGGGTTTCTTGGACCCAATTTCGCATCCCATGATTTCAATTGCACGATTGTTTATATCCTTTAAATCCTTTACAAACCTCATTGACATTCATATTGACCTGCGTTATAGTAGACCAGATAATGGATGGAAAATGTTCCTCAATCCAACAACCTTCAATGATTTCATCACATACTTTTACAATAGCTTGGCTTACCTTAGCATATAAAGCATAATGCACATTTGATACAGCTGCTGCTTCTTTTCAAAATAGCGAGGGCTATTTAAAACATGGCAGCATCCGGCCAAAAAACACTTGTTGGACATCACGCTATATTAAATGTATAGTTGTTGCTGTTATAAATTTTTTTTTTTTTGCTACATAACGTCTTACATCTGCAATTAGAGCAGGAAAAAAGCCTACCTGTATAGTATATAGTACAGTAAGAAAAAATAAAAAAACATCATTGATTACTTTGTTCATGTTTAAGCTTTGATATTATTTAAGCTTGTTATTGATTTAAATAAAAGTTGCTACAATATCTTTAGCTTTTCCATGAGATTTTTTGGTAAAGGTTCCCTGATGATCTGCATTTAGCCCCAGTGAAATGCGCATAGGAACTATCTAATACCCCTTAGTAATCAATGTCAATGTGTTTTTATAAACAATTAATATTCTACTGAATAAGTAAAATATTAATTTTGGGAAATAGTGCGATTATAAATTTTATGAACATAGAAAAAGAGTTTAATTTGGCATGAAAAAACGAATGTTTTGCCTTTAATTTCTGATTGAATCTGAACCAGTTGGAAATATAAAAAAATTATAAATGGGGAACTTAAAGATTATTTTATTCCATACGAGTCAACTTTTTCCTGCTGCAACTTTCTAAAATTTTCTTTTGAAGTTGCATTCGTGTCCATATAATGAAATTCTTGTTGCGCACCTTTTGTTTTTATAATTAGATTTTGTTGTTGCTTAATATTACGAAGAAGAAACCAAAAGAGAGTTGCATGTACATGAAGCAGTATACCCCTTCCCAATCTTCTCACCTCGCTCTCCCATAAACTCAAAAGTTGCGCAGCAAAAGTTGACTCGTGTGGACATAGACTAATTTATTCAAATCGGCTAAGCCGTTCTCGAGTTAGGGTGAAATATACTAATGTACGTAGTCGAAATATTAATCATGCCCATTAAAAAAAATCTTTACGGGATTGAAAAAACTGGAAACGTATTTGATTTTATCGCTTTAAGCTCTGTGTACTCCAAACATTTTTATTTATAGACTAGAAAAGTTTATTTTTTTTTTTGCAGATCAGTGTTATTTGCCAAACTTATGTTTTGCTTGTCATGTACTTTCAAACGAATTTTAAAATTTCTTATTTATCCAAACAGAAATATTTTTACTGGAATGTCCACAAATGACCAATAGGAATATGTTTGAAAATCATAAATAAGAGCAACGATATAAGAACCAACTTATAATGCGTAACACGTCTGTAAATATAAAACAATTCCCTCCATTATCCAATTGTAAGAATATTATGTCTTGTTCAAAAATTTAATTTATATGTAAGTAATAGTATAGCTCGTACTTGCACTATGGATATTTGACGTTGTAGTAGTTTTCATGTCTTGTACTAACGCAATTGTTGTATTGTTTAGTACCAATTGTTAAAGGTAACCGAAATACACAGCAGAAGTAGGAGGAATACGAAGATTGTTAGATGAACAATGTGTATAAATATTTCCCGATTCCAAAGTTATTATAAGGAAGCTTTGTGTTTCTTTTTTATGTGGTGACATCTGTTTGGTGTTCGTGTTTTTTTAGAAACAACCAAAAATGAATACTGATGATTGTGAGAAAAATAAGATCAATGTACCTTTAACTTATTTTAGTTTTAGGTAATACACAAACATACATGATTTGCAACGTATTTGAAAAATGTTATATAACTTTATTGAGATTTTCTAGTGGTTAAACTATTTGTTATTAATTTTAATATTATGCAATAAATAATATTATTAATAGGCAAACCGATTCCTTGTGAAGGAATCGGTTATATACAGACGATTTTGATAAAACTTATACCATTTTAAACATATTTATTCACAGATGTGTACAATTCATATTTTGTTAAAATCGAGTCAGCATTTTTGGAGCTGTAAACATTTAAAGTTGGTACTAATGCATACACACGTATTACTTATGTATGTAAGTTGAATAAAAGAAACAAAAACAGCAAAAACAAAAAAAAAACGTATGTGTTGTTGGTTTTCCAACTGGTATTGCAAAGAAAGTAACAACAATGAGACATTTGTTTCCATCTGCCATACCTACATAAGAGCGGCAAGCGAAGCGTTAGCAACATTGCATGTACATATTTTCAATACATTTTACAAAAAAAAAAATTACTCTGAATGTTCTGTAAATACGTACCCTGCTGGTAACGCGACGATTGCTGCTCTTATTTAGGTATGGCAGTATGTTTTCATGTGGGAGAATTTACAAACAGTATAGGGACAAAATGGAAGAGGGGTCAATAAATTGATTTAATACATTTTAAGGTGTTTTATTTTTATATCTGACCGCACTTTTAAGGGTCCCGTAAACCAAAGGTAAAAGAAACCATATTTTTTGCACTACGCTGTCCATCTGTTTGTCTGTCACGGGCTTCTTTCTGTTTGGACAACCGTATAAGATATAAACCTAAAATTTTCACAGAATATGTGTAACCTTGGCGCTACAACAGCAACTACTAAATGTTCACAGCAGTTAAAAATTAAAGGATGTTCTAAAGGGACCAACGAAACGTATTAAAATCCTAATTTTACATATAGACAATTGGAATATTCAGAGCTAGTGTATTATTATAAGTACTGAAATTTAAATATTATAAAATTTAAAGGGTATTCTATCAGGTAATGTAATATTGACGATGTGATTTTGGCAACAGTAACGAATGCTAAACAACAAACAAACTAACAATTTAAGGGTATTCTATATTAAAAAATTGTCAAACCCAAAAAAACTGACAAACCAAAAATTGAAAAGAAAAAACGAAAAACCTACTAAAACTAAAATATCACTAAAATGAAAAAAATCGCCAAAATGAAAAAAAAATCGAAAAAACAAACGCCGAAATTAACTGCCAGGTCCACTATGTCGACCAATTTCGCACAATAACATTTAAAACAAAAACAAATTCAAAAATTTTGTTTTTGTTTTAAATGAAATTTTAAGAAATAAGAGTAGTGTTGACATAATGGTCCTGGCAGTAAATAACACTTTTGGATACTACCTCGTACCTGTCTTTTAGGAAAGCTCTGCAGTGTAGAATTAACATTTCCTTCTAAAAGTCCTATACACATTACACAACATTACAAATTTTTGTTTTTGGAATGTTTATTGTCTAGAAAACGATACATTTGTATATTTTGATATATTCTTTTCTTTAATCCATTTCATACATACGTGATATATATTAACTTTTGTTAATTACACTTGTAGTAATACAGTACGTATGACATTTCAATGTTTGTAAATATTGCTCATTCGCACCTACTTAGAAAGACAATGTCCTAAAACTATGCAATAGTTTTTGCTTATATTTTTGAGTATGAGTTATATTTTAAGAATATAATAAAGAATATAGTTCATACGACAGTGGAGCCACTAGTTCCAATTGGAATAAACGGTAATATATCTGCATCTTTGAAATTTGCGATCTGAGTACAAATCGATGTATGTAAAAATCATAGAGGAGGAAACAAGCTTTAAAAATTATTCATCTTAGACCACCCTGTTGAAACACAGTGTGAGCTATAAGGTGTCAACTTTTACTGTATCGGGCATGATAAATTTTCGATCTTGTTGAATTGAGACTTGTTGGAAAGCTTATTAAGAGACGAAAAAATGCTTTGGGTTTCATTACGACATCCGTAATATTGTGCATGCTCGATTTAAATTTCAATAGCAGTCATTTTTGAGGTTTGTTCTTTTGAAATATTTAAAAGAATATATTTTAGAATCAAGTTATAAATTTTTTTCGATATCAACCCATACAGTTCGACATAACTCATAATTTAATTTTTAAACTCTAAAGGCACCTAGCGAAAAGGATGTATATGTTCAAATAAACTGCACAAACAAACATTCACACACACACTCTTAATTGTAATTATCAATGATGATTCATACTAGAATAGAGAAATAATAAAAAGAAGCTCAACACAAATAAGAAACAGCTCTAAGACTGGCAGTATGAATTGATTAAAAGTAGATGATATTCAACTTTTGACTGTAAACCACCGACTTTGGTCCAGTGGTCTAAGCGCTAAAGAGATCTGATGACATTAGCGGGAGGTATCGAAATTCAGTTCAACCCTATCTAAATAAAAATATAGTTTAATTAAAAATTAAATTAAAACCAAACTCAAGCCAAAAAAAATTAAACTTCTTTGGATATGAAAATATTTTAGTATTAAAATATTTTCGAGAAATCCGTTCAACAATTAAACTCTATTTTCGTCAAAAGTTAGTCATTTTTCACCCTCATATCGAAGTCTTGAATTTAATTTTTTTTACGGCTACATAAATTGAGATAACTTAAAAACTTCTTCCGAATATTATAATAAACATTTTTTTTTTTGAAAATTTTGCCTATGCTATTAACAAAGGTATTTACGAAATCAGGAACAAAGTTAAGGCCAAAAACAAAAATCTAAAAGTTTAAAGCCAAATAAATCTGAAAAATGGCCTTAAACTGAAAAATTAAAAACGGCACTAAAATTTTTTCATTGGGCAATTTTTCCTCAAGCTGGAAAAATGGCCCAATGAAAAATGGCCCCAAACTGAAAAATGAATAATGGCCCCAAAATTTATTCATTCAAAACAACAAAAGTTTTTGGGGCTATTTCTCCTATTTTGGGGCTATTTCTCCTTTTTTTCATTTTTCAGTTTGGGGTCATTTTTCATTTTTAAACTAAGGCAATTCTGCTTGTTTTGTAACTATTTTTCGTAAAATGAGCTAAGGAAATATGTCTGCATAGCCGCCCTTCGGTAGGGCTTAAAGGTTTTTTCTCTCCGTATAACGAAAAGCGGCTTCGCTGAGCAAATACTTGTGTATAGCAGGCCTACGGCCTGGCTTCAGTGTTTTATCCTCTAGGTATATCGAAAGCGCCTTCGCAGAATAAAGATTTTTGCATAGACGGCCTTCGGCCAGGCTTAAGAGGTTTTCCTCTCAGTATAACGAAAAGCGGCTTCGCTGAGTAAAGATTTTTGTTTAAGGGTTTTTTTCCTCTAGGTATATAGAAAAGCGTTTTCGCCGAACAAAGATTATTGAATAGCCGACCTTTGGCCGGGCTTAAGGGTTTTTTCCTTTAGGTATATCAAAAAGCGGCTCCACTGTGTGAATGTTTTTGCATAGACGGCCTTCCGCCGGGCTTAAATGATTTTTCTTCTAGTTATATTGAAACACGTCTTCGTTGAGTTAGGATTTTGGCATAACAAGTTTTCGATATACCGAGAGGGAAAAACTCTTAACACCGGACGAAGGCGGGCTATGCAAAGACATTTACTCAGCGAAGCTGCTCTTCGATATATGTACCTACAAGAAAAACCCGTTAAGGCCGGCCAAAGGCCGGCCATGCACATATATTTATTCAGCGAAGCCGTTCTTCGAGCGGAAAAAATTCTTCGTCAAGGCTGCCTGAAGGCAAATTATAATGTCAATACCTAATAATATATGGCTTTATTTCCCTTATGTTCACTTTTTGGGTATGGCGTTATTGCCAATAGCACTGAGAATCATTTTGCATATTGCCCCCAATTCGCTATTAAAAGCAAAAACAAAAAATCTTTGGAGCCATTTTAATTTTATATTTTCTAATATAGGGAGGGTAATAAATTTGTATCTTTGAAACTTTGGATACGATTACGAAACGATGTATGTAAAAATAATAGAGGAGGATCTAAGCTTTAAGAATGATGAAACTCATACAAAAAAAATCCTTGATATTATTCGGATAAGTTTTAAGGTTATCTCAATTTATGTAGCCGTAAAAAAATCAAATTCAAGACTTTGAAATGAGGGTGAAAAATGGCTAACTTTTGACGAAAATAGAGTTTAATTGTTGAACGTTTTTCTCGAAAATATTTTAAAACTAAAATATTTTCATTTTTAAAGAAGTTTATTTATTTTTTGCTTGAGTTTGGTTTTAATTAAATTTTTCTTTAGAGATATATGTGAAGCGTGTAGACAAAGAAATTGTTGACTACGCGTAGGGTTGAACTGAATTTCGATAGCTCCCGCTAATCTCATCAGAGCTCTTTAGCGCTTAGACCACTGGACCAAAGTCGGTGGTTTACAGTCAAGAGCTGAATATCATCTACTTTTAATCAATTCATACTGCAAGTCTTAAAGCTGTATCTTATTGGATAGTTATTGGTGAATATAAATTTTTTCTTTTGTCTTGTGTTAAGCTTCTTTTTATTATTTCTCTATTCTAGAAAAAACCTTTAAGCCCTACCGAAGAGCGGCTATGCAGACATATTTCCTTAGCTCATTTTACGAAAAATAGTTACAAAACAAGCAGAATTGCCTTGAATTAAAAATGAAAAATGGCCCAAAACTGAAAAATGAAAAAAGGAGAAATAGCCCCAAAATAGGAGAAATAGCCCCAAAAACTTTTGTTGTTTTGAATGAATAAATTTTGGGGCCATTTTTCATTTTTCAGTTAGGGACCATTTTTTATTGGGCCATTTTTCCAGCTTGAGGAAAAATTGCCCAATGAAAAAATTTTAGCGCCATTTTTAATTTTTCAGTTTAAGGCCATTTTTCAGATTTATTTGGCTTTAAACTTTTAGATTTTTGTTTTTGGCCTTAACTTTATTACTGATTTCGTAAATACCTCTGTTAATAGCATAGGCAAAATTTCCAAAAAAAAAAAAAATTTATTATATTATTCGGAAGAAGTTTTAAGGTTATCTCAATTTATGTAGCCGTAAAAAAAATCAAATTCAAGACTTTGATATGACGGTGAAAAATGACTAACTTTTGACGAAAATAGAGTTTAATTGTTGAACGTTTTTCTCGAAAATATTTTAATACTAAAATATTTTCATATCCAAAGAAGTTTAATTATATTGGCTTGAGTTCGGTTTTAATTTAATTTTTAATTAAATTATATTTCTATTTAGATAGGTTTGAACTGAATTTCGATAGAATGAGTAATAATTACAAACATTCAAATGTCATACGTACTGTATTACTACAAGCAAGGCTCGATGTTACAAACGATATATTATCACGACTATTCTTTATAGCGGAAAATTCGTTATATCGTGAACTTTTTTCCATAATTTTTTTTTAATTTCAATTCACTTATTGATTTGTTAATGCATTTATATTAGAAATTAGTTCTAAACTAAAGACAATGCAACAATGTTAGTACCAGATATCATCCTCTTATTCCGATTATTCAAAAAAAAGTTGCAAATTCAAGCACAGTGTAATTAACAAAAGTTAATATATATCACTTATGTATGAAATGGATTAAAGAAAAGAATATATCAAAATATACAAATGTATCGTTTTCTGGACAATAAACATTCCAAAAACAAAAATTTGTAATGTTGTGTAATGTGTATAGGACTTTTAGAAGGAAATGTTAATTCTACGCTGCAGAGCCTTCCTAAAACACAGGTACGAGGTAGTATCCGAAACTCAGGAGATCTAAGAAGATCTGGCTCTTAAGAAAAACATTAATCTCCTAGTCATTTTACTTTTAAAGTAGTGTTATTTTAATAGTTTTGGTCATTTGATCCAAAAGCGAGTGCAGATGTGTTTATGTTTACTAGTATGGCCGACCGCCGGAAAAATCGTCCGTATTCTAGAAATAAAAAATTTCATTAGGCTTCACAGAAAAATTATTCAACGTTATAAAAATTTCTTTACAAGCAGCAACACATTACATAATCCATTTATGAATAATTAGTTAATGATACATATAAATTTTCTTATACTAAATTAAATTAATTCAGTAAAGTCAGATTTCGAATCGTACACGAAGGCTTCCGTTCGAATACAATATTCATAATTCCTTTTTTCGTTTTTGGCGAATTTTGTTTGTTTTTGGGGCTTGTCGTTTTGAGTTTGTTTTCGAATGGAATGAGGGTATTTTTGCTCTGTTTTTTGGTACTTTTGGTAATAATAACATATGTGTGGGAAATAAGTTAAAGTAATATATATGTATGTACGTTTGTACATAAATATACATATATTAGATGTATGCATATAATAAAAAAATACATATCGTCATATAAAATGGAAAAGGGCATATCATCGTTTTTAAACATTTTTCAGGAGAGATAAAAAACTTAATAAAAATTAGACTAGTGTGATTAAAAAAAATTTAAGCATAGTATCATTAATTCAGACAATAGTTTTTTTTATTGTTTTTTATCTATCCTGAAAAATTATTTAAGAGGACGATATGCCCTTTTGCATTTTATATGACTATATATGCACGTTAAATATAAATGTGATATAGATAAAAGGATTAAAATGGTTTCAAATCATTTTTGTGTATGCACGTATAAAAAATAATTTCATTTCTTACATATGTACTTACCTATGTATTATGTTGGTGAAATACATCGGAATTTTTTAAAAAGCCGAATCGGTTTTTTTGTTAATTAGCAATTTTGCGTTTTATTTAACGATATGTATGTATACATAGATACATATTTATTTATTATAAATACATAATATAGATATATTTTGTGTTCCTACACCAAATACAGTTTTAATATTATTTACATCGTTTAGGTACTTTTCTTCGCAAGGCTCACTATTTGAACATTTTTAATTCCCATCACTGTTTTGTCAACAGCTGTTTCTTTTTCATATTAAAACAAAAAAATAGAGTAAAACATATCCACGTTTTTAAATGTTCTATAAGTGGTCAAACGTGCTAACAGTACGGTACAGTACGGTAGCGGTACAGCAACGGTTGGACAACGAAGCCTTTAGTTTTTATTTGTTTTAACCAATTTTTGTCGTTTTTTTGCGATTTATTTACTGCCAGGCAAACTATGTCGACACGATTCTTTCTTTCTTAAAATTACATTTAAAACAAAGACAAAATTTTTGAATTTGTTTTTGTTTTGAATGTAATTGTGCGAAAGAAAGAAACGTGTCAACATAGTGGACCTGGCAGTTAGTTTCGGCGTTTGTTTTTGTCGTTTTTTTCATTTTGGGGATTTTTTTCAATTTAGTCACTCTTTTGTTATGGTGATCTTTTCGTTTAAGCCCTTTTTCATTTTGGCAATTTTTTAGCTTTGGCTTTTTTAATTTTTTGTTTTTCAGTTTTTTTGGGTTTGACGATTTCTTAAAATTTCGTGTTTTTTTTTTTTTTGTTATGGTGGTATTTTTGTTTTGGTGCTTTTTTGTTTTGGTGCTTTTTTGTTTTGGCGCTTCTTTCATTTTTTAATGTTCACAAAAAAGCAGAATTGCCTTTAGTTGTATTTTTTATAGTGTAATAGGGAATTTAGACGCTGAGTTTTCAGACAAGACTTTTTCAAAATGTTCTTTTAAAGTTGCTACCTTAATTTTTTTTTAAGTATGAAACAAATAAAAATACAAATGAGTTTTAAAAAATGACAAAAACAAAGATGAAAACAAAAATCAAGATTTTTTCCTACTCAATTAGTTTTGCTACACCCTTCACCTATAAACTAAAAACTCAAGACTGAACAAACACTTAAAAAAGGCAGCATCTAAATCCCCTATAAGAGTGAGTCTATGCCTGATAAATTTGTATCATGATAAATGTCAATTCATTATCAAGATAAAAATTTATCAGGTATAGACTACATTTATTAGTGTTATTGCAGTGTCTTGACAGTTTTGTCAGAGCTCAAGCTCAGACAAATTTGTCTTGATAAAAAAACGTAAACAAACTGTTTGATGTTTCATTTTATTTTCAAATACTAAAATTTTTACAACATTTTTACAAAAAAAATATACGAATAAAGCAAAATATGAACGCTTTAACTAAATAAAAGCAGTTTAATGAAAAAATAAGTGAAATAGTGCATGAATAGTGACAAACTACCTTGACGACGCCAAACAAATTGTGATTTATCATAACAAAAACACAACAACGTATTCGCATGTATACTAACAAAAAAAAACTTACAATTGTTCTGCCTACGTTTTGTTAGTTGTCATGATACAAATATATCAGATATAGACATAGTGTAACTAGCAAGGAAGACAAAAATAGCAGAAAAAGCATGCTTTTCAAGCAGACACGACATATAAAGGAAAAAAAATTGTGCTGTATGTTTGATCAGAAGATAAGTAGCGAATAACAAGAGTATTTCGATATTTTTACATGTTTTTCTTGATTTTCTGGATATTGGAGGGGTAATAGGCCAAACGGTCCTCATTTCGGATTCAGAAATACATGTAGATAGGTGGGTCTAACAAACAAACGCCACAATTTTTGCTTTTATATTTTGTGTCTGCTTGAAAATCATGCTTTTTCTGCTATTTTTGTTTTTTTTTTGAAACTTACACTACGACTTCTAAAATTTACATACATAATTTTTCAACACGTAGTTAAATAATGTATTAAGAGCTCATAGTAGAAATTTCAGAAAAAAATTAATATTTTTAGTTGGATTTTCTTATTCTATAAAAATTTTCTACCTGAAATTTGAGTTTTGTTTACTAATTTTGCCCTCGCACTTACATTTATAGCCAGGATATCTTCATTTAAAGCACAAAGAATGCTAAATACCTATCTAATTAAATCCTGTTCATGGGTTTTTGGACACCCTGTACACAGTTTTTTACAGGCACATAAACTTAAAAGGTATTTTGAAATTGGACTATTTTCGACCACTGCCAAATGTAGGGTACATGTCAAAATGATCAAAAATGTTAGCTAAATTCAACTTTAAAGCATGGCCTTTCAGCGTATATAAAATTGAAATTAACATTTCTAACAAATATTTTGACAATTTTAAAAATTATGAAAACATTTTTTTTTTGGAAAAATCGACGATTTTTAGTTAAATTTCAAAGTTTTGAGGTTAAACCTTTGTTACGACTTAACGGCTCTAGATATTTCAAAGCTTTGTTCGGTGAGTCTACTTAAAATTTTATCAGCAATTTCAAAGTGTACTATAAGTTGAAATTATTGAATTTGAGTATTTATTCAAGACTAAAATATATATGAAAAGTATTACTGAACAATAAAATGAAAAACATATATGCTCAATATAGATATAATAAAAGTAGATAATACAAAGTATTATAACGACACAGTGATAGCTATGTTATAACAAATCATTAACCATAATACTTCCCCTTGTTATTTAGAGTTAGCACTTTGCAAACCCAACATTGAACAAAGAAGTTTTAATCTGACTGGCTGAAGAGGTTTTGTCATAATGTCAGCTAGTTGATTTGAAGTTGAAATTTGTTTAACATCAAGCTTTCGTTCTACTACCTTCTCTCTTATAAAGAAATGTTTACTAGTCATATGCTTTGTTCTCTGATGGAATTCTGGATTTTGAGATGATCGAACTGCAGCAGCATTATCTGCTTGTAATACAGGTATATTTTTAAAGTACATTTGGTTGTTGATACAAATAAACTATTTTTGATATTATCTTCACTTGCTAACACCGAAAATAAATTCCTCGAGATTCCAGGAACGTACCAAATATCAGCCAGATTTAGAGTTAGGTTTTGATTTTTAACTTTTGAAACAATATTAATAACTCCTTTACTTATTGCTTTTAGTGACTCACTTCCAGCAGCTTTTATCTAGGCGTCTTGAATTCTTCAAAATCTGCAAACATATCCATTGAGTTAGTAACGTATTGAGTAGCACCATTGTCTATCCACCAATCGTTAAATACAACATTAGTTTCATTATTGGTTAACGATAAACTAATATTTTTGTTTTGAGCTTTTTCTTTGGATGGACGTCCGTCCGCTATCCATTTCTTGCAATCTCGAACCCAGTGTCCTCTTCTTTTGCAATAGTTGCACGAAGTATCTTGTTTTCATCTTTCTTGACTGCTTTAAAATTATTTCCTCTTTTAAATTATTTCCTCTTTTCTTGTAGCTTTTTACAACCAAGGCTTCTTGCTCTTCTTTGTTGTCTTCAAACTTACGGAAATTTCGTTCGTGCATGCACAACTGGTTTGCCATTTCATCAAAAGATCTTTCTTCATTTTTAGTTAACAGCATCCAACTACTTTTAAAGTTTTCGAACTGTTCCGGCAAGATTTGCATTGCTTTACATATCAATAACAATTCAGGCAACGGCTACTCATTTCTGCTTTTGAGTCCAATATTCAATTCATTCCACAGGCTTTTAAGTTTTACAATATGCATAGACACATCTTGATTTGAAATCCAATCGAATGAAAAGTCAGTACATATCTTGAAAAATTGATCTTTTGATGTGGCTTCGTACAAAGACTTTAATGCTTCCCAGGCGTCTGCAGCTTACTTAGTATCCATAATTTTTTGATAAACATCATCGGAAACTGCACTGGTGATCATTAATTTCGCATAGCTGCTAGCCTTTCTGAAACGATCACATGATAATTGGTATTCTTTTACCGTATTGCTGGTTGCAGTGTCTGACAAAGGCAAGGACCTGACAAATTTTCTATCGATGACATCTAATGCTCCGTCTTGATAATCCAATAAGTCACAAATTTTCCTTTTCCAAATTGGCCAATCGATTTCTCCTGATAGACCCTTTATATGTTTGGAAAAATCCATCACAAACTTTAATCAAAAAACCAATTTTTTTTAAATTTCTAAAATTTTATTTATATATACATGTATAATATATATATTATTTAAAACTACTTTATTTTGTTGCCTGGGCCCATAACCTATTGAATTTGAGCATTTATTCAAGACTAAAATATATATGAAAAGTATTACTGAACAATAAAATTAAAAATATATATGATCAATATAGATATAATAAAAGTAGATAATAAAAAGTATTATAACGATACAGTGATAACTATATTATAACAAATCATTAACCATAACAGAAATCAGAAGCTGAGTTAAAATTTACAACCAAAACACAAAAAAAAAATCGAGGCAAAAAATTTTAAATTTTAATTCCGAACTGAAATATCTTTTAAACTACAAAGATACAAAAAAAATTGCGCATATACTTTTTCTTTATTTTGTGTGGCAAAATCTAACGCGTCTAAAATTTTACAAATCGTTAATATTTACGAGAGCTAGAAGCCGCACTATATTTTTCGTACCCGAGGTAGCCAATTTTCAGCTCTTGTAGCTCCGCCCCTAGTGCAGCTAACAAATTATTGAGACACGATTCTTCCTGGCTCCTCCTCTGCAACCAATTTAATTTTTATGTAAATCAATTAGTAGCTTATTACCACTTTATTGTTCTAACTTATACCACTGTGTGTCGTTTACTGGCCTTCGAAGGCTTTGCGTCTCACATTCGCATGTGATTAGTGTTTGGCGTCGGTTAACGATACAAACCTACTCTTTCGCGTCATTTGGTCGTTAGCCACATGCAAAAACTATATTTTTCTTTGATAAGTTAACTTTCTAAGAAAGCGTAATTTGAAATCATGGTGCAGCACCGCTCCAAACAACAAATAGTAGTGTAAATTAAAAACGGTCAAATTATGTACTAATAAAACATAAATCTACAAACTTTTCACGAAAAAAAATATACGTTTATTGTAAATGTCTCATTTGTTCAAAGAATAACGAATTATTTCGCCTTCGAGGGATAAATTAACATTCTGGGATCAACCCATTTCCTTAATTGTTTTTCTGTTACAAAACCAGACTTAATTGCCTCATCTTTGAGCGTAGTACCATTCTGGTGGGCAGTTTTGGCTATAAGAGCGGCTTTATCGTAGCCAATGTGATTATTAAGACCTGTTGATAACATAAGGGACTCATTCATCATTTTTTCGATATTCTTCGTATTAGCCTTCATGTCTTTGATGAAGTTATTGTTAAAGTTCTTAGCACCATCAGCTAAAGGGCTTAAAATAAATATTTGTTGCATATATACATATATTCGTAAACGTACCTAATAAGCGTATGGAACGCAAAACATTTGCCAACATCTTTGTCTTGAACACATTCAACTCCAAATGCCCATTTGAGCCACCAATAGTTACGCCCACATGATTGCACATAACTTGTGTGCATATTGACGTAATAGATTCACATTGGGTAGGATTTACTTTGCCCGACATTATAGAGCTACCAGGTTCATTTGGTGGCAACATTAGTTCAGCCAAACCACAACGTGGTCCCGAACCCAACAAACATATAGCGTTACCAATTTTCATTATACTTGCTGCAATAGTATTTAAACAACCATGTACCTCTGCCATGCTGTTATTGGCGGCAATACTTTCAAAAAAATTTGGTGATATTTTAAAAGGCAAATAAGTATAATCCGCTATTTCCTTAGCACATTTTTCAGCAAAACCTTCATAAGTAGTTATACCGGTACCTATAGCTGTGCCACACAAACAAACCTCATACACCCGTGGCAAAAATGATTCAATACGATCGAGGACATTTTTTATTTTCTGAGCATAACCACTAAATTCCTGACCCAATGAAAGTGGTACAGCATCTTGTAGATGCTGTGCCATAATATCGGAAAACTCTTTTTCCTTGTTCTACAAGCATTCATGTAGCTCTTTCATAGCGGGAATTAGACTATTATTTAGTTCCATGCCTATTGATATTTGAACAGCAGTTGGCAGGGTGTCATTGGAACTTTGTTCTTTATTTACATGATCATTAGGATGTATGGGTTTCTTGGACCCAATTTCGCATCCCATGATTTCAATTGCACGATTGTTTATATCCTTTAAATCCTTTACAAACCTCATTGACATTCATATTGACCTGCGTTATAGTAGACCAGATAATGGATGGAAAATGTTCCTCAATCCAACAACCTTCAATGATTTCATCACATACTTTTACAATAGCTTGGCTTACCTTAGCATATAAAGCATAATGCACATTTGATACAGCTGCTGCTTCTTTTCAAAATAGCGAGGGCTATTTAAAACATGGCAGCATCCGGCCAAAAAACACTTGTTGGACATCACGCTATATTAAATGTATAGTTGTTGCTGTTATAAATTTTTTTTTTTTGCTACATAACGTCTTACATCTGCAATTAGAGCAGGAAAAAAGCCTACCTGTATAGTATATAGTACAGTAAGAAAAAATAAAAAAACATCATTGATTACTTTGTTCATGTTTAAGCTTTGATATTATTTAAGCTTGTTATTGATTTAAATAAAAGTTGCTACAATATCTTTAGCTTTTCCATGAGATTTTTTGGTAAAGGTTCCCTGATGATCTGCATTTAGCCCCAGTGAAATGCGCATAGGAACTATCTAATACCCCTTAGTAATCAATGTCAATGTGTTTTTATAAACAATTAATATTCTACTGAATAAGTAAAATATTAATTTTGGGAAATAGTGCGATTATAAATTTTATGAACATAGAAAAAGAGTTTAATTTGGCATGAAAAAACGAATGTTTTGCCTTTAATTTCTGATTGAATCTGAACCAGTTGGAAATATAAAAAAATTATAAATGGGGAACTTAAAGATTATTTTATTCCATACGAGTCAACTTTTTCCTGCTGCAACTTTCTAAAATTTTCTTTTGAAGTTGCATTCGTGTCCATATAATGAAATTCTTGTTGCGCACCTTTTGTTTTTATAATTAGATTTTGTTGTTGCTTAATATTACGAAGAAGAAACCAAAAGAGAGTTGCATGTACATGAAGCAGTATACCCCTTCCCAATCTTCTCACCTCGCTCTCCCATAAACTCAAAAGTTGCGCAGCAAAAGTTGACTCGTGTGGACATAGACTAATTTATTCAAATCGGCTAAGCCGTTCTCGAGTTAGGGTGAAATATACTAATGTACGTAGTCGAAATATTAATCATGCCCATTAAAAAAAATCTTTACGGGATTGAAAAAACTGGAAACGTATTTGATTTTATCGCTTTAAGCTCTGTGTACTCCAAACATTTTTATTTATAGACTAGAAAAGTTTAATTTTTTTTTTGCAGATCAGTGTTATTTGCCAAACTTATGTTTTGCTTGTCATGTACTTTCAAACGAATTTTAAAATTTCTTATTTATCCAAACAGAAATATTTTTACTGGAATGTCCACAAATGACCAATAGGAATATGTTTGAAAATCATAAATAAGAGCAACGATATAAGAACCAACTTATAATGCGTAACACGTCTGTAAATATAAAACAATTCCCTCCATTATCCAATTGTAAGAATATTATGTCTTGTTCAAAAATTTAATTTATATGTAAGTAATAGTATAGCTCGTACTTGCACTATGGATATTTGACGTTGTAGTAGTTTTCATGTCTTGTACTAACGCAATTGTTGTATTGTTTAGTACCAATTGTTAAAGGTAACCGAAATACACAGCAGAAGTAGGAGGAATACGAAGATTGTTAGATGAACAATGTGTATAAATATTTCCCGATTCCAAAGTTATTATAAGGAAGCTTTGTGTTTCTTTTTTATGTGGTGACATCTGTTTGGTGTTCGTGTTTTTTTAGAAACAACCAAAAATGAATACTGATGATTGTGAGAAAAATAAGATCAATGTACCTTTAACTTATTTTAGTTTTAGGTAATACACAAACATACATGATTTGCAACGTATTTGAAAAATGTTATATAACTTTATTGAGATTTTCTAGTGGTTAAACTATTTGTTATTAATTTTAATATTATGCAATAAATAATATTATTAATAGGCAAACCGATTCCTTGTGAAGGAATCGGTTATATACAGACGATTTTGATAAAACTTATACCATTTTAAACATATTTATTCACAGATGTATACAATTCATATTTTGTTAAAATCGAGTCAGCATTTTTGGAGCTGTAAACATTTAAAGTTGGTACTAATGCATACACACGTATTACTTATGTATGTAAGTTGAATAAAAGAAACAAAAACAGCAAAAACAAAAAAAAAACGTATGTGTTGTTGGTTTTCCAACTGGTATTGCAAAGAAAGTAACAACAATGAGACATTTGTTTCCATCTGCCATACCTACATAAGAGCGGCAAGCGAAGCGTTAGCAACATTGCATGTACATATTTTCAATACATTTTACAAAAAAAAAAATTACTCTGAATGTTCTGTAAATACGTACCCTGCTGGTAACGCGACGATTGCTGCTCTTATTTAGGTATGGCAGTATGTTTTCATGTGGGAGAATTTACAAACAGTATAGGGACAAAATGGAAGAGGGGTCAATAAATTGATTTAATACATTTTAAGGTGTTTTATTTTTATATCTGACCGCACTTTTAAGGGTCCCGTAAACCAAAGGTAAAAGAAACCATATTTTTTGCACTACGCTGTCCATCTGTTTGTCTGTCACGGGCTTCTTTCTGTTTGGACAACCGTATAAGATATAAACCTAAAATTTTCACAGAATATGTGTAACCTTGGCGCTACAACAGCAACTACTAAATGTTCACAGCAGTTAAAAATTAAAGGATGTTCTAAAGGGACCAACGAAACGTATTAAAATCCTAATTTTACATATAGACAATTGGAATATTCAGAGCTAGTGTATTATTATAAGTACTGAAATTTAAATATTATAAAATTTAAAGGGTATTCTATCAGGTAATGTAATATTGACGATGTGATTTTGGCAACAGTAACGAATGCTAAACAACAAACAAACTAACAATTTAAGGGTATTCTATATTAAAAAATTGTCAAACCCAAAAAAACTGACAAACCAAAAATTGAAAAGAAAAAACGAAAAACCTACTAAAACTAAAATATCACTAAAATGAAAAAAATCGCCAAAATGAAAAAAAAATCGAAAAAACAAACGCCGAAATTAACTGCCAGGTCCACTATGTCGACCAATTTCGCACAATAACATTTAAAACAAAAACAAATTCAAAAATTTTGTTTTTGTTTTAAATGAAATTTTAAGAAATAAGAGTAGTGTTGACATAATGGTCCTGGCAGTAAATAACACTTTTGGATACTACCTCGTACCTGTCTTTTAGGAAAGCTCTGCAGTGTAGAATTAACATTTCCTTCTAAAAGTCCTATACACATTACACAACATTACAAATTTTTGTTTTTGGAATGTTTATTGTCTAGAAAACGATACATTTGTATATTTTGATATATTCTTTTCTTTAATCCATTTCATACATACGTGATATATATTAACTTTTGTTAATTACACTTGTAGTAATACAGTACGTATGACATTTCAATGTTTGTAAATATTGCTCATTCGCACCTACTTAGAAAGACAATGTCCTAAAACTATGCAATAGTTTTTGCTTATATTTTTGAGTATGAGTTATATTTTAAGAATATAATAAAGAATATAGTTCATACGACAGTGGAGCCACTAGTTCCAATTGGAATAAACGGTAATATATCTGCATCTTTGAAATTTGCGATCTGAGTACAAATCGATGTATGTAAAAATCATAGAGGAGGAAACAAGCTTTAAAAATTATTCATCTTAGACCACCCTGTTGAAACACAGTGTGAGCTATAAGGTGTCAACTTTTACTGTATCGGGCATGATAAATTTTCGATCTTGTTGAATTGAGACTTGTTGGAAAGCTTATTAAGAGACGAAAAAATGCTTTGGGTTTCATTACGACATCCGTAATATTGTGCATGCTCGATTTAAATTTCAATAGCAGTCATTTTTGAGGTTTGTTCTTTTGAAATATTTAAAAGAATATATTTTAGAATCAAGTTATAAATTTTTTTCGATATCAACCCATACAGTTCGACATAACTCATAATTTAATTTTTAAACTCTAAAGGCACCTAGCGAAAAGGATGTATATGTTCAAATAAACTGCACAAACAAACATTCACACACACACTCTTAATTGTAATTATCAATGATGATTCATACTAGAATAGAGAAATAATAAAAAGAAGCTCAACACAAATAAGAAACAGCTCTAAGACTGGCAGTATGAATTGATTAAAAGTAGATGATATTCAACTTTTGACTGTAAACCACCGACTTTGGTCCAGTGGTCTAAGCGCTAAAGAGATCTGATGACATTAGCGGGAGGTATCGAAATTCAGTTCAACCCTATCTAAATAAAAATATAGTTTAATTAAAAATTAAATTAAAACCAAACTCAAGCCAAAAAAAATTAAACTTCTTTGGATATGAAAATATTTTAGTATTAAAATATTTTCGAGAAATCCGTTCAACAATTAAACTCTATTTTCGTCAAAAGTTAGTCATTTTTCACCCTCATATCGAAGTCTTGAATTTAATTTTTTTTACGGCTACATAAATTGAGATAACTTAAAAACTTCTTCCGAATATTATAATAAACATTTTTTTTTTTGAAAATTTTGCCTATGCTATTAACAAAGGTATTTACGAAATCAGGAACAAAGTTAAGGCCAAAAACAAAAATCTAAAAGTTTAAAGCCAAATAAATCTGAAAAATGGCCTTAAACTGAAAAATTAAAAACGGCACTAAAATTTTTTCATTGGGCAATTTTTCCTCAAGCTGGAAAAATGGCCCAATGAAAAATGGCCCCAAACTGAAAAATGAATAATGGCCCCAAAATTTATTCATTCAAAACAACAAAAGTTTTTGGGGCTATTTCTCCTATTTTGGGGCTATTTCTCCTTTTTTTCATTTTTCAGTTTGGGGTCATTTTTCATTTTTAAACTAAGGCAATTCTGCTTGTTTTGTAACTATTTTTCGTAAAATGAGCTAAGGAAATATGTCTGCATAGCCGCCCTTCGGTAGGGCTTAAAGGTTTTTTCTCTCCGTATAACGAAAAGCGGCTTCGCTGAGCAAATACTTGTGTATAGCAGGCCTACGGCCTGGCTTCAGTGTTTTATCCTCTAGGTATATCGAAAGCGCCTTCGCAGAATAAAGATTTTTGCATAGACGGCCTTCGGCCAGGCTTAAGAGGTTTTCCTCTCAGTATAACGAAAAGCGGCTTCGCTGAGTAAAGATTTTTGTTTAAGGGTTTTTTTCCTCTAGGTATATAGAAAAGCGTTTTCGCCGAACAAAGATTATTGAATAGCCGACCTTTGGCCGGGCTTAAGGGTTTTTTCCTTTAGGTATATCAAAAAGCGGCTCCACTGTGTGAATGTTTTTGCATAGACGGCCTTCCGCCGGGCTTAAATGATTTTTCTTCTAGTTATATTGAAACACGTCTTCGTTGAGTTAGGATTTTGGCATAACAAGTTTTCGATATACCGAGAGAGAAAAACTCTTAACACCGGACGAAGGCGGGCTATGCAAAGACATTTACTCAGCGAAGCTGCTCTTCGATATATGTACCTACAAGAAAAACCCGTTAAGGCCGGCCAAAGGCCGGCCATGCACATATATTTATTCAGCGAAGCCGTTCTTCGAGCGGAAAAAATTCTTCGTCAAGGCTGCCTGAAGGCAAATTATAATGTCAATACCTAATAATATATGGCTTTATTTCCCTTATGTTCACTTTTTGGGTATGGCGTTATTGCCAATAGCACTGAGAATCATTTTGCATATTGCCCCCAATTCGCTATTAAAAGCAAAAACAAAAAATCTTTGGAGCCATTTTAATTTTATATTTTCTAATATAGGGAGGGTAATAAATTTGTATCTTTGAAACTTTGGATACGATTACGAAACGATGTATGTAAAAATAATAGAGGAGGATCTAAGCTTTAAGAATGATGAAACTCATACAAAAAAAATCCTTGATATTATTCGGATAAGTTTTAAGGTTATCTCAATTTATGTAGCCGTAAAAAAATCAAATTCAAGACTTTGAAATGAGGGTGAAAAATGGCTAACTTTTGACGAAAATAGAGTTTAATTGTTGAACGTTTTTCTCGAAAATATTTTAAAACTAAAATATTTTCATTTTTAAAGAAGTTTATTTATTTTTTGCTTGAGTTTGGTTTTAATTAAATTTTTCTTTAGAGATATATGTGAAGCGTGTAGACAAAGAAATTGTTGACTACGCGTAGGGTTGAACTGAATTTCGATAGCTCCCGCTAATCTCATCAGAGCTCTTTAGCGCTTAGACCACTGGACCAAAGTCGGTGGTTTACAGTCAAGAGCTGAATATCATCTACTTTTAATCAATTCATACTGCAAGTCTTAAAGCTGTATCTTATTGGATAGTTATTGGTGAATATAAATTTTTTCTTTTGTCTTGTGTTAAGCTTCTTTTTATTATTTCTCTATTCTAGAAAAAACCTTTAAGCCCTACCGAAGAGCGGCTATGCAGACATATTTCCTTAGCTCATTTTACGAAAAATAGTTACAAAACAAGCAGAATTGCCTTGAATTAAAAATGAAAAATGGCCCAAAACTGAAAAATGAAAAAAGGAGAAATAGCCCCAAAATAGGAGAAATAGCCCCAAAAACTTTTCTTGTTTTGAATGAATAAATTTTGGGGCCATTTTTCATTTTTCAGTTAGGGACCATTTTTTATTGGGCCATTTTTCCAGCTTGAGGAAAAATTGCCCAATGAAAAAATTTTAGCGCCATTTTTAATTTTTCAGTTTAAGGCCATTTTTCAGATTTATTTGGCTTTAAACTTTTAGATTTTTGTTTTTGGCCTTAACTTTATTACTGATTTCGTAAATACCTCTGTTAATAGCATAGGCAAAATTTCCAAAAAAAAAAAAATTTATTATATTATTCGGAAGAAGTTTTAAGGTTATCTCAATTTATGTAGCCGTAAAAAAAATCAAATTCAAGACTTTGATATGACGGTGAAAAATGACTAACTTTTGACGAAAATAGAGTTTAATTGTTGAACGTTTTTCTCGAAAATATTTTAATACTAAAATATTTTCATATCCAAAGAAGTTTAATTATATTGGCTTGAGTTCGGTTTTAATTTAATTTTTAATTAAATTATATTTCTATTTAGATAGGTTTGAACTGAATTTCGATAGAATGAGTAATAATTACAAACATTCAAATGTCATACGTACTGTATTACTACAAGCAAGGCTCGATGTTACAAACGATATATTATCACGACTATTCTTTATAGCGGAAAATTCGTTATATCGTGAACTTTTTTCCATAATTTTTTTTTAATTTCAATTCACTTATTGATTTGTTAATGCATTTATATTAGAAATTAGTTCTAAACTAAAGACAATGCAACAATGTTAGTACCAGATATCATCCTCTTATTCCGATTATTCAAAAAAAAGTTGCAAATTCAAGCACAGTGTAATTAACAAAAGTTAATATATATCACTTATGTATGAAATGGATTAAAGAAAAGAATATATCAAAATATACAAATGTATCGTTTTCTGGACAATAAACATTCCAAAAACAAAAATTTGTAATGTTGTGTAATGTGTATAGGACTTTTAGAAGGAAATGTTAATTCTACGCTGCAGAGCCTTCCTAAAACACAGGTACGAGGTAGTATCCGAAACTCAGGAGATCTAAGAAGATCTGGCTCTTAAGAAAAACATTAATCTCCTAGTCATTTTACTTTTAAAGTAGTGTTATTTTAATAGTTTTGGTCATTTGATCCAAAAGCGAGTGCAGATGTGTTTATGTTTACTAGTATGGCCGACCGCCGGAAAAATCGTCCGTATTCTAGAAATAAAAAATTTCATTAGGCTTCACAGAAAAATTATTCAACGTTATAAAAATTTCTTTACAAGCAGCAACACATTACATAATCCATTTATGAATAATTAGTTAATGATACATATAAATTTTCTTATACTAAATTAAATTAATTCAGTAAAGTCAGATTTCGAATCGTACACGAAGGCTTCCGTTCGAATACAATATTCATAATTCCTTTTTTCGTTTTTGGCGAATTTTGTTTGTTTTTGGGGCTTGTCGTTTTGAGTTTGTTTTCGAATGGAATGAGGGTATTTTTGCTCTGTTTTTTGGTACTTTTGGTAATAATAACATATGTGTGGGAAATAAGTTAAAGTAATATATATGTATGTACGTTTGTACATAAATATACATATATTAGATGTATGCATATAATAAAAAAATACATATCGTCATATAAAATGGAAAAGGGCATATCATCGTTTTTAAACATTTTTCAGGAGAGATAAAAAACTTAATAAAAATTAGACTAGTGTGATTAAAAAAAATTTAAGCATAGTATCATTAATTCAGACAATAGTTTTTTTTATTGTTTTTTATCTATCCTGAAAAATTATTTAAGAGGACGATATGCCCTTTTGCATTTTATATGACTATATATGCACGTTAAATATAAATGTGATATAGATAAAAGGATTAAAATGGTTTCAAATCATTTTTGTGTATGCACGTATAAAAAATAATTTCATTTCTTACATATGTACTTACCTATGTATTATGTTGGTGAAATACATCGGAATTTTTTAAAAAGCCGAATCGGTTTTTTTGTTAATTAGCAATTTTGCGTTTTATTTAACGATATGTATGTATACATAGATACATATTTATTTATTATAAATACATAATATAGATATATTTTGTGTTCCTACACCAAATACAGTTTTAATATTATTTACATCGTTTAGGTACTTTTCTTCGCAAGGCTCACTATTTGAACATTTTTAATTCCCATCACTGTTTTGTCAACAGCTGTTTCTTTTTCATATTAAAACAAAAAAATAGAGTAAAACATATCCACGTTTTTAAATGTTCTATAAGTGGTCAAACGTGCTAACAGTACGGTACAGTACGGTAGCGGTACAGCAACGGTTGGACAACGAAGCCTTTAGTTTTTATTTGTTTTAACCAATTTTTGTCGTTTTTTTGCGATTTATTTACTGCCAGGCAAACTATGTCGACACGATTCTTTCTTTCTTAAAATTACATTTAAAACAAAGACAAAATTTTTGAATTTGTTTTTGTTTTGAATGTAATTGTGCGAAAGAAAGAAACGTGTCAACATAGTGGACCTGGCAGTTAGTTTCGGCGTTTGTTTTTGTCGTTTTTTTCATTTTGGGGATTTTTTTCAATTTAGTCACTCTTTTGTTATGGTGATCTTTTCGTTTAAGCCCTTTTTCATTTTGGCAATTTTTTAGCTTTGGCTTTTTTAATTTTTTGTTTTTCAGTTTTTTTGGGTTTGACGATTTCTTAAAATTTCGTGTTTTTTTTTTTTTGTTATGGTGGTATTTTTGTTTTGGTGCTTTTTTGTTTTGGTGCTTTTTTGTTTTGGCGCTTCTTTCATTTTTTAATGTTCACAAAAAAGCAGAATTGCCTTAAATTAAAAATGGAAAATTGTCCCAAATAAAAAATTAAATAAAATGAAAAATTACCCCAAAATATGAGAAATAGCCTCAAAAATGTTTCTTGCTTTGAATAAAAAAATTTTGGGGCCATTTTTCAGTTTGAGGCCATTTTTCATTGGACCATTTTTCCAGCTTGAGGAAAAATGGCCCCAAATGAAAAATGGCCCAAATACTTTCTATTGGAAACAACAATAAAAAAATATTTGGGCCATTTTTCCTATTTTGGGGCCACTTTTCATTTTTGGTTTGGGGCCATTTTTCATTTTTCAGCTTGGGGCAATTTTTCACTGGGGCCATTTTTCAAGGAGCCATTTATTTTATCAACATTTGCTTTAAATAATAACAAAGTACATTTGTACACTGAAAGTCTAATGTTTCTTCTGAAAATTTTTAAATATTCAGTTAATACACTATTGTTAAACAAGTACGATATATATTGATTTTATTAATATTTTTTTAATAACTTCATGCATATGTGCAAATCTATATTGATGCTTATGACAGAATAGCTTCAGCATATATCTATGTGAAAAAAAAAGTATAGAATTTTGTATTTAAAAGCAATTTGTTTAACCTATCCTAATCTCTAACATGGAATTTTTTCCAAATCTATGAGTAAAGGCATTCTTGTTTGTCTGTATGGCTGTGTCTTATAAGTACATCTCTACTCCTAGGCTAAAAATAATCTTATTGCCACAATGTTTTGTTTGCAATAAGTCTTATTTCTAGCTACCAGATTTGGATCGTTATCAAAATATCATTTCTGTTATTGGATAATTTTGGTAAATCCTTAGGATTTTTGTTCTTATATACAAGTATTTGCTTTATGTATTAGTTAGTAAATAAATGAGGTTTAAGAAGTGTTTGTATTCTTGTATCTCATATAAATCTATTTTTAATCAATAATTATGACAAATTTTTTATAATCTTCTAATCGGTTTTATATACATACATATGTATGTATGTATGTATATCTAATTATATACACATTATGTATTCCTGCAGTTGTAGAGGGTAGTCTCCAAATGGATTGCAATAAAATTTGTCCATATTTATTTTTAAGAGATTACTCTTTTTAAGGCCATCTATCAGGTAAACCTACCTGTAGTGTTTGTATAAGTTTTCCATAACGTTAGCAAATTTTTGATTTTTAGTAAAAAAAATTGGCTCCGTTTAACAAAGATACATATAAAGGATTATTTTCAAGTCTGTTTATAAAATTCAAATTGTGCATTTTGAAGCACATAAAATATAATTTTAAAAATTTTTGCCAATTGGAAAAATGGCATATCGTAGTCGGGTAGAGCATAACAAAGTAAGAAGAACTATTGCATTTTTTCGCAATTGTCAAAAAGATTCCGCATCAAACGCAATTACTCTTTTACCAAAACTTTTTAAAAATAGCGAAGCTTTATACACGTTCTATTTTACGGTAAAATTGCTAACGCACTTATGTTCCAGAACAATTTTCTTGCACTAAGTTTAGTATCCCAAATGTATGCAATAAACAATACAATTTTTTCAGAAAATGTTTCTTCAATACAAATAAAAAACTTAAAGAATAATAATAAAAGCAAGTAATTCTAAAACTCCATACTGCAGAAGTACTGCGGAGGAACATCTGCGCAGAGCTTGCAATTAAAATTGCACAAGGCATTTTATCATTGTATATAGCATCCCAGTACATATGGGATAAAACTTATTTCATATAACAATTGAAAAATTTTATTTTAAAATAAAAATATTATAAAAAAATCTGATCTCTTTTAGAAATTGCAATCGATGTGGAAAGTTTTTCTATCTAAATCACATAAAAGAGCGATATTCATTACTAGTACAGCATTTGGCATTACCAAATTTTTGCCAATTTTTTCAAGAAAATTTGTTGTATGTTATATGGTTTCATTGAGTGCCTCGTTGGATCGATTCCTGATTAAACCCGGGAGCAAAAAGTATTTAAAAAAAGTAAATTTTAGTGTAATATAATTTTCGGTCCTTATTATGATTCACAATTCAACTAAGTTGAGTTATCAATGTTACAACCCAACTCAACTATTTTTTGTAGTTGTCTTCGAAATAATATTCGAAATGACGTTTTTATCTATGCTCTATTTTTTTTAAACCATATTAGCCATCACAGAATATTTTTAATATTTCTAGTTTTGGCCTTATTATTTTTTTGAGATTTTACTTTTTATCATATGGCAAAAATATTGGTTGGCAGATGTGTTACGTTGGCGTCTGGAATAGTGATGCGCCCTTAAAAATTGTCAATTTAAAACTAAACAATAGTAACACAATAGTCGAAAGAAAAACAAAAACACAATTGATAAAAACAGTTGCCTGACTTTGATGAAACTTCAGTTGAGTTGTAGTTATGGATGTGCGATTAATCTGTTAATCAAATTTTTGATTAATCAAAATTTTGATTAGTCAATTAATCGATTAATCAAGAATCCTGATTTATCAAAATGGTGATTAATCAAATGATTCTAAATTTGATTATATAAAATGAGGATTATTAGATTAATCATGATTTTAAACAATTTATATTTTGCACATTGAATAAATTGTATATATATATATATATATATATATATATATATATATATATTTATATATATAGCTTTCACATAGCTCCTTTTATTAAATTCTAAATCTATCAAGATATTCCCTTTGGTGGGTAGATGTATGACCATAAAATTTTAAAAATGGTGCAATAAAAAATATTTCAAAAAGTGTCATATATCTGATTACGGTTAAACAACCACGATAAAGCGCAAAAATTTTTATAATTATGTTTATACATCCCAGTTAAAAATGCGCTTCCAAAGAAATTAATAAGATCCTGAAATTGTGATTCGGAAGTGATATTTACACAGGCTTGTGAATGCAAAAAGCTTCCTTTTTGACGCCTATTCCTTGGTTCCGGAATCATGTTCAGGATGTTAAGAAAAAAATATGTTATGTTCTTTGTAATAGTGCATTGTACATTCATTGTGGTCGGACGTGTTTTTCGCATCGCGCTAGTAAAATTCAAATAAATAGAACATTTTGTAATGTTCTAAAAATCAAGAGTACCTTTGCGCTACGTATGCTCTTTGCAATACATGTAATAAACAACTACCCATAACTGGCGATTATATTAAATTTAATAACTGTGGGAGTAAATATCATTATTCACCTTGCGCTACACTTTCTGAGTCGACATACTCGAATATGAATGTTGAAAAGAAAGCTTCGTGGAAATGTCATAAATGTTGAAGTGAAAAAAACAGAAGCAAATCGCCAAACAACCTATATCAAGAACTTATACATGTGGAGTCGCAACAACAATCTAACAAGCAGCAAAAAAATGATGAAGATGAGGATCGACAGAGTGATAAAGGCAGTAAAACTATATCTAAAGATTCATTGTATTTAAATACAGTAAATGAAAATTTGTCAGATCTGAAGTCAGATCTAATGTCTTTTAAGGCCACAACATCAAGCGATTTAGGTGATATAAAAGTCAGCATAAACCAATTAAGCAATAACATTACATCCTCCAACAATGCATTGAGAGAGGAGATGGCAACTGCTTTTCTAAAGCTGACTGAAACAATGTCAAATTTAGCAGTACAGGTTAGTGACCTTAAACAAGAGAATGAAGCAAAAGAGATTCGAATTGAAAAAATGGAACATAAAGTTAATACTCTTGAACAGCAACTATTAACCGAAAATGTTGAAATAAAAAATATAACAGACAACATAGATGCTGTGAGTGCTATTAAAACAATCGCAGCCTCTGTCAACGTCGACATCAAAGAGTCTGATATAAGTAATGCTTATATATATATATATATATATATATATATATATATATATATATATATATATATATATATATATATATATATATATATATATATATATATATATATATATATATATATATATATATATATATATATATATATATATATATATATATATATATATATATATATATATATATATATATATATATATATATATATATATATATATATATATATATATATATATATATATATATATATATATATATATATATATATATATATATATATATATATATATATATATATATATATATATATATATATATATATATATATATATATATATATATATATATATATATATATATATATATATATATATATATATATATGAATGTTCAATATTTACATGCTTTAAAATTTCTTTCTTAAATAAAAGATAATTTGATCGAAAGATTAAATTAAAAATGAACTTAAGCCAAACTAATTTAATAACTTTGGATAAAAACCATACAGTTCGACTAAAAACCCATAACTCAATTATTAAAACTCTAAAGGCACTTAGCTAAACATGAATGTGTACTGTTCCAAAAACTTGGGCAAAATAAACATTCAATAAAATCCCAGCATTGAGAATATCGACGATATTCCACGCTGGTAAGACTGAAATGGAAAAAGCTTAAAATAGATGAACATGCTAAGAAAAGACAGTTAGTGAAGTTCCGAAGATTTAGACAAAATTCAATAAGGTGCGACTTGCCACAAGATGGCGACAGTGTGTTAATTGAGCTTACTAATATTAGTAGGATTTTCGCTACAGTGTTGTTGCCACTGTCAGTGGTAGTGTGGGTAAAGGACTCTGATGAGTAGACTTGGTGGTCACGAAACAGCTGTCAGTTCAACCTTCCGTGCAGCCAAATTTTTCTTTGAATGTTTAATATTTACATGCTTTAGAATTTCTTTCTTAAATAAAAAATAATTTGATCGAAAGATTAAATTAAAAATGAACTTAAGCCAAACCAATTTAATAACTTTGGATAAAAACCATACAGTTCGACTAAAAACTCATAACTCAATTATTAAAACTCTAAAGGCACTTAGCTAAACATGAATGTGTACTGTTCCAAAAACTTGGTCAAATAAACATTCAATAAAATCCCAGCATTGAGAATATCGACGATATTCCACGCTGGTTAGACTGAAATGGAAAAAGCTTAAAATAGTTGAACATGCCAAGAAAAGACAGTTAGTGAAGTTCCGAACATTTAGACAAAGTTCAATAAGGTGCGACTCGCCACAAGATGGCGACAGTGTGTTAATTGAACTTACTAATATTAGTAGGATTTTCGCTACAGTGTTGTTGCCATTGTCAGTGGTAATGTGGGTAAAGGACTCTGATGAGTAGACTTAGTGGTCACGAAGCAGCTGTCAGTTCAACCTTCCGTGCAGTAAAATTTTTCTTTGACTGTTCAATATTTACATGCTTTAGAACTTCTTTCTTAAATAAAAAATAATTTGATCGAAAGATTAGATTAAAAATGAACTTAAGCCAAACTAATTTAATAACTTTGGATAAAAAATAATTACAATATGAAATTAACAAGAAAGACGATTATAGTTATACAGAAGAAAATTATGTATCATTCTTTGAGATATATAAATATTTATATATATTTCTCAAGTATTTTCTACAGTACGTTGATTGCAAGCCTCACAATACCAAAGAGGTAAAAACATTAATAAAATCCTCGGAAACTTTGCGAACTTTATTAATGAACAGTTAAGTAAAAACAACCACTGCTTAACCTTGTTTATTGATTTCAGCAAAGCTTTTGACACACTGTCGCATACTAAACTATTATCCACACTGGAAAAAATAGGAACACGTGGTAGTAGCCTAAAGCTGTTTGAAAGCTATCTCAAATTTAGAAAATATATTGTTAAACAATGAGTTATGGCATGCCACAAGGTTCTAAATTGGGTCCAATTTTGTTCATCATATATTCAAATGAGCTGATTAACACTCTTAGCAATAGCACTACATATGCTTATGCAGACGACACAACAATTGTTGTTGCACACAAAAACTTAGATACTGCCTTCAAAATTATGCAAATACAACTCGAAAGGGCTCAGAGATGGTGTCATGATCATAATAATAAATGCATCAAAAACGAAACTTATGCATATTAAACCACCTCATATTCGTTACGTTGACCTAAAACTAAAATTTCACTATTTGGAATGTTTACACGCTACAGGGCGAACAAGCAGCAACTGTAATGTAGACCAATGCAATTCAACAGTTGAAATTGTAAATACTTATAAATATCTAGGAGTAATTGTTGACCACAATTTTAAATGGAGTACTCACATAGAGCAGCTAAGGAAGAAATTAAGGAAAGCGTCGTATATGCTATACCACCTTAGATACTGTTCGAGTAAAATGGTACTCAGGCAAGAGTATTTTGCATTAATTGAATCAAATATCCGACATGGTATCACAGCCTGGGTGAGTTCCAGCTATTGTAGAAAGCTGCAGGAAACTCAAAATCGGTTAGTTAAAATATTACATACAACTAGACACTCTCAAACACAGCGAACAACGTTTAATTCAGATGACAACAGAAATACCAACAATACTACAAATGACTACAACACAAGAATAAATATAATTCCTGCAAATATTCAAACAAATAGGACATTGAACAGCAACATCACTAACAGCACCAGCAATAACGGCAGTTATAACAACAACAACAACACTAGTCTTAGCGATAGCAATAACGACAACTTCAGCAGCAATAACAACAGCAGCAACAATAGCAATAACATCAACAGCACCAATAGCAACAGCAATAACTACAGTAACGACAACAACAACAGCAGCGATAACACCTACAACAGCAGCAACAATGACAACAGCGACAATAATAATAACAGCAGCAATAATAACAACAGAAATAACAATAACAGCATGAACGATAGCATCAACCACAACAATATCAGTAGAAGAAACGACGATTACACAAATACAACTCCGAGAGATATAAAATTGTTAAATATAAAAAGTATCTATCACACAACACTCGCTATAGAGTTCAACCGTGATATGCGGTTCTTTCACAAAATCGATCACAGCTACCAAACACGCAGAAACTATGAAGGGAGGTTTAAAATTCCTAAATACAAAAACAATTATGGAAAAAGCACAATGGCAGTCGTTCTACCCACAATTTTTAATATGATGCCACCGGAAATCATAGCCTTTGCAGCAAGTTACCACAAAAGAAAGAAATTATTTAAAAATTTTTTTATGAGCTTGCAATGATTATAGTTGCAAATATTTGGAATATCCTTTTTCAAATTAATGTATTTATTTTTATTATTATTATTTTTTTTTTACTTTTTAAATTCATAATTTGTTTTTTTTTTTTTTTTTGGTACTTTTTAGTTCATAATTGGATTACTTAAAATTAACGCAATGAACGCAATGAAATGTTATTTATATTATCTAAAGCTTTTCATTTGTATATTGTGCCTGCAGACAAGCCAAAACGGCTTCGCAAGGTCACTATCTATTAATGTCTTTAATAAAATAAATCTTAAAATCTTAAAAAAAAAATAAAAAAAATTAAACACATTCGCCACAGCAGGCTACCGACTACAACCTCGCAAAAATAGAATACATGTGTGTATATGAAAATGATTATTTTGACGACTGCACGGCTACATGACTGCAGGTTGTTGTCCATGCTACTTCTGTCGTGTAGTCAAATTAAACTAATTTCTATTTTTGTTGGCTACAAAACAAAGACAGTTTTGACAATATAACAAAATATGTAAAGCAAATTAGTGATTAGAAATATTTTTTATTGTAAAATAAAATAGAAAACTACAAAACTTAAATGTTATAATATATATGCATCAAGAATTTTTAAATAAATAAATTTATTTGTTTTATTGTTATATAGAATATTGACTTAAGTCAAAAAAATCTACATTATTGAAAATTAAAAAAATCACATAGTAATAGCCCTTTTTAACCTAAAAATTTTAGTCTAATTTTTTTCGGCGCTCTCCCGTAATTCCGGAGTTATGGTGTTCAAAACTTTAATATATTATTGATCATAAGTCCTACAATATAGAACGGATATAAACGATATATACTACATGTATACGCACGGATTATTTGCAAAAAAACTGTAAATTTTTGCAATATAATTGTTTTATTGCAGCTTATTTACTCATGAAAACTATTCACGATTAACGCACTATTTGCAAATATAATGGGTAGTATGAATAAAAAAAAGTATTTGCTTTACATAAAAATTTGTTTTAAAACAAAAAAAATTCTTAATTTTATATTGAATAATATCCGGAATTTTATGTTTAAACAAATTTTAAAGTTAAAAGCAAATACTTTTTTTATTCATACTACCCAATGTTTGGTGCTGCCACGCTTTGTTAATAAAAAACAATAAATATAAAAATATTTCGCGAAAAGTATTGATAGAAGAAAATAATGACAATTAAAAACAAATAATTATCTGTTATTTTATACATTTCAACTATTTCTTTTTTTAAAAATACAAAAGTCTTCTATAGAAGTGCTACCAATTTTGTGTATTTTGCTAAGCCATATAAACAGTGAATTAAGTTATTTGAAATTATTTTTATTTGCGAATAGTCTGCGTATAAACGTAGCAATAGTTATCATTTAAAAATGCTCTAAAATACCTTTGTACTGGTATATAAAAATTTGAAATCCATTAACCCATTGCGATCAAAATGGAATTTAAAACATTTTTTATGTGACTTTTCACGTAAAAGCACCGTTAACTTAAAAACTAGCCGATACTTAAACGTGTATTTAGTTTAATAGAGAAGGTTACAAGCTTTCATTTGATGTATACTTGAAAGCTATCATCGATGAAACTCGTTATAGCAGTTATGGCACTTTGAAAATGAGATATCATAAATAAATTAACTCATGTAACTCTTAAACGCATTTTTAAGGTACCATAACTTACGTATTTCATAGGTGACAGCTTTTAAGTATACACAAAATAAAAGCATGGAAGGTTCTCTATAAAACTATACACATGCAAACCGTTGTATCGACCAGTTTTTAAGATAACGGAGTTTTTGCGTTTCACTCGGAATGGGTTAATTGTTTTAAAAAATTTGTATACCAGTAGAAAGGTATTTTAGAGACGTTTAAAGTGATATCTATATCGCTTATATCTGTTCTATATTCCATATATAATTACACTAAAATTATAAGGTTAAAAAAAGTTACTGCCTCATGAGTTTTTTTTCATTTTTAACGATGCTGGTATTATTGGCTTAAGTCAATATTCTATTTTATTAAACAGAAGAAAAAAATTAAGTATTAAAAGTGCCATAACAGTCAATAGGTTTTAAAGAAATAAATTAATTTGTTTTTATACTTTGCGAGATGTAAGAAAATTTTGAATAAGCGATTTTTTTATACAAGTAAAACTTTTGAAAGTGGCACCACTGAAATATGTAATGCAACAACAAAATGTAAGCTGGTTACGATATAGCTGCCGTGCTCAAAATAATTACGTAGCTGACTACACGACGACGATTGTTGCCAACAGCATTTGTAGTCGTGTAGCCGGGTAGCCTGCTGTGGCGAATGTGTTTATAGCATAAGTGCAAAGAAACTAATTCCTCATAACTTTTATAGAGTTAGTAAAAAGTCCCAAAAACAAAATATTGAATAAATTGACTTTTAATTTTAAACAAAATTTAAAATTGTATTGTTTGTGGAATTTTCTGGTGTTAATATGGATCATAATTATTTCTCTAGCGAGACAATGAGTCCACAAAATCAATTTTTTTCATGTGGCTTACCCAATTATTGCACTAAGCCATTCATATATTTAAATCAATATATTGTTGTGCTAAAATTTATTTCAACAATTTTGACTGCAAATTGTATGGGAGAGTTTCCAAATTTACCGAGTAAACAGTTATGTTGCGTGAACTCCACCATTGCTTATAAATAGGTATATAACAATTCATAACATTTATATAATTTTCTTAAAAATATATAGATACATCGTAAGTATTTCCTAAAACTTCCAATGAGTTTTAGTTTTGTAAAATACTAAATTTACACGATGAAATATTTCATGAAATTTATGGCATGAAACTTTATTTGCTAATAGAATGAACATGGAAACAAGTTGGGTCGAAAAACTGGTTGGAAATAAAATGTTAATTTTTCCTTTGTTCCTTGGAATAATAATCATACCCAATTCTTTCTGAATATAACGTTACGAACCTTAGCCTAATAATCAATTTAGATTCACAAAGCAAATACGTTCGAAATAATCATATTAATAAACAATTAGCTACTGGCTTGAGCTTTTCACATGTTTACATGATCATATATACTTAAGTATAAAATCAAACCAAAAAAGTTTGTCTTGAGTAGAACAAAAATCAGAAAAATGGGAATGAAGAAAAATAAACCGATGGCAACGCTGGGAAAGTGCACTTTAATATCAGCTTGAGAGTGAATTAATTCTCGTATTCAATTTTCACGAAAAAAGTTGTATATATAAGAATTAAAATCACATTCAACAGAGCCACCTGACAAGTGGTGATAGCAAAATACACGTGAGCACTGACGATGGAAGTGTAGCGGCTTCCGAAAGTGGCGCTACTCTGTTCTGCTGTGTACGTTGAAAAATTAAGTTGATGTTAATTTTTCCTTTGTTCCTTGGAATATTAATCATACCCAATTCTTTCTGAATATAACGTTACGAACCTTAGCCTAATAATCAATTTAGATTCACAAAGCAAATACGTTCGAAATAATCATATTAATAAACAATTAGCTACTGGCTTGAGCTTTTCACATGTTTACATGTTCACATATACTTAAGTATAAAATCAAACCAAAAAAGTTTGTCTTGAGTAGAACAAAAATCAGAAAAATGGGAATGAAGAAAAATAAACCGATGGCAACGCTGGGAAAGTGCACTTTAATATCAGCTTGAGAGTGAATTAATTCTCGTATTCAATTTTCACGAAAAAAGTTGTATATATAAGAATTAAAATCACATTCAACAGAGCCACCTGACAAGTGGTGATAGCAAAATACACGTGAGCACTGACGATGGAAGTGTAGCGGCTTCCGAAAGTGGCGCTACTCTGTTCTGCTGTGTACGTTGAAAAATTAAGTTGATGTTAATTTTTCCATTGTTCCTTGGAATATTAATCATACCCAATTCTTTCTGAATATAACGTTACGAACCTTAGCCTAATAATCAATTTAGATTCACAAAGCAAATACGTTCGAAATAATCATATTAATAAAACAATTAGCTACTGGCTTGAGCTTTTCACATGTTTACATGTTCATATATACTTAAGTATAAAATCAAACCAAAAAAGTTTGTCTTGAGTAGAACAAAAAAATCAGAAAAATGGGAATGAAGAAAAATAAACCGATGGCAACGCTGGGAAAGTGCACTTTAATATCAGCTTGAGAGTGAATTAATTCTCGTATTCAATTTTCACGAAAAAAGTTGTATATATAAGAATTAAAATCACATTCAACAGAGCCACCTGACAAGTGGTGATAGCAAAATACACGTGCGCACTGACGATGGAAGTGTAGCGGCTTCCGAAAGTGGCGCTACTCTGTTCTGCTGTGTACGTTGAAAAATTAAGTTGATGTTAATTTTTCCTTTGTTCCTTGGAATATTAATCATACCCAATTCTTTCTGAATATAACGTTACGAACCTTAGCCTAATAATCAATTTAGATTCACTAAAATTTCAGATGTTTTTTGTCAAATACAAAAAGTTTTATGAAAAAATATTTCATCACATGAATTTAGTATGAATAAAATAACTTTATAAGTTGAAAGTCGGAACTTTATAATTAGTTATTTAGATGTTGTTAATAATCACTTTCTGAGAAATCGAAAATACACACTTAATGATACTTTAGAAATGGGGCAAAAGTTGTTTTCCAAAAATGATTTCAAATATTTCTCAATGGGCATATAAAAAATATATGGGGTTAATGCATCTATGATGAGCAGAAGAAAATGTATACCTCGACATCTACTAGCGACAGATCTCATGAAAAATTATGTAATCTGGAAGCAGGTTGGTAAAGAAGAGCTACGCTACCTCTCCCTTACAAACCTGCTTTCAATAGACAGATATTTTTACAGGGTCTTAGTACATAGACCACACTACAGATTAGCGATCTTCTGGACCTTATCTCTATAATAATTCTAAAAGAAAAATTAATTTCAAATGAATAACGTAAATATAAATTTGAGTTCATTTACAAATATTTATTTCTCTTATTTATTTAAAAGAATATGTTTTCCAATTGTCAGAATTTTTATCTAACTATAAATTCTTTTGTACATCAGAAGATTTTGAATTAAACAAATGCATTTGTTGTCCTACCAGAAGCAATTATTTCAAAACAATAGAAACAAAGAAATAAATAGAATTATTTATTACATTTCAATTGTATTTCTTGTTTTTTTTTTACTTTTTTTACAACATACACGCACAATCATGTACAAACTTAATGTGTATAACAAATATATAAAATTTATGGAATTTTTATTGTTAATAACAAAAGATTCAATAGGATTGTTGTTGAAGATAATTTTTATAATGGAGTTGTTTAAGCTACAAGTTTATCAGAGAAATATATATATGTGAGCGAGAGTGTGTATTCGCGTGAGTATGTGTGACTTCAAGGAAATACAGGTAGGAAATTTTTCTATACACTACAGCCGGCATTAGAAAGGAACGCTTTTGATAGTACGTAAATTTTTAAAATGTTGCCACTTACATGATATTTTCTATTTTAGACATTTACTAACTTTTGGTATTACAAACATTTTTAAAAAGTCATGGCACCAAGATATTTTCACATTCTGGCATCAAATTTCACGCAGGGTATATATAGAAATTTGAATCCTATCAGAAGCAATACTTAAACTAATAATCTGCTGAAAGTAAATTTTGTATATATACACAAACATTATGACTTTGTAAAGTAAATGAGGGTTATATTATCTTCTTGATTTTTGAACATATTGAACATATTTCGCAATTTTAAGAAACCAACTTGTAAAGTCGCTCAATATTTATAACTTTATTTTATTGTTATATATGTTCGAGGATTACTACTATTGATGTGAGTTTTTGAAACTTTGAGACATCTTAAGTGACTTGTGATATTTCTACAACAAAGTCTTACATTTTCGTCAATAGCCTTACAGTTAGGACCTTCCTTAGAATTTTTTTATCATCAGAAAGTTTGGTGAATGTATTGCCTAAAATTATTTGACAGTCGATAATTATCAGGGGTATATTATTTATGATAAACATAAGGATTTAACTGTTTGGTGTTTGAATAATGTTCATATAACGTCAAGCTTTTATTAGTTGTTCCACAAAACTCAAAATATCGTGAACTTAAAAACTCGCACCCAGCGATTCTATATAATCGAAAATTTTTTTTCAGATTTCAATCTAAAATGTGCTTTTTCATGCAGATAGGTTAAATACTTTAGAAGGCACATACTTATTATAATTTTTTTTTTGCACCTCACTTTTCCTAGTTCTGTTCTTACAAGTGATATTAATAAGAGTGTAGTAAAAATCAATTAAACCATATTTGGTTAAAAAATGCTTAATTTGACTAACCCTCGTATGTTTGCCTTCGTCTATTGTAAAATTTCTTTTATTACAACAATTTGATTATAAATTACTTTCTGGGAGTAAAATAAAAAAGTTATAAGAATATGTTTACAAAGAAATAAAATAGGTATTTTAGAAATAAAATAATTTTTTGCAAGTAAAGTTAACTCAAAATTACATACATGGCTAATTCTCATTCTACATGTACATTTTATGTTTTTTTTTTGGTTACCCATGTAACTAACTGAAATATGAGAAGGTAGGATTCATCTAATAGTTTTCGCCTCATTTAATAATCCTGAAATAAAATTATATATTTTGACTTTTTAACATTTATGTATTGAGCGTTTTTTTCTTTTGCTGTGGTTCCGGGAATGATTTTTACGAAAAAAATACACCAAAAAAAGTAAAATATTCGTAAACCGAAATTAAATGTTGTGACCACTTTTTCAATTTTCGCTTGGGTTCACATGGAAAAATAAGAAGTTTTTATTTTTTTTTAAATAAAATAAACGAACGAAAAGTAAACCAACTCCTCTTTGAAATAAGAATAATTTTAATAAAATTTACCAATAATGTTAAAAGTTAAGTCAATTTCAAATAATTATTCGTAGCAAAATATGACCTTTTTAATACAATCTTCGAAAATATAACAACCTCGGTGCGATAAAAGCAAAAGTTTCTCAAAGAAAACCAGAAATTTATAAATAGATTAGATTGTTCATATCATTTCTACCCTGCTCCTGTTAACTTTATCTAAAGTCCTAAGATTTATAGGTAAGTTATATTAAAAAAAAATTGTTTTATGTAACGCTCAATACATTTTTATACGAATTCAATATATTTTCAGAACACGCACTATATTTTGAACTCAATACAGTCCATATGTATAATCTTCGATGCATTATAACATAACCTCCTTAAGTAATCACTAAAAAATTTCAATTATATTAAAAAAATATGGATAACACTCAATACATTTTTTTGGATATTAACGATGATTGATTGATGACAGAGTTCGAAAAACGTTTAAGGTTTTAGAAGTACAAATTTACGCTATTATTATTATTATTATTTTAGTGTATGTTTTTAATGCAATTTTATTAATTAAACTGCACACAACAATTTAACTAATATAAATATAAAAAAATTTAATGTTTAAAATAAGAGAATCAAATGCAAATATTCTAAAACTATTATAAATTTAATCTCGTTTTTGGAAAAATTCATAGTATCCTAATGTGGGAAATCAATAGCATTCATTACAGACACGCCATTTTGTATGAAGAGAGTAAAAACAATATATTTGTTCTTCGTTCTTAACACATAATAAACAGTCCACAGTTGGGCAGAATCAAAATGTTTGAAACATAAACCAGGAATTTCTAAACGGATAGTTTTATCAAAATAAAATTTCACACGAAGATATCAGAGAAGTACTTCAAATTATGTTTTTAATATCAGCTTTCTTACTTGCTTAGGAGCGAAGATATGAACTCTCAAATTAGGTTACTTCGGCCATGTAAAATTTTTTACTGCTTGTCACTTTTTTATTTCCCATCCGATTTCAGAACTATTTTGCTGTATTATAGCCCTTAGTAAGATCTAAAAGATACATATTAATTTATATACTTATCTTTTATAGTTAGTGATTTATAGTAATTTGAAAATCGAAATTTCTTAATTTTTAAAAACTGTGTTCCAGTGTTTTCCAGATATCGGATTCAAATATTGTTATATTATCTTCTTCTTAAGTTAAAGCACAAAATTTCAAAGAGTTTAAAAAAATTTCATGATGTTCTGCACTCTGAGTTGAAAAATATAAAATTTTTTATATAAAACTTGAACATTTTTGAAAAAAAAACACCTCCACTCCTTATATATGTATAAAATAATTCCTTTGGAACATATTGCAAATATATCTGAAAGGTATCAAGTGTGGACGCTATGGGCAAAAATTTTCACAATTGCATTTCTTGGGACTTCTTACAACTTTCTTTAGAATTCTGAGACTCTCAAAAGAAACTCTTTATATGTTTCTTGCATACTATTTTGTACATACATTCAAACATAACAGCTATGCTTCATTCGAAAATATCAATAATCAACGATTTTATAGCATTAAGAAAAAATTTAATATACACAAGACACCACATAACAAAATTTTTCCCCTTGTGTTGCAAAAAGTATTGCAAAAAGTATTGCAAAAATGTTAAATTCTTAAAATCTGAATACACTATTAACCTTTCTATACCCGCGCGTTGGTCTGTGAGACCGACAAAACGATTTTACGTAAATATTATTTTCCCAGAAACTCTACAAAGTTGAATTTTCTGTTAGCTTCCACTTTTTTTACAACCTCCGTTTTAGTGTTGATTTGGTGTTTGCACTAGACAAGCGTGTTGGTGTATTTCATAATAATTGGTCTGTGAGACCGACGCGGGTATATGTGTTACCTTTTGTGAAGGTAAAACATGCAGTGCGATATGCCCTGATTTTTATTTAAAGGCTGAAAACTAAGTTAACCTATGATTTATGTATTGTGCAAGAAGTGCTTTTAAGTTGTTATAAGTTATTTTTATTTATTTGAAGAAAAAAATATGTTTTTATTTAGTTTATTTTGTAGTATCTAAGAAAAAACTATCGATTTTGATGGCTTATTTGTTAAGGACGAAAAATCAATAAAATAAGTGAAAACGAATTTAATGCGTGATTTTATTTTTTTATTATATCATTGAGATTAAAAATGAATCTTTTGTCTTTAGTTTTGTTTCAAAAAGCTAGTATTTCATCTAGTTCAAACTTTCGGTCGGTGAGACCGTGCACGGGTATATATGTTATACAAATTATCGCGGGTATAGGAAGGTTAAGAACTACAAATAATTTTGTAAATTTCGATATGTGATATGTTCAACTTTCTCTTTTATACGTGTAAAATGTATGGACTTATAAGTAAAGCCCTGTACTCAAAAAGCTTTACTTGCCCTGTTAGAATTAATGGAGAACACGGTGTATCCTTAATATTTAGTATATTTAATACTCATACATACGTATTTAGGGTGATTTTTTGCCAGTTATTTTTTGCAGTATCCGCTTGAAATTCTATTAAAAATGTTTAAAAAAATACCTCGAAAGTTACAGGCCTCAATATTAATTTTAAATACTTTTTCAAAGCGTGGAAAGATTTTCCATATAAAATACAGGTAAGCTTCGATTTATGCGGTACTTCGTTTACGCGATTTCGATATAACACGAATCAATAATAGTAACCAATTACTCGATTTTTTTACGCGAATTTAGCATAACACGCTTAAAAAATTATGGTAACCGTCAACTGTGTGGTAAAAATCAATGTAGTAGTACATAATTTATACAAGTAAAAAGATTTTACGTGTTTTTATAAAATGTTTTAGAAATGGCTCAACTAAAAATATAATTACCAAATTTTGGACCGCTTGAATAATGAAGAAAAGTCTACAACTCTAACAAAATCGCTTGAAATGAGTCAACAATAAGAAACATAAAAAAATAAACCAAAATTCAAACTATTTCTTTATGTTGGAGCTGCTGATATAGCGAAGCACATATCCTACGCCCGAGATAATTTAGTAGAAAATATGGCCTATCCTTATTAATTAGGATCGACTAACCTTATTAATTAGGATCGATCATTGAGAAACACTAATGTAATAAAAAAAAGCGTTGATTTTATAAAAAATATAACAACAAGGTGTGTTTCTAAACGAATGTTTATACAGATATAAACAACAACATTCATATAATATAAAACTCCCACACAAAGTGAATAAGTAAAAGTTTAATAATTGTAATTAATCTTGATTAACGCGATTTTTAGGTCCTAAAATTAAATTTTGTATGTATTTCGTGTTTTGATTTACGCGATGTATCAAATTCCTGGTCCCAAAAACAGCTTTGTACCAATCCTGTGCATTGTCTTACGCTGATTTTATTTCCACTTACCTTTTTTGGTCCCAACAGACCGTGTAAATGGAGGTTTACCTGTACACGTAAAAATATAATGTGTTTTTATTAAATGTTCGAATACTCAGCCGCATTTTATGCTGTTGCATTGTAGTTGACCTTGATTTACTCGGAATAAAAGCGAGCTTTAAAAATTCATATCGCGACGAAATTCTATCTTGTAGTGCTTCACTGACGTTAATTTTTACCCTAAATTCCCGTTTTTTTGCTGTTATCTCCAGTATAATCAATTAGATATAAAATATGTCAATGCCAAATTTGTTGAGAACTCAATTTTCTACCAAAAGATAAAGACTAAGTTATTTAAATTAATATTTCTTAAGATATTAAACTTTAACTTATGGGTATCATAAAATTGTTACGTTTATATTAGTCATAAATTACATTCTAATATCTCAAGAAAAGAGAACTTAAACAGTTTGGTCTATATAACATTTCTGTCAGAAATTAGGTACACAGCAAACTTGCCATTTACATTATTTTAGTACAGTTGATTAACAGCAAAAAACTAGAACTTTAAGTAAAAATTCACTTTAGTGACCCGTACCAACTCACTAGTACATGGTACACTATCATCGCTATAGGCACTTTTGAAGATTGTTTTATTCCGAGTAAATCGATACAACGTACGATGTAATTGCATAAAGTGCAGCTGAATTATAAAAGTTTTAAGAAAAACACAATATTTTTAAATGTTCTGGGAAAGCACTTAAAGTTAATATTAAGGGCTACAACTTTCAGGGTACTTATTTTGTAAACATATCGAACCAAAATTTTGAATGGGACTAAAAGAAAAGTACTTGAAAAAAATAGTTTTACCGTAAAAAGTTTCTACCACTCATAAGCTAAAGTCTAATATATCAAGAAATGTTAACCTAACTAATCTGATCTATATAAAATTTGTTTTCGTAAAGTAGATTATTTCGGAGATAACTGCAAAAAAACGAGAATTTTATGCAAAAATTTGATTCAGTGACCCGTACCAGTTCACCACAACAAGTCAGACTTTCGTCACCATATGCATTTTTGAAGTCCATTTTATTCTGAGGAAGTCAAGGTCAAGTAGAATGTTATAGCATAAAATGCTGCTGAGTATTGAAATTTTTAACAAAAGCATATTATTTTTACTTTTTTTGTATGGAAAATTTGTCCACCCTTTGGAAAAGTATTTAAAATTAATACTGAGGGCTGTAACTTTAAAAGTACTTTTTTTAAATATTTCCAAGAGAATTTGAAATAGGGACTTTAAAAAAATACTTGCAAAAAAATCACCTGGTCGATAAAATTTTAAATGGTCGAAGTGCCCTCTTTTTAGACTTTTTAGAAGCAAGTAAGAGACTCGATGCTAAAGCAGTTTTCATTTTAAAATGTAAGCGTTTATTTCATCAAATATATTTGCATACTTCCAACAGACAAGAAAAAAGTATTTGAAATGAGAATCATTCACATACATATGTACAAAACATGTAACATTTTATTGCATTACTATATTACAAACACAAATATGTATGTTTCTTAGTACTTGTTATATGAAATTGCAATTAAAAAATTATTTAGCAAAGTTCAATATGTGGTTTTTATGTTTTTAAACAAAGTAACGTAATAAATTAATATTTATATTGTTATCTTCAGTAAGAAATAAATATATATGTTATTATCTTAATAAAGCTTAAGAAACATGTAATAATAACGCCATTACAATTGGAATTTGGTCTTGTCTCTACTTAGAAAACATTAAAGTGCTTTTATGTATTCCGTTCATACAACATGTCTGGAAAATTTATGTAGATATCACACAAAGAACCAAATATTTTTATATCAACTTTTCAGACTTATTAAGCAAACGCTTTGCATCGATAGCTCTTAAAAGAAGATAACAGAGTCATCAACCTTACATTTCTTAGAAATTTTATTAAATTAATCACGATCATATAAAATCCTACACGCAAAGACAAAACATCGTTGTGGTAACCACAATCTAAGAGCAGCATACTCTGATTGAATTATACTATTTGTAGTCAAAGCATACTATTATGAACGTTATCTGTTTTAAATATAATATTGTTGTTGATGTTTTTTTTGGATCTAAATATAATACGATGTAAATTAATCATATTATATTTATATATATAAAAATAATATGGTTCTAAATAGTCATATGTATGTACTTATGTTGTTTTCTGAACCGTATTTTGTTAAAAAAAAATTACAGCAGCTAAGAATTAAAATTTTGAGCCAAAATCAAAAACAAATTTTTTTGTCTTATTCAATCGAATAGGACAAAATTTTCCATTATATTATTAATTTTCACATAACTATTTGTTAGTACATGTTTTATTTATTAGATTTTGGTATTTATTATATCGCCAATGCAAAACGCTCTAAGTACCATTACAATAATTTTACAAAAGAATAAAAAAAACGACTAAATTTCTCTAATATAATAAAGAACCCCATGACAAGTTTCGCCGACAGGTGTTCCTTGACCATCCTAGTTTCCTGTTTCCTGTTTCCTTGCGGGTTGTAAACAATGGCGTTGTTGGATATTTCATCAGGTGGCTTGCGAAGGGTATTATCGCTTATTCAACAAAGTTTTTTTCTTCGATTTTCAGTGTTAATGTTTCCAACCTCTGTTCCGGCCCAAAATATTTTAACTATTTTTCGAAGACATCTGTTAATGTAAGTTCTTAGTTTGTTCTTAATGCGTTTTGAGACAAACCAAATCTCACACATTCTTTAAATATTTTTAGCTTTGTTTTAAGTTTGTCAGCGGTCGAGTTCCATATCTTGTGCAGCTAGTTGTATGTACCAAGTACCTTCTTAATTCGGCTTTTAACATCTTTCACCGTTCAACCGTTCTCTATAAATATTCTATCAAACTCTTCCATCCACTGCACTGGCGGCTGTATAAGGTTCATATATATATATATATATATATATATATATATATATATATACATATATATATATATATATATATATATATATATATATATATATATATATATATATATATATATATATATATATATATATATATATATATATATATATATATATATATATATATATATATATATATATATATATATATATATATATATATATATATATATATATATATATATATATATATATATACATATATATATATATATATATATATATATATATATATATATATATATATACATATATATATATATATATATATCCATATGTGTGCATGTTTCTGTATTTTTTATTTTAAAATATTTCAACTATTCTAAAATAATTTTTATTTTTCAATTAATTATTTGTTTTTATGAGCAAACGTCAGTTTATTTGTAGGGTTAACACCAAATACGATATGCTTACATTAGAAAAAAAGCAAAATATATGAAAACAAATGTATTGGCAATAATATTCTCTCACGAAAAAAAGTTTTTTTTACTTCAAAATTGAATAGCCGAGATAGCTTTCAAAAATGTTACAACAAGCAAATTTTAAACATTATCGTAACAAAACGACAACTTCATGTGAGAAGACATTTGTTTTACAAAACCGGGCTAGTAAACTATTTTTTAAACCGTTTGGCGATAAATTTATGAAATTGTTCATGTGGCAATATAGAAGTTTGACAATGGATATATTACGTAAGTTACAAACGTAAAGCCATACGAACGACAAGTCGAAAGATAGTGGGACGCTTATTCGAATGGAAGTGAACGACTGGTTATTGTTCGACTAAGTTTTCATTCCACATCCTGGGACAGGCAATTAATAATAATTCGAATTTACATTAATTCAAATAATGAACTGAAGTCGAAATAATAATTTTAGATAATAAAATAAATTTTCGCATATTTATAAACCTTTATCATCTCAGAGAAGTCCCATAGTTGAATAACAACAGCACAAACTAATCATAGATATGATATGACTTACAACTTTATAATGTTATTTTAACCAATCAAAATTGTTTATTCATAAAAATTGCAACAACAATTTACATTAACAGTAAGAGAACAATTTAAATTGCATAGGATATTATTTTGACATTATAATTTTTCATTGTGAAAGATGATTTCTTCTCTGGTCTATATCTTTGAGTACAAATTGTTTGCTCAGCCTACCTTAGGACGGAGTTAAAGGTTTTTCCTCTGGATATATCGAACAATGTGTTTGCTGAATAACTTTTTTTTGCCAGCATGTTTTTGACGGGGTTTAGTTAAAGAATAGTCTTGCAAAGCACTGACTTTCTGCTAAAAATCCATAGACCTAATGACATTTGATTAGTGCATATTGTGGTACCTTCAAAATTTACTTAATGCCGATGGATATTATGACAATTTTTATTGTGACAAAATGTTCATGGATATTTTGTTAATGGACACTACAACATGCTTCGTCAATCTTATCATAATACTTTTTTTTATTAAACAAGTATTACATTTTTAAACTTCGTTTGTAAATACAACTTCTCGTATAACACACCATATCTAACAGTTTAACTAAAATCTTTCTAGTTTTATATGATTAACAATTTAAAAACAATAAACTATCTGACCATAACTCTACAAAGTTATTACAAGAAATAAACTAGCCTATATCAACATTAATATTAAGAATTAAAAAAGGAAACAAAATGAAACTTAAAAAAATATAAAGAAACCCAATTTTTTTTTTGCCAGTCATAACTAAAAAGTTGATTGGAAAAATGTGGAAAATCATGGATGCTTAGCATATAAATACTTATACAGTAAAGCTTTGCTTCTTCGCTTTCTCCTATTTCTGTTCAAAAATTGGTACGTTAAAGAATATATAAATAAATGTGGGATATATATTTTGAGGGTGTCTGTAGGAAAAATCTAAAATGGATGAATAAGCAAACGTTAAGAATATAGATAAGCTTTTTATTAAATCATGCAGAAAAATTCTAAAAAGCACAAATCATGTAACTTGCGTATTAAATATATATGATTAGTAATACAATTAATGAAACAATATATTTTTTATTTGTGTCCTCATAAATTTAATACATAAGTACATTGATATGCAAATTTTTGTTGTATCTCTTGTAAACAACGCTAAATTTCAATAAGATTATTTATTCACATATTCAATAAGTTTTAAGTTTATTCATCCTTAATTGAATTTTAAATTAATTTTTAAAATAAATTTTATCAAAAGAGTATAACTTCGTTTTTCAACGAATAAGAAACAGATAATTATGAACTGGTAGATAAAATAAAATACTAATTAAGTTATGAATTTTTAGTCGAACTGTATGGTTTTTATCCAAAGTTATTTAGTTAGTTTGGACTAAATTCATTTTTAATTTAATCTTTCGATCAAATAATTTTTATTTATGAAAGAAATTCTAAAGCATGTAAATATTGAACATTCAAAGAAAATTTTGGCTGTACGGAAGGTTGAAGTGACAGCTGTTTTGTGACCACCAAGTCTACTCATCAGAGTCCTTTACTCACACTACCAATATATTTACGACAATATTAAACTAACTAGAGATGTGCGAATAGTCGGTTGATTCATCATTGTGTTAATTTTGCAATAGAAAAGCTTCTCCATTACAAACCTTAATATATATGGACTATGTTGGCTAAACATTGTTTAAATAAATTTTCTACTTCTCGATTAAAACCACTAAATCATTTTTTGCTTCAGTTTTCAAGATTTTGTACTGAAATTTATTTCCTTTAAAAATTATTGAAGTATGCTAGTGAATCGAATGACTGATTTAGTTAAATTCAGAGACTACATATTTCGAGATTCTGATCACTTTAAACACATTTCGAAAAGTTTGTTTCAGTAAAGCAATAAGAATGTAGTATTTATTGTTTGCAAAGCGTTTATAATCATAACCGCTATTAATCACATCTTTTAATCCTAATCTAACCCATTAATAACTCGATTAGAATTGAAAATGTTACCATTTTTCGAGCATGGCATTTATCTCAAAAGTGTTCGGTAAAGAATTTTTTTCTAAATATTTTCAAGAACGCACAGTGGTGTAAATTAAAAAAAAAGTGGTAATAAGTATGGAACTTCTATGGTAATAAGTATGGAACTTCAGAGCTGTGTCTCTTCCAGCTTCACAGCTGGTGCAGTGACGCATTTGACGGCTAGAAGCTTTTTTGAAATCAACGGATATACTCTCTACGATACAAAGGACCCCCAGGGAAGAGCTTGTGGTGGCTCGGCTATATTAATAAAATCACGATTAAAACACTACTTAATGGGTAATCGTTGTGAATAATATCTTCGAGCAACTAACATCTGCATTGAAGCTTTGCATCAAAGCCTGGTGATTTCATCAATTTACTCTCCTCCAAGTTACTGTGTTAATGGAAATCAATATAGTAAATTTTTTAATTTATTAGAGCTACGCTTTTTGGCCGCCGGTGACTACAACGCTAAGCATATGTTCTGGGGATCTCGCCTCATCACACCAAAGGGACGCGTTTTGTTTAACACGATTTCTAAAATGCGTTTGAATGTTACATCAAGCGGGCACCGTACTTACTGGCCAACAGATCGCCGAAATATTACTGATATTATTAAATTTGGAGTTGTAAAGGGTGTGTCCAGCAAAATGAGCCAAGCTGTAGCATCTTTAGATATGTCTTCAGATCACTCACCAACTATTGTCACTATACATTCACATACAACTTCTTCATCCACTTTTGGTTTAACGATGACAACCACACGTATTAATTGGTTAAAATACAATAAATATTTTAGTGCTCATTGCACAGAAAATATTCCATTAAAAACGCCTGCTCACATAGATGACACTATTAGAACCTTTGAGGTAAACCTTAAGCCAGCTGCTCTAAATGCTACTACTACAAATAAAATGTATTCAGCAGATGTAGAACGGCCTTTATCAGAAAAAAAAGAGTTTGTAAAGAACGGCAACGCTACAGATCCCCTCAGCTAAAATCTATGCTGAAGTAATATACTAAACAGCTTAAAACGCTACTAGAATATCAAAAAACCGTTTCTCTTCAAAAATTTCTGAATGGACTCGACGCAACACCTCAAACAGAATATTCGCTATGGAGAGCAGTCCGACGACTAAAAAGACCAGTGATATATAAGCCTCCATTGCGAGCTTCGAATAGAAACTGGGCAAGAGCTGACGCTGAAAAAGGTACTTTGTTTGTGAACCACTTGCAGAATGTATTTACTGCAAATACGTCTGATACTATAGTTGAGCGGCCACGAGTCCTCGCTATACCAGATGTTACTTTGAAGTTCAATACTCGTGAGATTAAACACTATATTGCCGGCTTAAATTCGAAAAAACCTCCAGGCGCTGACAAAATAAGCAATAAAATACTCTTAGAGCTACTCTATACTGCAAAAAGGATAATTCTATTAATTTTCAACGGTATCTTGCGCCTGAAATGCTAGCCCGCAGAATGGTCGGTTTCGCTGATCACCATGATACCGAAGCCAGGCAAAGATCACGCGAAGGGGGAATCCTAAAGGCCTATAAGCCTATTGCCTAACATGCATTCCAGACTACCAGTTTTAGGAGAAAACATAGCACGATTGAACAAAGTTATAGACTCGTGAACGTGGTTGGAAAAACCTTCGAAAAAAAGAAATTTTGTTCTGCGCTCTTCATCGATGTTCCTCAGGCATTTGATAAAGTATGGCACGAAGGTTTAATACATAAAGTAAAGCAAAACCTGCCCGAAAACACCTTTAGGCTTTTAGAAAGCTACTTAACTGACCGAAAATTTTTTGTTAAAGAAGGTAATTTTCAAAGCCCTCCACAACCGATTGAAGACGGAGATCCTCAAGGCACCATCATCGGTTCTGTATTATATCTAATTTATAGTCATATACACCTATCAACATTCGCTGATGATACAGCGTTTCTAAGTGTTCACAAGAGCCATCAAGAAGCTTCCCGCAAACTGCAAAAGTATATACCCCAGTTGGAACAATGGCTAAACCAATGGCGGATAAAAATTAACGAACAAAAATGTATACATATTGCTTTTACATTGTGCAGAGAAACCTGCCCACCTATACAAATAAATAACCAAACTATACCTCAACATACTGAAGTAAAATACATCGGTGTTCATTTTGATCGTCGTCTAACATGGAAGTCCCACATAAATGCAAAGTTGACATAAATGAAATTAAAAGCAGGTCAAAGCAATTGGCTCATTGGAAATAACTCTACTCTAAGACTAGATTGTAAACTTCTTTTATACTACTCGATTCTAAAACCAATATAGTCGTACGGTATCGAATTATGGAGCATTGCCTCGGCATCAAATGTAGAAAAACTCCTAAGGCGACAAAATAAAATACTCCTTACGATTACAGCAGCCCCATGGTATGTCAGAAACAAGCGAATTCAAAAAGATTTAAATGTGCGGCTGGTTAATACAGTGTTTTCTAAACACGTGACAAGATACATAAAATACTTTAGTTACAAATCTCCAGCCCGAATTATCATTAACTTTAGAGGCCACAGTCGTCTGAGAAGGAGGGGCAATCATGCTCTCTGCCGAACATGAGAGTCACAAGACAACCAAAGAACCAACCGCTGAAACAAATATTTTTTTCTGGCATTGGCTGGATGAAAATTTTAAATTTAAAATTAAGATTTGATTGCTTATTGTTAGTTCAATTTTATTGAAGATACAAAATAAATATAACCTTAAAAAAAGCTGCGAAACTATAAGGGATGACAATTTGCTATAAAAAGTGAGCCTTCTAATTTTCGTAAATATTAACCGATTTGAAAAATTTTATGTGAAATCTTTTTTTTTATATATTTGATTTTTTACTTATTTTGCTCTAGAAGTTACATTGATAACCAGGACACTAACAAGAACAATTCTAGCTACTTACCTTTTGAAACATTTTTCCTGGATTTTAGGGCAGGCACCCTGTGCTAAGTTTCTAGTTTCAAAATTTATGATTTTCGACTGCTGCCAAATGTAGGGTAAATGCCGAAAATGAGCAAAAATGTCCGCTAAATTCATTTTTAAAACATGTCCTTTCACCATGTTAAAAAAATTAACATTTCTAACAAAATTTTTTTACAATTTTAAAAATTTTAAAGCATTTTTTGTTTGAAAAATTTACGATTTTTTTTTTTTTAATTTTAACGTTTTGAGTTTAAACCTTTTTGACGACTTAACGACTAAAAATATTTCAAAGCTTTGTTTTGTGTGCTTACTTAGAATTTTATCAGCACTTTATTGGTGGACTATAATTTCAAATCCAATGCTTAACAAAAAAAGGACAGCCAATAACCAAAAAAATTCGAAGCAACAAATTTAAAATAAATTTTTTTTTAGCTTTTAAATTTATTTATTGAATCTTCAATTGTCAATAATATTCAAATCTTAAAACTAAAGTTGTTGATAATTAGTCTAGCTACTGCTAGATAAAATATTTGAATTCAACGGTTGGTTCTTTAGATGTCTTACGTCTCTTGACAACGCAACCTGCTCTTTGTGCCTAAAAACCAGTATATTAAATTTCAATAAGTATAGGACAAAGAGTTTTATGTAAAAAGAAGTACAATCAGCTATGCTTCCAGTGTCATATTCCGGTGAGCTTCCAGTATCTGTGCTATACATTCGAAGTCCTAGGCAACATCTTGATACACACAAATATTACTTAGGAAATGAAGCTGCTTGAAGCAGTTAAATGTATTGGTACGAAAGCTGAGTCTGTCTAAGAGCAAATCATTAGTTTAAGGTCAGTGAATATGTTCCTTACTTGAGCTAAAGTTATATTTTACTAACACGAACAAATGCACACATAATCAGCAAAATCATTCACAGTCCCAATGCTAAACATTTTGCCTTACTTAATACCCAAAGGGTCAAAAACACAACCAAAGTAATAAAAATACGAATATTAAAACATTTATAAGGATTCAAATATATAAATATGCAAATATGGACAAAAATATTTTAAAAATTTAGTTCAGATATAAATTAAAATAATAACAATTTATTATATTATTTATTTATGAAAATATTAAATTTATGTTTTAAATATGAATGCACTTATAAGCTCTCACTTATGTATTTAAATGTGTTTGTGTGAGAAAATTTATTTAAATAAATATATGACATCGATATGACTATAAATAATTGTTTGTTTAAAAGAGTTTATCAAAATTTTACCACAAAATGTTGTGTTGTAGTTTCCGGTTTCAATTACGCCATAAATTTATCTCACAACCACATACACAGTTACTATTATGTATCTACCTTACAAAACACCAACAATATTAACAAAAATAGCAACAACAAAAAGTGGAAGAGCAAACTACATCAAACAAAATAAATAAGTAAACAAACAAACGAATCACAAACACACATGCAGAGAGACATATTGGTTTTTGTTAACAATATAAAAAAAAAGAAGAAAAATAACAAGTGAATTTTTATTTTGCTTTTGTTATGGAAACATAAAATGAAATTTAAAGCCCCTCAGCTAAACAAAAATACAAGCAGCATCAACAGCAATAACAACATTAACGGAAAACAAATTTAGTAAAAGATAAACAACAAAAAGGTGGTTTAAATTGGGCTTTTTTTTGCCTCTATCCCTTGCTCTATCTCCATAATGTTTGTTGTTTTTATTTACAATCCGTCCATCTTGTATTTACATGTACCATGCACATGTGCTGTTTTTCTGCTGCAGCTTTTATTTCGGAATATATAACCAGGCAACAATTTTCGCCGACATTTTGAAATCTGAAACTTTATCAGACAATCAACTGAGTTGTCTAAAATTCCCTCAGATGTTTGACAGCATAGCCGACAAAAGCGTGGCACAATGTTTTTGCACATTTTCGGAAATATTATCCGATTAATATCAGACTACTCTACACGTTGTCTGAAGGCAATTTTATTTTCTTTAAGATATTTAACAGAATAGTTTGCACGACTTCTAAACTACGAATTAAAATTATTAGCAGTCACTTCTGCACATAGAAATACGATAATTATTACGAAAACTAAAATCTATCAACGTGCAGAAGTGACTGCTAGGAGTATCAAATCGTAGGTCAGAAGATGCGCGAACTATTTTGTTAAATAATTTAAAGAAAATTAAATTGCTTTCAGAGAATGAAGACTAATCTGATATTAAGGTGACAGGTAATAAGGTCAAAGGAAATATTGTCAATTGACCTTATTTCCCACCATAAAGGGAAATAAAGTCAACTGACTTTATTGTGTTATCGAAAACGACAGAAGGTCAATTAACTTTCTTGTACTTTCAAACACTTAATTTGCTTAGTATGGCGATACTTCCCAATGAATAATAATCTGATCAATATTGGTAGCAATTAAAAGCCATATATTATTAGTTTTTTCCATTATAATTAAAAATGTTTAAACATTTTATTTTTATTACCAAAGATTCTCTACGTAGCCGGCCTTCGGCCAAGCTTATGACTTTTTTCCTCTCAGTATATCGAAAAGCTGCTTCGCTGAGGAAAGATTTTTGCATAGCCGGCCTTCTGTCGACAATCGCAGAGAAGAAAGACCATAAACCCGCCAAAAGAGAAAATCTTAAGCTCAGCGAAGCCGCTAATCGCTTAACCAAAAGGAGAAAATCTTTAAGCCTTGCCAAGGGCAAGAATCTTTACTCAGCAAAACCGCTATTCCATATACTGAGAGGAAAAAGCACTTAAGACCGGCCTTTTGTAAAAAGCTTTTTGCATAGCCTGTTAAAGACCTCGGCGAAGCCGCTTTTCGATGTGCTGAGATGAAAAAAAGTCTAAGTCTATGCATAAACTTTTACTCAGCGAAACCGCTTTTCGATATACTGAGAGGAAAAAGCTTTACCACACCGTCTATAATACCAATAAATATCTCAGCAATAAGAAATAAAACGTTGATACAATATTGAAGCAACCCAGCAAAAAATAATCGAGATTTTGGAAGCAGTACAAATTTTTCCTGGGAATATTGCTCATGGTATCCCAGCAAAAACTAGTGCTTCGCGATAAGCAGGTTTGTAAAGGAGAGTTTTGTTGTTGTAACTTAAAAACATGCTTACGTATTGCATGATATTTGTTCGCAATGTCCCACTTTGGAGTATTTCTTGTTAAACGCTTATTTCAGCGCATTGAGTATATAATAAAACCATACTATTGTTTTGTCTTTTTAGGTTCGTACATCATCGTCACTCTTCGTAAAATGTATATTTTTATAATATCTGCCTGACAGTAGCGCTTCCTTGAATGCACCATTGTACGTGAATGTGCAACAATTTGTGTTTTAAGTGGACGAAAAAGAAAAATATAAGAATCTTAAGCGTTCCTTGCCATACATTATTGCTTATATTCAGGCAATACATTTGTTGCTACCTTGAAGAGCATTTGTATAACAGGAAAAATTTTTACTGCTTCCAAAATCTCGTTTTTTTTTTTTGCTGGGATGTTAACTCACAAATTTAAAAACGTTAAGGAAGAAAGTTCTTATGTACTTTATATATATCATGTATTTTCTTCTTTTTGCTATTTTTAAAGTATTATTATCCACAAAAAAACATTTTCCAACGACTTTTTTCCAATTTTTTTAGATTTTTAAAATAATTTATTTTTCATATTAATATTTTTAAAATAAACAAATCTTTGACATTTTATGTTAGCATTAGTTGTTAATGAAAATTGGCTAACAATTATTGCGACATATTATGATAGCAATAAATATGTATAAAACAAAGCAGTCTATATTTGAGATAACATATTTTTTACATTTGCTGCAATACATGTTAACATATCTATTGCTAGTCTAGACGGGGAACAAGCCCGTCATGCTTTAAGCATTGTTGACATTATTTTCATTTGAATAGGGAAATAAAGTCAATTACTTTGTTTCCAAATTTTAGTTGACTTTATTTCACACGTAACATGACTTTATTTCCATTGACCTTATTACCTGTCGCCGATATTAACCGAATAATATTTCAGAAAATGTGCAGAAACGTCGTACCAAAAACCTGCCGGCTATTCTACCAAATGTCTGAGCGAATTTGAGACAAATCGTTTAATTGTTTGGTAAATTCTCAAATATCAGACCCGTCGGTAAAAATGTTGCCTGGGCATAAACACGGCATTCGTACCTTTATAATTGTACACACACTCATGCATAAAGACATGTGTGCATGTATGTGAATACATTCAAAGGTACAGGTATCAATAGTAAACAATTCCAAATGAAAGCCAATTTATAAACCAATAAAGTTTTGTAAGCAAATACGAACAACAACAAAAATCAAAGTAGAACAAGCAGTGAGTGTACTTGATCAATTTTTATTAAAAACTGTAAAATATGTACAAACGTAGAAAAGTACATATTTATTTATGGGAAAGAAACATACTCGTACATGTTTCTTTATTCAAAAATGATGTATACAGTGGATGTTTAAGTTAAATATATATGTATATGATTTAAAATTTTTTGGTTAAAACCTTTGATATGTTTGATAGGAGATAAATATGTACCCATATTATAAGCTCTACACACAAAAAAATCATAGGTAAGATTTTCTAAAATTATGGTATAATTTTAACGAATTGAAAGGGTAGAGTGGCATTTACAAATTTTTTTAGGTAATTTTAGGAAAATTTCCGAATGTTTAAATTCGTAAAGTCCGAAAAAATTTATTTTGGAATTTGTTTGCTCTCAAAAAACATCCCATACATGTTCTTAAAAACCGGTATGTTGATCGTGAAAAAGATATTAAGCACTAATGTTTTTATTTTATTGTTATTCTAAGCCCGCGTATTTACTAGGCATATTTGTATTTATGTATGTGCTAACAGACTGGTCAAATATGTGAAAGTTTTAAGTCATGATGAATGTAATAGAAGCACCTTTGGTTATATAGAACAAAATCTCATATGTATATGTATTCTCGGACCAGTCTAATGCGTTGTGGTGTGGTCAGACTGGACAGATATTTCCCAAAATAATTATAACTACTTAATAACGTACGTATATATGTACATATCTTGTTGTCTTTCTGGGAAATTTTTATTATGAGAAGTGCCATGTTTAAATAAACGGCAATAGACCATCAGTACATATTGCATTATTTCAGTACATTCTTTCTTGTATATGACTGACGTGCATGAATATCTGAGAAAGACGTAGTTACGAGTATTTGGCTAAATATCAGTCGGATCGATAGCACCATCAGTAGTATATATTATGAAAGTGAATCAATTTAAAACATCTTCTAACTTGTATATACTAACATGTTGCTTTTCAAGATGATGGTATGTATTTTTTTATTTATTTATTTATATTATTACATATTTATATTTCATAGATATTTTTATTCTATTCTATAATTTGTATTACACATATCTGGTCAATCATGCTAATCCTGTACTATAATTATAAGACTTTAAGTCTTGTTGTATAGGAATACAAATAAATAAATAAATTTCATATAAATTTTCTCCCGGACTCTCAAATGCATTTAGAATAACTCGTTCTTACCTATAAATGCAAAATTAAAAATAAATTAAAAAGAATTACCAATTAATTTTTTGTATACTTCATAATGTTTGCTTTTGTTATTTACCGGGAAGCTCACTGGTTGGTTTACCCTCAGTAGTACCTCCATCGCTCCAAACAGTTCCTGTTTCAAATCACCAATGATCTGTAAAATATGTTGTACATTTATTCAAACAAATTCATATGTATAATATTTTTATTTTCAAAAATACTTACCGCTCTTCACAAAAAATATTTTCGTTTGACAACAAAATAAAAAAACAGATAGGAAAATAATTTGGTATTAGACACCCTATTTTATTAGTTAAATTAACTTGGATTTTATATAAAACGTATTGTATAAATTACCTAATGGCATAGTTAAAAAACCCCAAGTTTTTTATTTTCATATAAAAAATAATTACCTATGCAAGCTTAGTTAATATTACCTTTCATATTTTTTTGTGTGTATGACAATGACAATATTATAAAAAAATAAAAAAAAAAACAATAAATATTGCCAAATAAAATTTAACAAATTTGTCACCTTATAAAAAGCACAAAAGAAAAAAATGTTTGTGTATTTTTCTTTTTAATTTACTTGTAAATTTTGATACGCCAATGCGAAAATCGTGATTATTGCTTAAGTATGACAGATGAAATAATATTGGTAATATTTGTAATGTACAAATATACTCTTTCAATTTGTTTGGCAAGAATTTCCCTATGGTATGTACGTAGATTAGAGCTTGGTTTATTGAACCTAGTTTATTGCAAAAGTTTCATATTAAATAGAGATTCTTTAACTTGTTTTTCGTAAAAAACAAAAAAAAAAAAAGGAAAACTAAATTTTGGTGTCAGAAAAAGATAATAAACTTCTGAATTACCATTTCCTTATATCAAACCCATATGTTTATGAAAGAGAACTCGAATTTTTTTGCAGTTAACTTAAAGTTATACACATACAAAACGGGATATTACATGGCAGTTAGTTTTAGAGGGAGTTCACTTGCTCCGATTGATTATCTGCTTTGCTCATTTTTTTTATAAATTAAATCCTTTAATAGCTAAATAATCAAATACTTAAACAGATAATTAAATTAACCTGCGACAGTAACGGCCAAGACCGGTGTTATCAGCTTCGGCTTAGTACAAAAAGTTAGGTTCTTATAACAATCAGAAAGTATGTATAATACAGACCTAGGAATAACATTTAAAGGTTATTGGAAAATTGTTATAGTATTGATACACAAAATCATGCTGTAGAGCTATACTACGATCGCCATCGCTTTTTTCTGGTAGAAACTTCGCAGTAGCAACATCGAACAGTTTTTTTAAGAATTAAAAGGACCCCTTTTCTTTTTTGGGAACCATTTTGATCATTTAAATTAAGTTGTCTTTATCAACATATATAAATGGCATTACACAAGAACTGCTTATAAATGGATAAAAATACCAAATTGAACTGGTCAAAGTTAAGAAAGTTTCAACCCCATATCTGCATATGGAACTAGGGAATTTCGAACGTAATTTATGAGTCATTGGATAAGCATAGATTTTCCATTGGATAATGTCAGAACTTTCTTACTCTTCAATTGCCTGCGAAGGATCGAAGAAAGTAAAACCTGCTGCTGCTTCTTTTATTATTTGCTAAAGTTTGGCGAGGAAGGCAGACCAAATTAAGCAATAGTACTCATATTGTCGGAAGACAGCAAACAACATCGAGTTGACCGGAATTAATCGTGTCTAGTCGAATTTAAAATCCCACAAAAAAAAGAAGTGTTTCAAATCATAATACCGCTTAGAAATCTGAAAAAAGTCTTAGAATTAGTTCATTAATTAATTTAGTTTGTTAAAGTTAAGAAACGAAGAAAAACGCGTTGTGGGAGGAAAAAAATATATTTTTGCACGCATAATTGGCTTTCGTACCGAAACATGTTACGGATTCGCTCAAATTCCTAAAGATAATAGTTTATTTGCATTGGTTTCTCAATCGACGGTATACTAACTAGAATTTCGAGAAAGAATACCAGCAAATAAAAATAATTAAAAATAAAGAAGAAAATCTCTAAACATCGTTTATTATCTAGAGCCGGGTTGCATAAATTTAAAATTAGTTAATAGTCGGAAAAAAAGTGAAGGTGTATAATACTGGGTTATGTGTAACCATAATTATCACTGAAAATATTGTGTTTTTGTCTTAGATTTGTCTTTAAATCGCAGCACTGTGCTCTAAATAAGAGAAAAGAAAAATAAGAAAAATGGGTATGAATTAAATTTTAAACATGCTGAAAAAAGTTAAAGAATAATCCAAAATCGAGATTAAACAAAAAAAAATCAATACCTACTATATATGTATTTGCATATATACAAATCTTGTACATAAATGGTATTGTGATCATATAAAGAATAAAGTACAACAGAAGAAGGGAAAGTGTAACTGCTAATCTCGCGGAGAAATAATTGCACAACATCTCAAACATCGCTACCATAGCTGACCACATCTACAGAAGTTGGAGGGCCTTTCAACAAAACTGTAAGTTATTTTAATTTTTCTTTTATATTTTACTTAAGTATATTGGTTCAATCGTTTCCCATTATTAGCCCCAAATCTAAAGCGTAAATTAATTATTAAATAAGGAAATTGTATTGAACTAATATACGCAGTTGTAAGTTTTATATGATCGCTACCAATATATTTAAATAATACAATTGAGAAAAAAATATATAAATAATTAAATGAAAGAATTTTAAAGAAATTAAATTAAAACAAAAACAGAAATAACTCACACAAAAACAAGCACAAAAATGGTAGTGGACATACCCTAATGCAGCGTAATTATACACCTACCTATTATTGATTTTATTAAATTCACCACCGAAAGAAAAAAACAAAAATATATAATAATAAGAAATAAAAAAAAGAGATAAATAAAAGAGCGCGCACTTGCTTAACCATCAATTTTATGGCAGAGTGATATACATAATGTACATATATGTATGTCACACGGTTTTGTTTGGATCTCCCTACCTACCGCAGTTCACGGGTTGTGCTTGTCGTCTCGTAGAAGACCTTGAATTTTATTGATTTTTTTCGCCAATGAGCAATTTATCTGTGCAAAAATATTGTTAACAGCAAATACCCAATTGAATTTTATAGTTAAAATAATTTATTAGATCATAGAATTAACATTAACTAAGGTAGTTATACAGGTTGTTTTGTCGATTTGCGAGAGTTAATTTTCCTCCAAATGAATTTTAATTGAATATTTGTCACTACATAAATCTATAATGAGTGAATAAAATTTATCAGACTTTTCCTTAGGAAGGTGAACATATATTTCTAAATTGGGTTCTTCATTTTAATTTGCGTAATGAAGGACAAGATAGGGAGGGTACAGGACCTGGGGTATACCATCTTTCCCCTCTATGTCTATACAAAATAGGTACATTACTAGAGTTCAACTACAGGCTGATCAATAGAACCATATTATTATGATCATATTCACCGGTTATCATACTTCTAAATTATACCCCGATTATTCCAGGGACTCTAAAACAAAAGTAATGATTTATTGGTGACGGAGGTCAAGAACCTACCCCACCCGGGAGCACAGCTGGAACATAAGGGTCCCGCCGACCTAACGTCATCAGAAACTAGAGCTTCAAGGAGTTGCCTGTTATCTTTCAAGGTATTTTGCGTTTTTGCTTAGGGGTGGTTGCTTATCGTTTAACACGTCAATGATTTAATTCTTCCAAACGCAGATACTAATTAAAAGGGACAAAGATATTATTTCTGGGAGTTTTTATTGGAAAATTTTATTTTACAAAATAGGCATTACATATTCCAAGAAGGCATCTTACATTATTCTGTACAAGTCGCAAAGCTTTAACAAGATGAGGTCGCTACTGGTACAGTACAAGCAGCGGAAACAGTTAAAGCTTCCAATTGATACACTCGCTGTTTAAAATTTTGTTGCTACACAGAGAAAACAGATTCGTTGTGACAACCGATTTCGTTGCCAGTCGAATTTTGGCGGTTACACCCACTATCTTATAATTCAATTGTATGTATATAATGAACGAATTCGATACAATGAACCGAATATATCAGCGAAGCCATTGAAATAAAATATTATTGTGAATATAACAAAAAAGTTTTAAATTTATTCTACCTCAGACACAAACCAATATATAATTTACAATAAAGCAAGGCACACATACGAACAAATGAATAACATTAAATTAAAAATTTTAAAAACCCCCGAAGAAAATAAATGATAACTTCAAAACGGCTGGACCAATTTTCTTTAAACATAGGTTGGAAGATTTTGTGTCAAGTCACCTTTATTATTGAAAATTTCGATTCGGACGTGTTTTTTTTCTGTCTATTGGAAAAAAAATAAATAAAATATAATTTATCTTTTATTAATCCTGAAGCATCTTTTTTTGAACAACGAAGTTTCGATTAAAAATGTTGGAAATACATTAAATATTCTTGGTAACAATACTCCAATTTTAAGTTCGTCAGGGTCAATTTCATTTGAAGATAATGCGCAAAAGAAGATAAATATTTTAAGTGATATAAAGTTACCTATTACAATTGCTTCTCAGTTATGGAACAATGACGATAATTTAAAAAATCCCTATTCGGAACAATACGAAGACTTGACAAAAGCTAATATGCTACAAGGAAAATCAATTAATTCTTCGAAAAATCGCATGGAGTTAGAAGATCCATTTTCCATCTCTGAAAGTGAGAAAGAATTCCAAGAAGTCAGCAATAAAAAAAGGAAATTTACTACATATAATAAGGTAGATTTATCAAAGTTAAATGTTAAAAATATATATGAAACACTATCAAACAAAACCAATCACCAATCCCAAAACAGATTTTCAATTTAGGAGAGTTAAATATTCAAAAAGAAATCAATCAATCCACAATTAATAAAAATAGTTTATTTGAACCAAAGAGTGAAGTGTCTAAAACAAATTCCTCATATTGTCCTCCTATATTCTTAAATTATGTAAATATTGAAAATCTCGTTGAACAATTAAACTCCAAAAAAGTAGCCTTTAAAATAATTAATAAGAATCGTACTAAAGCTAAATTATTTTTAAACGATTATCAAGTGCACGAAGAAATAAAATATCGACTCCTTTTCTTTTACACCACTTGAAAAGAAACGCAAGAGTATAATCATTCGCGGCTTGTATTTTAAAACAAATTTAATCTCCATTAAAAATGAATTAGATTCAATTATTCCAGACATGATCGAATCTGTTACAAAATTCACAACTATATTCTCAAAAAAGAATGATGTGGATACAGGTTTATTTCTCGTTAAATTAAAAGTTAGAAGAATTATAAATGAATTTACCAACATAAGATATATTTTAAAACAGAGAATTTCTTGGGAATCTCCAAAAAAGAATTCTAAAGAAGTTCAATGCTGGCGTTGCCAACAATGGGGCTACATGTTAAACAATTGCAACAGACCATACAAATGTGTCAAATGTGATGTAAGCCATGGTCCGGATGAATGTGAGAATACTTCCTCAGAAGATAATTTACCATTTTGCAATAATTGCTTACAACGTTGTCATCCCTCGAGTTATAGAGGGTGCCCCGCTTACTTAAATTATGTTCAAATAAAATCAAAAGTTAGAGAAGAAGCTAATAGGAAAAGGAAACAAAATTTCAAACAATGTTTTTGATGTTTTACAAGATAATAATTTCATAACAGTAGGTTAATCATTTGCTAGTCATTTTCGTAATGATCATTCCAAATATGTTTAAGAAAAGGCCTCGAATTCTCCAATTATTAAAGAATTCTTAAAAATTGGTAAGTTTCTTTGCCCTCCGGAGAGGTTATATATCGAAGATAAAATTTCTAATTTCCTGAAAGATTACAGAAAATTTACAAAGGAGGTGGCAAGGCAACATTGTATTTGTCTCCTAAATGAATTAAATATTTCATATGTTCAATAATGGCATCGTTTTTTTAACTTTTAATGTAGGATAGTAGAATAGATTTACTGAATATAATAAACGCCAATAGAATTGACATTGCATTTATTCAGGAAACACATCTTAATCGACAGCACAGAGTTCACTATAAGGATTACAACTTTATTCGGGATTTTAGTTCCCAAGGAGTCGCTATTGTTTTAAGAAATTTGTATAAATATTCCATAATACAAACTTCAGGAATATATTTTCCCCATATTTTAGCTTCGATTGAAATACGAACTAATAATGTTTTTAAAAAGTTCCTGATTGGTTCCATATATTTACCTTGCAATTGTAATATCCAAATATTAAACAATGGTCTAAGTAGATTGTGTTTTTATTCCCAGAACTATGATGGAACATTTATTGGAGGTGATTTCAATTCAAAACATCCTAACTGGGGTGACTTAATTTCAAATTGAAATGGTAATATTTTCTTTAACTTTTTAGAAAACAATCCAGTAGATTTTGTTAGTATTTGTGACAATCTTTACTCATATCCGAATGGGTCATCCCTTCCGGACCACTTTCTTATAAGCCCAAACTGTATAAGTAATACAAATTGCAATTTTAGAATATCTAGTTTACCATCCTTTTCAGATCACTATCCTCTAAAACTTCATATTCATCTTGAAAATTTCGAAATTTTATTGGTTCCACCAACAAACTTCATTTCTTTTGAAAATACCAATTGGAATAATTTTCAAAATGACATTAGAAACAATTTTTTAAATCATTTTCCGTCGTCGAATAGAAATCTTTCCATACCAGAGATTGATGATCATGTAAATTATTTTTCACTAATATTAAATACCCTTACTTACATTCATTCTGAGGAAGTATGTATGAATCGAAGGAAATACTTGGTGTCAGAGTACATAAAAATACTTTTTAGGATTAAATATAATTGGCAAAAGGATCTAAAGGGAATTTATCACCGAACTTTTAACCGTAGTGACACAGATTATAATATTTTGTCTAAGCAAATACAACTTTTAGGCATTATGATTAAAAAACAAGTAGAATTAGAACAGTCTGCAATTTTTATTAGGAGGATGGAGAATATTAAGCCTGGACCCAGAGCGCATAGACAAATTAATAACATTTTAGGTTACAAGAAGAACAGAAAATATAAATATTATTTCTATTGATAATGAAATTATAGAGGATGTTGAACTTGGACTAGGAAAACTAAAACAACATTTCTCGGAAATTTATAGGGGTTCTATACCAAGCGGTTATACCTCCCAAATCAATGATTCGGTTAACAACGTGGTTTATACAAGTATTTCAGAACTTGTGACTTTAGAAGAATTAGTAGGTTTCTCGCAAAATATTAACAATAACATATGCTTTGGTTTAGATTATGTTTCAAATTTTATAATAAGAAAACTACCAATAAAAACCTTTGAGTACTTAACAATTATTTTTAATAACTGTCTAAATAATTGCTACTTCCCATCTGAATGGGAGATTTCAAAAATCATTCCCATTCAGAAAAAACCGAACGATATAAACATCAACAATTTACGTCCGATATCGTTGCTTTCGAACATTGGGAAACTTTTCGAAAAAATTATTCGTAAAAAATTAAATATAGCAGTAAATGGAGAATATATTTGTTGCAACTCTAACATTTTATATTGATATGGCAACATCGATTCGTTCTGTCGTTCGTTTTTTCAATCATCATCTCGAGTAGTTACACACACTTTGCAAAATATACATGTCTCAAGTTTTCGAAGTTACTATCTTTTTATTTTTATTATTCAACGTGAACAACATTTACAATTTGTTCATCTTAAATAAATACTGAATTGAAATATATAAAAATCAGGCATTGCATTTATTTATTGAAGATATAACAGTTTGGCGACTAGGATAAACCGAACTTAGAAATGGATGAAAAACAATTTGCAGAATTTATGAAAATGCAGCAGACAATGGTGTCTCATACTTTACAAATGGGGGCCTCGACGTCGGGTACAATGCGAGACTCTAGTATCAATACAGCGTTGGTTCCAAATTTTGAACCCTTCCATGAGACGAAGGAATTGTATAAAAATTATATACAACGCTTCAAAAATTATATTGCGATGAAGAACATAAACTCAAATGAGGATTACTGTGCAAAATTACTACCGAATTCGATTGGTGCTAACAATTTTAGTATGATCTCAGTATTGGCCGCGCCGAAGGCCCCCAATGAACTTAAGTACGATGAGTTGTTAAAGATATTGGAAACACACTTATCTCCGAAAAGAAATGTATTAGTCGCTCAACATCAGTTTCTCTCGAAGTACCAGTCTGACACTCAGTCCATAGCAGAATACGTTGCAGTATTACGTACAGATATAAATGAATGTGAATTTGTATCATCTTGTGAGTGTAGTTCGTCAGTGGCTGATCTGTTTCTGAGAGCACAATTTATCCGAGGTATAAGTGACAACTATATTCGAGAAAGGCTCTTACAGTCGACTACTTCAAAGTTTGATGAAATTGTGGCAAAAGCGATATCTATCGAAGCTGCTAAAGCAGACGCCAGAGTACTTTCGGGTCAAAATGCAAACAATACACCAGAAGTAAATAAAGTCTTCACAAACAGTAGAGCAAATCGCTTTAATAAAAATTTTCAGAACGCCAGACATCAAAATAAAAAGTTAAATTATCAACAACTGGGAATAGCGGGACTATGCCTCCGATGTGGGAGAAGTAATCATTACGCAAAAGATTGTCGAACAGGTAAATCAAATTTAAACTGCAGCTCTTGGAATAAAAATGGCCATGTAGCAAAAATTTGTATTTCCACGCTATTTGGAAACAGCACCAATATTATTTCTGAAGTCCCGGAGGAACAACTCGAACAGCCAGAATATGGTGTCTATAATGTAGTGGACGTTTACCAAAACAGTAGGTATTCGGACTCCGATCGCTATTATGTAAACGTGCGAATAGAGGGGAAACCTGTTGTATTTGAGGTCGATTCCGGCTCTAAATATACTTTGATGTCCAAAAGTAAATTCAACGAACTACAATTGGACAGTAAATTGTCCCCATCTCACTTAACATTTACTACATACTTACATGAAAAATTTGTATCAGACGGAAAAATAAAAGTCAACGCAAAGTACAACAGTATATCAATTACAGATGATATGTATATAGTTCCCGATGGTTGTGCGGCCCTGATAGGAAGGTCCTGGCTACGTCGTCTTAAAATTAATTTAACTGATTTAGATAAAATGAACTCGGCAGTTAACGTTACTGGTGTTTTAAGCAAGTCACATGAAATCGATAACATAAGGTCCGAATTTGCTAGCGTATTTGAAGAAAAAATCGGATGTATCCCAGGCTACAAAGTGTCATTAAAATTACGAGAAAAAGCAAAGCCAGTGTACACAAAAGAACGTATAATTCCGTATGCTTTAACTGAGTGCGTTAATACGGAACTCGAAACACTAGAAAAAACGGGTATCATTACGAAAACGTCAAATAGTGATTGGGGGTCACCCCTGGTTGTCATTCCAAAAGCCGAAGATGGCGTACGTCTATGCGTTGACTATAAGCTACGGGTGAACCAACGTCTGGTAGATTCACACTACCCTATAAGAAAAATGGACCACATTTTTAATAGCCTTTGCGGCTCAAGATATTTCTGTCGATTAGACTTATATAAGGCATACTTGCATGTACCTGTGGACGAGAAGTCAAGCATTGTGCAAACGATTTCAACGCACAAGGGAACATATCGCATGAACAGATTGTCATTTGGCATCAAGACGGCTCCAGCTGAATTTAACAGGATAATAGATCAGATTTTACGTGATGTCCCAAAAACTGAATCTTGTTTCGACGATATTGTTACACACGGAGAATCGATGGCCGAATGCAAAGAAAATTTAAGAAAATGTTTATCACAACTAAAAAAAATTAATCTACATTTAAACATTTCAAAGTGCTCATTTTTCGAAGAAAAAATCCAATTCTTGGGTCACACAATCGAATATAATAGAGTGCATAAATCATGTTCCAAGGTAAAATCAATTTTGGAAATACCAGCACCCACATCTGTTGATGAGTTGAAACGGTTTTTGGGCATGGTCACGTATTACGCGAGGTTCATTCCAAATACACCAACGGTCACAGCGCCAATGCGATACCTTTTACGTGAAGGCTCAAAATTTATATGGACAACGCAGTGCCAGGATGCTTTCGATACGTTAAAGAAAGAAATCGCAAGTGATAGTGTCTTGATGCCGTATGTCCCAAACTGCTAATACAGCTTACGTGTGATGCTAGTCCCAAGGGTATAGCATGTGTTTTATCACATTTAATTGGTGATGATGAAAAACCAATCACTTTTGCGTACAGAGCTTTATCTATTTTATCTATTCAACTAAATAAACCCAAATAAAATTTATTATTTAGCAGGCCATAACTTTTGAAATTGTGTTGGTGCAAGAAAAATTTTACTACTACCGGATGTGGAATTTAATTGGACTCGAAACCATACGAAACGGATAAACTGGTTAATTTCAGTCGATTAACCGATTAACCGACGCAACAATTTTTTTCATATTTTGCAGTATTATAACGTATTTTTTCGTCTCATATACAAAATGTATGTGTTTAGAAATTATTTTTCATACAAACAAATAAGTGTGTTCAGTGATTTTAGCTTACGGCTGAGGCCACACAGGCGTTTTTAAAACGCGGCGTTTCTGCTTTTTATATTAAATTTCAATTTTTAAAAAATTTAGAACATGTGGCCTTATCCTAAGTAAAACATTAAAATCTTTGGAAGTGGCTATAAAAGAGTTTAGTATAGACTCTGCTACTGTAATTGAACTTGAGGATATTATGTATTAAGAGTTTGTTTAATAGTTTTATAAAATCCAATAATACTGTTGCCAAACGATTTAATTAAAAATCGTAGGATTAGATAAAAAGAGAGACGAATTTAGTTATTTTATACCTCCACTCAGGAGTATTTCCTTCTAGCATTAGTGTTTTAAAATACAGTACAAAAACGGAAAGTAAGGAATTCGAAAAAGAGTTTTATGCAGAATGTTCATCGCTGAGCTCTGCCAGTATGAATCAGATGATGACCTTACAAGAGAAGAAACTATCGATAGTATTACAAGAAAAGTTTTTAAAATAACTGAAGCAATTAGAAGTGTTAAGAATTTGAAATAAGGTAAAAAATTAAAACTTATAAAATTTCAATTATGTCATTGGAGTCATAATGGAACATTTTATAAGTTTAGAGAAAAGGACTGAGAAACTAGATATTCTGTATTATGGATTGCTTTTGATTTCTACGATAAATGAGAGGATTATTCCTAGTCAAGGTTTTTGAAAACTAAAGAAGAGAATCTCTTAAATCCTAAGCATTTAAAGCATATTATTTTCAATAATTGAGTTATGCATTTTCAGTCGAACTGTATGGTTTTTATCCAAAGTGATTTAATAAGTATGGCTTAAGTATTTTTAAGTCGCACATTGAACTTTTTCTAAATGTTCGGAGCTTCATTAACTGTCTTCTTTTAGCATGTTCAACTATTTTAAGCTTTTTCCATTTCAGTCTTACCAGCGTGGAATATTATCGATATTCTCAATGCTGGGATTTAATGAATGTTTATTTTGCCCAAGTTTTTGGACCAGTACATTTTCATGTTTTTAGCTAAGTGCCTTTAGAGTTTTTTATAATTGAGTTATAAATTTTTAGTCGAACTGTATGGTTTTTATCCAAAGTTATTCAAGAGAAGACAGTTAGTGAAGTTGCGAACATTTAGAAAAAGTTCAATTTGCCACTCACCACGAGATGGCGATAGTCTGCTAATTGAGCTTACTAATATTAGTAGGATTTTCGCTACAGTGTTGTTGCCATTGTCAGTGGAAGTGTGGGTAAAGGACTCTGATGAGTAGACTTGGTGGTCACGAAACAGCTGTCAGATCAACCTTCCGTACAGCCAAATTTTTCTTTGAATGTTCAATATTTACATGCTTTAGAATTTCTTTCTTAAATAAAAATAATTTGATCGAAAGATTAAATTAAAAATGAACTTAAGCCAAACTAATTAAATAACTTTGGGCAAATTATTTTCTTAAAGATTGTTTTAGAAGATCTCCTTAAATTATTGAAATAACTGATATAATGATCTCAGAAACTTATTAATTTTTTAATGAATATATATTTATGATTTTTTTGCTTGATTTAGTAAGAATTGTAATGTATGTTATGTTATTGCTCTTTTTTTACTAATAAACTCAAAATAATAGATAATTTATGCATTTTTTTTTGTTGAAATTACTTGATTTATGAAAAAACTTTATTAATCGGTTAACCGGTTAATACCGAAATTAACCGATTATTAACCGATTAAGCTAAAACCTCGATTGATTAATCGAGCGATTAACCGATTAAAGCAAAAACGATTAAATGAATACCCTAATACCCACATCGAATTTCAACCATTTTTGCAAATTTTATGCAGTGATTTGCACATTAAACTATACGCTAATGAAATTTATTAGTTTGTAATTGAAAACTGGTAAACATGGGAAAAAATTCAAAGTGAAGCGATCTAAAATCGATGTGTATTTGTCGTTAATTGCCCTTGAGGGAAAAGAACATGTCAGCAGATATGTCCCGTTACTGGTTCCCAGGACTAGCAACCGGTTCGAGTTCCAGAAATGTATATGAAAAGGACCGCTAACTTTTACATGGCGTTGTCATTAGAGGGGGTGAATTGACAAAACTAAGATACTCAGTGATAGGTTCTCGACCCAATCAGCCGCGAAATCAGATGAAACCACAAAACCGTATCTAGATTCATCAAGAACAAACAAATGTATAGACAAAATTACAAACGAAAAGTTGTAACAGCTGTAACTCAGGCAGATATGGGAAAATGCCGCAGAACTGCGTTGAGCTTAATCCTTACAGTATCAAAATTTAAACCGGAAGCTGTTATACAAGGAAATATATTAACAGTACTTAGAGCCATCATAAGATGTAAACACTTGCAATATCAAAAATTTAAGAAAAAGCCAATGAGACATTCAAACAAAATCGATTGCAATTTGTAAGGGGGCATATGAAGTGGAGTGTACAAGAAGGGAGTCACATTAATATTCGGAAAGTAGTAGTTTTTACTAGCGAGAAGAAGTTCATCAACCTTGATGGACTAGATGGAAATTTTTTTTCGGTTATATGTATTTATCTATTGTATCTTCAATAAAATTGAACTAACAATAAGTAATCAAATTTTAACTATAAAATTTTAATTTTTAAGTCCAGCCAGTGCCAGATAAAAATATTTGTTTCAGCGGTTGGTTGTTTGGTTGCTTACGTCTCTCGTGTTCGGCTGAGAGCAAGAGTGTGCGTCCTTCTCAGCCGAGTGTGACCTCTAAAGTTAATGATGTTTCGGGCTAGGGGATTTGGGTGCAACTCAAGTCTATTTATGTAGCTTGTCACGTGTTTAGAAAACACTGTCTTAACCGGCGGCACATCTAGGTCTTTATGAATTCGCTTGTTTCTGACATACCATGGCGCTGCTGTAATCGTACGGAGTATTTATTTTGTTTCCTTTGAATTTTTTCTACATTTGATGCCGACGCAGTGCCCCATAACTGGATTCCGTAGGACCATATTGGTTTTAGAATGGAGTTGTATAGAAGAAGTTTACAATCTAGGCTTAGAGTAGAGTTCCTTCCAATGACCCAATTCATTTGAGCTTCTTTTAATTTCATTTGAGTCATTTTTGCATTTATGGGTGACTTCCATGTTAGACGACGATCAAGATGAACACCGAGATATTTTACTTCAGTGTCTTGAGGTATAGTTTGGTTATTTATTTGTATAGGTGGGCAGGTTTCTTTGCACAATGTAAAAGTAATGTGTAGACATTTTTGTTCGTTAATTTTTATCCGCCATTGTTTTAGCCATTGTTCCAACTGGGGTATATAATCTAGCAAATTGCGGGTGGCTTCTTGATGGCTTTTGTGATTACTTAGAAAAGCTGTATCATCAGCGAATGTTGATATGTGTATTTTACTGCTTACCGGCAAGTCAGAGGCATATATCAGATATAATGCAGGACCGAGGATGCTGCCTTGAGGAACTCCGGCTTCAATGGGTTGCGGAGGGCTTTGAAAATTACCTTCTTTAACAAAAAATTTTCGCTCTGTTATATAGCTTTCTAAAAGTTTAAGGATGTTTTCGGGTAGGTTTTGCTTTAGTTTATGTATTAAACCTTCGTGCCATACTTTATCAAATGCCTGAGAAACATCTATGAAGAGCGCAGAACAATATTTCTTTTCTTCGAAGGTTTTTCTAACGACGTTCACGAGTCTATGTGTTTGTTCAGTCGTACTATGTTGTCTCCTAAAACCGAATTGGTGGTCTGGAATGCATCCAGTACGATTCAGTATGGATGTTAGCTTACTCATAAGTAGCTTTTCAAATAGCTTTGACATATTAGACAACAGGCTTATAGGCTTATAGGCCTATAGGACTCCACCTTCGTATGATCTTTGCCTGGTTTAGGTATCATGGTAATCAGCAAAACCTTCCATTCTGCGGGATAGCATTTTAGGCGCAAAATACTGTTAAAAATAAATAGAATTATCCGTTTTGCAGTATAGGGTAGCTCTAAGAGCATTTTATTGCTTATTTTATCAGCGTATGGAGCTTTTTTCGAGTTTAAGCCCGCAATATAGTGTTCAATCTAACGAATGTTGAACCTCAAAGTAACATCTGGTATAGCGAGGACTGGTGGCAGCTCAACTATAGTATCAGACGTATTTGGAGTAAATACTTTCTGCAAGTGGTTTACAAACAGAGTACCTTTTTCAGCGTCAGTTCTTGCCCACTCTTCATTCGAAACTCGCAATGGAGGCTTATATATCACTGGTCTTTTGAGACCTCGGGCTGCTCTCCATAGCGAATAGTCTGTTTGAGGTGTTGCGTCGAGCACATTCAGAAAGTTTTGAAGAGAAGCGGTTTTTTGATATTCTAGTAGAGTTTTCAGTTGTTTAGTACATTCCTTCAGCCTAGATTTTAGCTGAGGGGATCTGTAGCATTGCCATTTTCTACGAACTCTTCTTTTTTCGGATAAAAGCCGTTCTACATCTGCTGAAAAAATGTTATTATATCTCACATGAAGATTTGTAGTAGTAGCATTTAGAGCAGCTTGCTTAAGGTTTGCCTCAAACATTCTAATAGAGTCATCTATGTCAGCAGGCGTTTTTAATGGAATATTTTCTGGGCAATCAGCACTCAAATATTTTTTGTATTTCAACCAATTAATGCCTGTGGTTGTCATCGTTAAATCACAAGTGGGTGAATATGTTGTATGTGAATATATAGTGACAATAGTTGGTGAGTGATCTGAAGACAAATCTAAAGATGCTTCAACTTGGATCATTTCGCTGGGCACACCCTTTACCACTCCAAAATCCATAACATCAGGTATTTTTCGGCGATCTGTTGGCCAGTAAGTTGGCTGCGCACTTGATATAACATTTAACCGCATTTTTGAAACTGTGCCAAACAAAACAAGACCCTTTGGCGTCATGAGGCGAGATCCCCAGAACGTGTGCTTAGCGTTGTAATCACCGGCGGCCAAAAAGCGTGGGCGTAGTGAATTAAAAAATCTACTATATTGATTTGCTGTAATAGAGTACCTGGGAGGAGAGTAAATTGATGAAATCACCAGGTTTTGATGAAAAGCTTCAATGCAGCTGTTAGTTCTTGAAGATAGTCTTCACAATGATAACTCATTAAGTAGTGTTTTAATCGCGATTTTATTAGTATACCCAAGCCACACCAAGCTCTACCTTGGGGGTCCTTTGTGTCGTAGAGAGTATATCCATTGATTTAAAAAAAAACTTCTAGCAGTCAAGTGCGTCTCAGAGATAAGCATAACATCAATTTGCTTATCCATCATGAAGTATTCTAGTTCGTTTTTATGTTGGCGGATGCCGTTTGCGTTCCAGAAAGAGATTTTTAAGTTTATGGTTTGTTTAATGCAGCCTGCAATAATGTAGACTGCATTTTCAACACTTCCAGCATCATGCAGGTCATGTTGGTTGTAAAAAAATTTACTGTTTGTATTAAATTTTCTATGCTCCTTTTAGGATCGATGGGAATTTATTATTATTAAATTTTCTATTGAAGCCCCAATTCGATCAAAATTGTAACCACTGTTTTCGTTGGCAAGAGGCCGTTTTTGAGTTGTGGTCTGGTTAGACTTCAAAGCATTAGCGTACGAGAACTGGCTGTTTGGTATATTTTGCGCTATGGGATGGTTAGCCTTAAAAATGTTGGCGTATGAAGGCCGGCTGGTAGCTGCTTGGCGCAACTGGGGATAATTTGTATTGTCGAAAGTAATAGGTGGATCATAGGTTTGATTACGTCTGTTAGACAAAGACTGCTTAACATTTACATAGACAGGGCAGCCCCTGTAGTTTGCAGTGTGATTTTGATGGCAATTGCTACACTTTTTAATTTTGAAATCATCTTTTTGCTTATCACAATTGGCAGTGCTGTGTAGTTCACCACAGACGACACAAACGGTGCGCAACTTGCAATATGTTTTTGTGTGGCCATATTCTTGGCAATTTAGGGATTGAATGGGCCCTGCTCGCTTGTGTGGTTCCTCTACGGTAACTCGTCGGTAAAGCTGTAAATGGGGTGTACTTCATTCTTTTTTATATCACCTGGTTCCATTTCCACACGAAATAGTGGATGGAGAACTCGCTCTCTATTTTAAATGTTAGTAAAATTTGTTACTGTAAAATTATTATTTAGTAGACCCGCTTTTACCTCTTCTGGATCCACGTATGAATCGATGCCTTTTATCACTACCTGGAGGCCTTTTGCACTTTTCAATTGGTAGGTGTAAAACTTTTTATTTTGTGTTTCAAACTCCGAAACTACTGAGCGGTAATGATTTTCTTGATTTACTTGAATTTTTGTTTCATTAATCGCACCGCGTTTTATCGAGATCACGTAAAACGCCTCTTCACCGATAAATTGTACTAGCCTTTTAATTAGCTCATTTGAGTTTTTACCTCTTAAGTATATTGGAGCGGCTTGCTTGACCTGACAATGGTGATTTCGTCTTCGTCGTTTTGTAGAAGTGAAAAGCGGTTTTTAGAGAGCGCCGCATCAGATTTACTATCTTTGGCCATTTTTGCCAATGGAGCGAGGTTTTTCGATCTTGGACTTCTTTGTCTTTTTTTATTATTTACCACTTTAAAATAACGATCAATACCCATTTGGATTTTTGGATTTTCTGAATCAGTTTCTAGGGGGACACACTGTCGTTTTTTTTTCAGCTTGATGTTGGCTCATATTGTTGGCACTTCTGCTTTGTTGTGAAGCTGGTATCAAAAAATTTACTTTTATATTATGGTCTGTCATAGACATTAAATTTGAGCGTACCCGTGTACCCTAGTGTAAATTTTTGTTTACTGGGTTATCACATTCTCCAGCAACAACAGTAACGTAGGCATTTCTGTTGTTTGTTGTTGTGTTCGTACTCATTTGGTACGAGTACAAAATATATTTTTTGTTTGTGTGCCTACTTGCTTATAATTATAATTTACTTTACAAAAAGAAATGAAAAATGAAAAAATGAAAAATGCGAATATTTGTCTTTTTTTTATATTATATGTATATTTTTATATTGTTTATTTTGTTCATCGACGGCAAATTAATGCTTGTTTCTACTTCGAGCGAAAGTTGCGAGCTCAGATGGAAATAACAACTATTTCTGTGACTTGAGAAAAGAAGAGCTGTTGCTGAACTGCCACCCCAGCAAAAAGGGCAATGTTATGGTGCTTAGTGGTTCCAATTAGAAAAAGTCTAATATATCTATATCTTTAAAATTTGCGATCCGGTTAAAAACTATGTATGTAAAAATCATAGAAGAGCGCCTGAGCTTTAAGAGTGCTAAAAATTGGACAACCATATTGAAATATACCTTGAGCTAAAGGTTGTCAAAATTGGCTACCACGGGCATTAAAAACTTTTGTCGGCCTCATAGCTTTTACAAATACTATCCGATTCTAATAAATTTAAACTTGGTGTAAAGTTTATAAACAGATAAAGAGATTTTTTAAATAAGAGTGGAAATGGTAATATTTTTTAAAAAAATGGAGCTCAATTGTGTGCCGTTTTTCAAAAAAAAATTTTTAACTAAATTTTGTTTGCAATATTTCACAAGAATAGACTTCTAGAATGATTGCAGTTGAAATTTTAAGTTGGTTAAAGTAAGCACGCTGCATCTTACATTGGATGAAAAGGTGAATTTTTCTACCATATTCTAAATTAATAGCTTAAGAAAAAAAAAACGCCAACCGAGTTTTTCAAATTTCTCCAAAAATTATGCTAGATATATTACATGTAATTAATCTGGCTTTTAATTGTTACCCGCCCGCCCAAAACTGTGGCCAGTAGAGCAGTCAAGTTTTCAGATGCATTTTATTTACCTGCGTTGAAATTGTACTAAACTTCTTTTTTTTTATTCTTTTCTATTTATTAAAAAACATAAACGTTATATTAAATCGTTATTTTTTATGAATTTTTAACTAAAAATAGTATATGAGCAGAAATGCAAATTTGTAATATAGTGCGTATGATTAATATGATGGTACTATCATATTACTCATACGACTAAATTAGTAAAATTATTAATATATGAGAATGCCTCGAATTAATTTAATAATTGAGCTGATGGCCAACGTTGCTAGTGCTCTCTAATTAAATTTAATCTTAGAATTACATTCGTTAAGATTAAATAAATAATAATAATAATAATAATAATAATAATAATAATAATAACAATAATAATAATAATAATAATAATAATAATAATAATTTAATAAATTTTTACTTCACAAAGTTAAGCAAAAAATGCTTTTGTGGAATAGTGCTAATCACTGAATCAAGAAAATAATAAATAAATAGGTGTATATAAAAAATATATCTGACAACATTTTTCTGAATGATTTTGTTCTTACAATATTCATTTAATTAGAAAATTTGATTTATTATTAGACGTTTATTATTTTTCACGCTAAGCAATTACTTTTTATACTAATCTTCGTATATGGCCGGTTCTCATTTCCAATTCTTTTTTCTTGTCCGTTGTATGTATGGTAAAATATATTTTATAAAATAAACGCAAAAATTTTTTAAATGAAATCTACTTTGGCATGATATAATGGTGGTGTTCACGAAACATTCGGTAGCTGTTTACTCGTTAAATTGGTAAAATTTTACATATATTTCATTGCTGTAAAATTTATTTAAAAATTTTTTGACAACGAAATGGGAAATTTTACCAATTAAACGAGTAATCAGTTACTGAATCAGTTACGTGAACACCACCATTATATTTATTAAATTTATTATTTGAAATCATTTGCAAATTCTCTAATGGCTTATGAAAGCCTGTGCATAAGATAAGAGCTTTTAAACTTTACCGAAGTATGGTTAAAGTCTACTAATGATTTGGTAAAGCACCAATGAAATGCATATAGATAAAATTTTATTTTACAATATATTTGTACTGTTTTCCAAAATCTTAAAAAGACAAAAAAACCAAGTGTCATAAGGGTTTAAGTAAGAAAGGTAGTAATTCGAGGTTTAACAAAAAAGTTCTTTGATTGAAAATTGCTGGCGTACATTTATAGTATCCATTGGTACACTTCAGCCAACCCGTTTGTTAGACATCACTTTTCTTTTACTGCTTAACGGTGCCAAATTTAGATGTGTAAAGATGCAGGGATTTTATTTCCATGCGCTTCTTTGGCGATATAAAATGTGTATACAGCTTTTTAAAATTTTATATAAAGAATTTTTTCTTTTCACGGTCCTCTAGAAAATTACATTCTCAATTTTTAAATAATGTAAAAATAACTATTATTGGAATTGAAATTTTGTTATATGAAATACTCTAATAAAATCTTTAAAGTCTTTGATTATTTTATACTTAAATTGCGGCTCAAAATAAAAGTTTCTCTTGCTTAAAATAATACCTGATGAAATACTATCAAAAAAGAATCAAATACCTATACAGCTATAAAAATATAAGTATGCATGTAAATATATTTTTTCAAGGCAAACACTTTATACAAATAAGTAAGTAAGAGTTACACTCGTTCCTGTTGTTTTCCAATAAATGCCCTATTGAACTGTTAAATCGCTGCCAACACATTAATAACAAATATGACTTAAAAAAGGATTTTTCTCATTTACCAGTCAGCCAATAACCAACAAACCTAGCAACCAAATACAAACATATTTACACATTCTATAATCACGGTAACAAAAACTAACAAAGAGTAAAAGTAAAATAAAATTTATGATCAAATAAAAGAGTAAAACACTGTTTAGCATGGCAAAAAAATTACACACAGAGTTGTAATTTGCAACAACAAAAAAAATCAATTTGCTTGTTACTTTGTGAAAAACAACCAGGACTGTATAAGTGGGTGTGTTGTGCTTTGTATAAATTTATAGTAGGATATTAAAAAGAAGGAGCTCTATTCGCAAGCAGCGATTCCAAATGATTAATTTGAGAACGTGTGATGAATTGTGACCGATCTTGCGAATCATTTTTGAGCCAATCTAAAATTATTCAAAATAATGTACAAACAATCAATATTTTTCCCTTTATCCTTGGAATATTAATCATGCTCAATTCTTTCTGAATTAAAAACGTTACAAACCATATCATCAATTTTGGATTCACAAGCAACTACGTTCGAAATAATCATATTAAAAATGGTTTATATTTTATCTGAAATAAATTATGATTCGTCGAAAACTATTATCATAAAAGCCTGCGGTTTTTTTTTGTTGTGTTGGGTAAACTGTTGTTCTTAAGAAATGGTATATGCACAGCCTGTACAATTTGTAGTTAGGGTGATATGTAAGAAATTGTATACCACCACATTTTCGTAAAACTTGAAGTTTAGTAGTGTATAAGTTTTGAATATCAAAAGGGATCAAAAAACCTTAACCATCCAGAGAAAGATGAAAGTGTGTTCTTTTTTTATTTTAATGAAAATACTCAAAAGTTATAAGCAAAAATTTGTACTAAAATTACTTGCAACTCTACCTCAGAAATCACATAAATGCCACTCTTCCTGAACAAAATAAAAAGAACAATAGCAATCCTATTATTGTATAACTTTGAATTAAAAAAATCGAGATTAATATTTAAAACCGAATACGGTAAACTCCAAATAAACAATCATAAGTACAAAACGCAGGTAGCAAAACGTATTATGTTGATTTTTTTCCTGCAATTTTGTATAGTTAATTGATTTTTGAATATTAGGATAGGTAGACAGGTTGCTGGGAAGATATAGCTATAAACTTACGTTCATTTCAAAGGTCTTTTCATGCTTACCTGAAAGAAAATAAAGAAGGAGTAAGAGAGGGAGCGAGCGGAGGAATTAATTTTATTTGAGAATTTAAGTAGGTAATCTAGATTAGCTTTAAAAATTTTACATTGGGTATGATATATAAAGACAATAATTTGGAAATAAAATTTAGTTTCATACAAATATTTGATTTTAAGAGATTGATACATTTTTGCAAGTATTACTTTATAGACCTTTAACAAGTACACTACTGTCAGCTTAATAAAAATATGGAGAGTTTCAGCTATAAGGAATTGACCGAAGAATATTTATAACAAAATAAGGAAGATGTTCTAAGCTACATTCATTGAAAATTAAACATAAATTCTTACAGCAGTGAACACACAATCGGGTTTACAAAGAAAACCATCTGCTTTTGTCAAAAACTTGCAAGGAAGCTGATTGCAGTAAAAGTAAATTTAATATGTGCCTTGCAAAATGCTTACAACGTGAAAATACTTTCCAGATAAGTTCGGAAACTACAAGTAAAAGCAGTGGTGGAAGAACACAAAAATCGCTAGATACATAAGTGTAGCGATAGTGGATGTGAAAACATCACAAATGAGGAAGCGCTTGCATTATTTCTTGATTTGAAGTTAAAAAAACAGCAGTATACTCAGCTCAGATTGAGTGCGATCGATATAGGCTCAAATGTATCACACAATTGCAGCTAAAAAGGACTGTTGACCTTCAAAGGAATCTATTACAACTCCAAGCTCTAGTTGATCATACAGCCGAACGGTTGCTACAATCATTTAAATGAAGTGAGTTGAAGAAATATGGAAACTGCAAGATAACTCTTTTTTGTAAATAGGGATGCGATGGATCTTCTGAACAAAAGCAATAAAAAAAATTTTCATGTGAAGATATTTTGGATACAGATCTGTTCATGGTGTCATATGTGGCATTGCGATTAATAAAGAACTTAGAAGACTCAGAACCTTCGACCAGTACAATGCAAACAAAGTATATTTGGAAATATCAAACACCATCCTCTATTAAATACTGCAGACCAATTAAATTTTAATTTAAAAAGAAACTCATGATACCATTATGAATGAAGTAAGTGATATCAGAGCTAAAATTTCAACACTACAGCCAATAGAATTGCAGATAGATGGACAGACTATTGAAATAAACAACCAAGGCACTATAGTGCTTTCAAAGATAGATGGAAAAATTGCCAAGGCTTTGGCTGACACAAATGTTTCATGCAAAGCAACATCAACTCAGTTAAACCAAGAACCGATAAAGTCAGTAGATAGTATTGATTAGGCTATTCATTCGGTTAACCTTAAATCGGTTAACCGGTTAATTACTACCCGATTAACTGACCGGTTAAATTAAAATTGGCTTTTTTCGATTAACGATTAAACCGATTAATTTCAGTCGATTAACCGACGTAATAAATTTTTTCATATTTTGTAGTATTATTATATATTTTTTTTAATTAATTATTTGTTTCGTCTCATATACAAAATGTATGTGTTTAAAAATTACTTTTCATACAAACAAATATGTGTGCTCAGTGATTTTAACTTAAAAAAAATATTAAAATCTTTGGACGTGGGTATAAAAGAATTTATTAAAGACTCTGCTACTCTAATTGAACTTGAGGGAATTATGTATGAAGTTTTTGTTTAACATTTTTATAAAATCTAATAATACTGTTGCCAACGATTTAATTAAAAATATAAGGATTAGATTTAATGAGAGACGAATTCTATTATTTTATACTTCCACTCAGGAACATTTCCTATTAGCAACAGTGTTTTAAAATACAGTACAAAAACTGAAACTAAGGAATTCGGAAATAAACTTTTTTTCACTGAGCTCTGCCAGCATGAATTAGATGATGACCTTACAACAGAAGAAATTATCGATAGTAATACAAGAAATGTTTTAGCAGAATTAACCGAAACAATTAGAAGTGTTAAGAATTTGAAAAAAATTAAAACAGGAATCTAATTTTATAAGTTTAGAGAAATCCACGAAAATGACTGAGAAACTAGATGTTCTGTATTATGGATTGCTGTCGATTTCTTCAACATCTACGATATATGAAAGGATTTTTTCAAGCCAAGTTATATCAAAACCAAAGAAATTATTTTTCTGAAAGATTGTTTTAGAAGATCCCTTAAACTACAAAATTGTTTATTTTTAAATGAATGCATATTTTTTTGCTTGATTAAGTTCAAGAACTGTTATGTTTGTTATTTTATTGATATTTTTACTAATAAATTCAAAATAATAGATAATTTATGTCATTTTATTTGCTAAAATTACTTGATTTATGGAAAAACTTCATTAATCGGTTAACCGGTTAATACAGCAATTAACCGATTTTTAAACTAGTTTTATGATTCTCATAAGTAGTGTTTAAGTATTTTTTTTAATTCAGCGTCCTGCAGATATTCATCGAGTTGTTTCAGTTCAGTTGTTTATGTCTGGGCATGTCTTACATACTTATGTGTATATATTTATGATTGAAAAAACTAAGCTTATGTACTAAATTTTTAAAAACATACTTTATTGTTTTTATAAAAATTATTTTAGTTTCATTATAAGGCCTTTTCGCAACAAAAATAAAGAATAACAACAAAAATAAAGAATAACTACAACCACTCTACTGATTTGAATGAAACTAAAACTGGATAAAAGCTTAAGATGTTATCTATCCATGAAACAAAAAAGAATTACAAAAAACATCTTCATTAGTTCAAAAGTTACAGAATTTTGGCCGATGAAAAACGTTTCTGAACCACTTTGCGTCGATTGTTCACAAGCTCATCAAAATCGGTTAATTTGTTCAAGAGAAATCATTGTGGAAAAATGTCGAAAAAAATGCGCGACTAGAAGCTTTCCCAATAGCTATATGGGGGCCCGATGGGAATGGGGATTAAGAATGCATGTAGTAAGCCCAAAATGGTTATTCTATTTTGGATCTGACCGGGAACTTGTTGGGATAGCCCATCTACAAATTAGTGACTTAACATAAGTTCTTCCCAAGTGGGAAACTATTTGGGAATTGTTGGGAAAATCTCATACAGATTTTTAATCGTATTTTGTGCTCATCTTCAATAGAGGTGATTGTTACATACTTTTGTTCCTTCGATGGCTTCAGCAATTTTTATTCAATATTAGAGTTTGATATTTTTCCAGTTTGAGCAAATTTTTTCAAGATTTTGATATTTCTCGACAGGAAAGCAATCGAGTCCCAAATACGTTTCTGCGTTACATCGCAATTTGCATACCAGTTAGATCCCAAATGTGTTTGCATGAACATTTCTAGTCGGTTGTTACCTTGCAATTATTCCAAAATTATTATCAAATCGATCTATAAATAAAGTTTAATTTTAATTGCACTAAAAATCTGTGGGTTGTCTAGATCTTTTAGGGATGACCGGCAAGTTCAACAGTATCTCGTATTTCATTTTTTTTTTGTACTTAGAAAAATTTCAAAAATTTTACTTCGATTTCCTTCCCCTTGTCAGTTAAATTACAATTGGAAAGAAAAAACTAAGCACACCGGATTTTATAGTTTATATTTATGTTGTTTGGTTTGTAAGAGCTGCTTATATATCCTTTACTGTACATGCCATAAATTGTATTTTCTCTACGATGTATATACATATGGCTGTACATGTTCAGTTGAAATATACATATATACATACATAATACGTATGTACGTATCACATTCATTTTACTCAGACGTCGTTGTTAGTTGTCTTAACACGCTGTTCAATTTATCAAAAATTGTTTCAATTAGAATGTTGTCACTTAAGTGTGTCAGATATTATTTGTGGAAAGGTTATAAATTAAACATATATGAATTATTTATTGACATTTTAAAGGAAATTAGATCAACGAATGCAGTCATCATTCATAAAATGAACATAAGTTAAATTACCATACGGCAATATTAATTAATAAGAATTTTTGTTGGTTTATATTTTGTTTGGTTGTTGCTATATTATGATAAATTGTTTAAAAGACAATACAATTAATTGTAATCTGTTTGATTAACCTTGATGAGTCTATAACATTTTTAAACAAGGTTGACAACAAAGTTTTGTTCATTCAGTATTTGTGCTACGAATTGAAGTCCACATTCCAAAAATAGGAATGGGCTTTGCTCACTTGACCTGAATAACAGTTTATAACTTTTTTTGAACGTTTTTGTTTCGGTTATTATTATCTATTGTATCTTCGATAAAATTGAGCTACCCAACAAAAATTTAGTTACCAAAGCACCAAAAAATAATTGAAAAAAATTTTAAGAACTCATTACATTTCTACTAGAAAAAGTACTTATTTTTTTTTCTTGATGTCCCAAAACGAAGCCATTACATTTGGATGCTTACATCAAAAAAGTAAGTACTCTTATTTTAACTTAAAAGTGCCTTCAAATAATTGAATTTTTATTGTCTATCTGAAAAATAGCTCACTATACATATTGATGTTCATACATACATGCATATATTGTCCTAAACAGGCGCGGCTCCTTCTGAAGTTTTTTTTTCCAATTTTAAGTGCATATATATGTACACTTGTATATATGCATAAACTTCCATGCATACACAAAAGGAATATATTATTTTTTTAAGTACCGCAATAGAAACTGGAATATCAGTTATCTTGGAGGGGGAATTTCCTTTCAGCTTCTTCTAGATCCGCGCATTACATTAAGAAATAATAATTGAATTAATTAAAAAAAAAATTCTCTTAAAAAAATTTCTAAATAATAAAATTAATTTTAATTTATTTTTATCATGTTTGAAGTCTTATATTTTCAATTTGGAAATAGAATATAAATGTGAATAAACATACAAAATAAAGAGTGTAAGAAGCTATTCAATTTCAACTTGTATGCTAATGCTAATTTTAACTTTTAAGTCCAGCCAATGCCAGACAAAAATATTTGTTTCAGCGGTTGATTCTTTGGTTGTCTAAGTCTCCCGTATTCGGTTGAGAGCAGGACTGTCCCTCCTTCTCAGCCCAGTGTGGCCTCTAAAGTTAATGATGGTTCGGGCTAGGGGATTTGGGTGCAACTCAAGTTTTTTTATAATTATATCTTGTGACGTGTTTAAAAAACACTGTCTTAACCAGCGGCACAGCTAAATTTTTATGAATTCGCTTGTTTCTGACATACCATGAGGCTGCTGTAATCGTACGGAGTATTTTATTTTGTCGCCTTTAAATTTTTTCTACATTTGCTAAGACATTGCCCCATAACTGGACTCCGAGGACCATATTGGTCTTAGAATGGAGTTGTATAGAAGAAGTTTACAATCTACGCTTAAAGTAGAGTTCCTTCCAATGAGCCAATTCAGTTAGGCTGCTTTTAATTTCATTTGGGTCACCTTTGCATTTATGTGAGACTTCCATGCTAGACGACGATCAAGATGAACACCGAAATATTTAACTTCAGTGAGGTGAGCTATAGTTTGGTTATTTATTTGTATAGGTGGTCAGCTATCTCTGCACAATGTAAAAGTAATGTGTAGACATTTTTGCTCGTTAATTTTTATCCGCCATTGTTTTAGCCATTGTTTCATCTGGGGTATATAATCTTGCAGTTTGCGGGAACCTTCTTGACGGTGTTTGTGAACACTTAGAAAAGCTATATCATCAGCGATTGTTGATATGTATGTTTTACTCCGTACCGGCAAGTCAGAGCCATATAAAACAGAAATATCGGAAACAGCCAATAACTATTGAAAACTTAAAAAAGGCCATAAATTTACAAATTTGAACGCAAACCTGTATAACATTTTTTATCAGCTCTAGGAGATTGCACGACATACATGTAATAACATAAATCGATAGAGGTATACTTTATTCAGTACAGGAGAAAAACCAAATTGCTCATCAAAATTATCTTTAAGCCCAACAGTGAGTACGATACGCCTTAATATTAAGTGATTGAACTTGAAAATTTTTTTAGAATTTTTTTTATAAATACCCATCGATTTGGGGTATGAGACTTGAAGAAATAGAAATTTAATTTTTTACGACTACTCTAATGATCACAGTAAACAAGTAAAGGTATAAGTATTTAAATTTTCCTGAATTAAATTAATTACCTGCAATATTAGTAAGTTTATTGCTCTTTTTTTAAATTGATAAATAAATATTAACACATAACGTATGTATGTATTAGAGTGTGCAATTATTCCACTTTTGGTTTTGTTCGATTAAGAAACTAATCGATTTTGGAATTTTTATATTGCTCGATTTATCGAGTAACGCTTCGTATAACTCGAATAATTCAAATAACTTTTTAAATAATTTTGCTTGAAAACCTACCAAAAGGACTTACATAGTGCCAAAAAAATAAATTTAAGTCCTCCACGAAAATATGTAGGCCACTATGTATAAGGTTAACAAATGTCTGCACAGGTTTTGGTTTATTATTCATTCATTTTGGCTTGAAAGTTGGATTGATCGAACGTTGATTTAGACGATATTCGAGAAAATCTGTTTATTTGTGATGCCACAATGATGCAACAAACACAAATTTCAGGCGCTCTTAAAACTGAAAATTTAATTAGTTAAAAAAGTTGAGATGGATAAACTAAATAAATAATGTATCCGTTTGACATAAATTAGAGATATTTTTCTCTGAAGTTTTTTAGTTCGATAGTTTTTAAGAGCTTGATAACCGATTTTGCAAATGATTTTTCTATCTATCATCTTCTTACTTATTCGTCAAAATTCTCTTGGAGGAATCGGAATAAATTGCATAAGAAAAATATTCCGAATGCTCCTGACAATATATTAGCTTCAGTTCTTATAGTCATCTATGTTTACCGCGGTGACATATCCCAATTATGCGTCTGAAAATAATTTTTAACAAGTTTTGTGAAGTGAGCCCGAACATTTTCAATCAGAAAGATTGCTGCTCTGTCATGGCTTTGCTAATAAATCAACATTTTTCTTGCAAATCGTATCTCAAAGGAATCAATTCCTACTTATCCATACATATACGCTTGTAACAGAATGCCGGTTTGTATTAATCAAGGTCCTATTAATACTACCTTATAGACTGCTTGAATTTCGAAGAGAAACCCTTTGGCGTTGATACTACACTCGACGTCAACGACTGACTTGTTATAGAATAACCATTTCTCATCCACAGTCCAAGTATAATATAAAAGTCATCCAGTTCTTGTTGAGTTTGGTTCTGCTACTCGCAATTTAAAAGCGTTCTTTCAAGGAGTTTCTACTTTAGTTTATTTAAATTACACGGGATATTCTTCCCATTAAAATATGGAGCTTGCATATCGTGTTATAACCTCCAAAAAGGCTTAAGCGCCATAAAGTAAATTTTACAGAAGTGTTTTTTAGTTATTCTTGGTTTAAATTGAAGTAGAGCCCTTATACTGGGTATATAGGATTGTAGTGGATTGTTATATGTAATATTAATAATTTTAATAAATTTCCTATAAGACAACGCATGTTTGCCGGGGTTAAGATATTTTAAGACATTATTGATTTCATGAAAAATCAATTAATTTAATGAAATTATTTTAATACTAGTAATTATTATCCTTCTCAATATGTTCTTTTACCGTTTCATTGATATCCTTGCAGTTTTTGACACTACTTTTGCTCTACTTGCAAAAGCGAATTTTAGCTTAATCGACCCATTACAGTTTCAAAAAAATTTAAACAAATTAAAATTTTAAAGGGAAAATGCACTTAAGCTAAAATTTCCTTTTGCTGTATTTCCGTAACGGTACATGGCAGGACTTTGACAGATAGTCCGATTTATCGTAAATAATCGATTTTCGTCCAAAACGATTTTAGAAAAGCATGTCGCTTGAGCTTTTTTGGTGGTTATGACTCGATATATGTAAACTGGCTTGTAAGGTAGAGAAGCAATACTTCCGCTTACAAATGTACTTACAAGAGTCATAATTTTTATATGGAGAGTTCTCACTTGGAAGCACTATAACTTTACAAATTATTTTGTTAGTGATTCGAAAGTTTTGAAACGCCACGTGCTTCCCTGCAAGCAAGACGGGTAACCACAAAAATCAAGAAAGGGCTTACAAAAGTGGATCCGTTCGTTACATGCTTTGGCAAACCTAACAAATTTATTTTCTTGCGATTGATTCAGATCTTCATTGATTGATGCTTCCATTATTTGTTGTAAAATATTTGTTTACTATCTAGTATCTAGGGTGAAGCTTGCCTTCAATTACGAAATCATGTTTCTTAAAAATTATAAACCATACGCTTCTACAAGTATTTTATACCCATTAAATACGTTCTATTTCCAGAATCCACATGGACTACTTATGTGGAAAATTTATTTCAAAGAAATCAGTGCTTTAATAGTTTCCGTACAAATTTTCTACGCATGTCTTTTGTTTGAAAAGTGGGTATATAGAGGCTAAACAGGAACTTCAAAAAACTAAATCTGCTATCAAAAGCATAAGTCCAAGAATGTATTAGTAGACCGTTTTGTATTAGTATTGGCTTAAAATAAAAATTTCCCCACAGCAATAAAACCGAAGTACTTTAAGGGCAATTATTACAACTTAGCTAATATTCTACTTTATTTGACCTTTATATTTTATTAATGTCTTTTTAATTATTGAGCTCGAGGTCTTCTTATAATTTATATAATAAATTTATTCTTCGATATTTCGCTTAACAATTTGTTAGCATCATCAGGAAATTGAAAATTAAATAATTATTTTAAATACAAAAATGGGTTTTGATGATATCATATTTCAATAATTAAAAAGAAATTAATTACAACTTAGCAATAGTTAAAGACAGGATTTCGTCGGACAGATAAACAGTTTATTATTATTACAAAGATACTTTAACCTACCAAGTACGATGAACTTGCCTTTAACTTATCGTTCACTTTTAGTTAAATGAAAATTGTAATAAAGATAAACTGTTTATCCGCCCGACAAAATCCTGCCTTTAGCTATTGCCAAGTTGTAATAATGACCCTAAATCATTCATATTTTTTAAACATGAATCTTCAGAAGTTTGGTCAATTATTTTTGTATTAATTAATGAAAATATGAATTTAGAATGCTTTTTAATACATTCGAGTTAAAAAAATATTGATTTGCGAAACATATTTTTGCAATTTTGCTATTTGGTACTAAAGTTTTTCTCCCAAATAGTAAAAACCATGCAATAGTGCTGAATGAAAAAAATGGTTCAAAACACCGATCAATTTCAACATACAAATGTCAAAATAATTAAATAAGTATTTTAAACATAAGTACAATTAAAAGAACAGCAAAATTTGCTTAATAGTTTTAATTAAAAGTTTTAATTTAAAACTTAAAGGTGATATTAAAGTGCAAAATTTATGCTCTTGTAAGTACTTTGAAATGAGAAAAATATTCTGGCTCAAGTAAGTTGAATTCACAATACTCGTATGTGTTAAGCAAGTTGTATTTATTTTATTGACAGTACGAGAGCTTGATATTTATATTATCAATGGTTGATGTATTAAAATTATACAAAACTGCTAAGTATATAAGCCAGTGTGCCGCAGTGCCATATAACATGCAATAGTGCCAGATATGGCAAAATTTTGCCACATTTCCCATCACTGTGATAAGTTAATATTACATGTACAGGTATGTGATGGAAATCGATCTTGAAAACGAAGCACTTTCGAAAGTCGCTTTTAACGCACTTTTGATAAAATTTTTATAATTTTTGTAGTACAACTCTTTTGTAATAACGAAATATTTTTATAATATATGTTATAAAACTGTTTTTAATAAAGAAATATTATTAAAAAACACCTTTAAAAACTGCTTTAGTTCTTAGATAGAAATCTAAAAAAAACATTTGTATATAATTAAAAACGAAGAATTTATTAAGAAATTAGTTTTATTCGATTAATAGATTAATTTACAAAAATTGTCCAAATTATTCGTTAATCAAATTGACTATTTTAACTATTCAATCAAATAATATTATATTTATATGTATATAATAAGAAATAGCCCCATGACCTATTTCAGAATATACTTACTCTTACAGTATTTTACCCACTTATAAGTCTAAATATTAAAATAAAATACACTTTAATTTTACTTGACCTTATGCGAAACATTGGCCTTTCATTTCTTATAACACAAACTGCAAGACTATTTATCACTAACGTATTGTATACAATTTAAAAGCCTTAATACTATTACGTGAAAATTTAATACAAATGTAAATTCTAAACAAATAAAGTCGCCAAATTCTATTCAGTATTTTTGATAAAAGGCCTCCCGAAAACCAAAAGTGGGTAGAGAAATGAACAAAAAAAAACTAAATAAATGAGTAACATGATTTTTTGGATTGCTATTGTCTGTGACAATATTTTAAATAAAAGCAGCACAAAAAAGTTGAACACTGCACTTGAAAAAATTATTTTAGGCTAACATAGTTGAATTACTCAGCTCACAAAGATATTAGATACATAAATAACTTTGTTATGGAAGTATGCAATTTTAAGAAACTTACTTCGGAAAATCCTAAAATTCACTCAACATATTTTTAAGTACTTTCGGCAAGTCAATATTACCACCATTGTCCTCAGGATGCTACGGAAACATAAAATGCATCAGTTTGCTTTTGAAGTTCGCATAGGAGTACAGTATATCCTTCTCTAATATTAAAAAACGATATTTCAGCCCTGTTGAAAGATGTTCAATATGAGAACATAATGGTATCCTGACAAATCGACATCGGATACTTTCTCGATATAAACAATGCAGTTCATAAATAGAGAATACTTATCTGCAGACTAAAATAGGCCAACTGCTAAAATTTGTAGCCTTAAATACCTAGTATGAAGTCTGTACGTATTACTAGAGAGCAATGTTGCCAATTTTTGTTTTCGGCGCTAAGCTTAGGCTCTTTTTGGAACGTAAGTTTCTTATGGCTCGCAATGCACTTCAATGAATTGAATAACAAAAATCAATGCTTGGGGAGTAAAACAAAAAATTTTTTGAAAATGAAAAAATACTTGCCGCAAATACTGGTTACAAATACTGGTAAGAACTGCATAGCATAATGGTGTTGGAACTGCGGATTTTTTAGATTTTCATTTGTGGCTTGGATAAGTGGTTCGTAGCAGTGATAGCTGAAAGTGTCTCTTCTAACTAATATTATAAGCGCGAAAGTAAATTTGTTGTTTGTTTGTTGCGCGTTAATGGCTAAGCCACAGAACTGATGTTGATGAAATTTAGAACATATATAGATCTAGGTCTAGAAGGATACACAGATTATATGTTTTTTAAAAAAATAGGGGAAATTTCTGCCTCTCAGAAACTATGTAACTGATTTTGATGAAATTCAAAACATATGTATATAGATCTAAGTCCAAAATAATACATAGGCCATATATCTTTTTCAAAATTAGGACCACGAGAGGAGGTAGGGGGAAATTTCTGCCATTTGAAAGTATCTATCCGATTTTGATAACATTCAAAACATAAATATATCTGAGCTTAGGCTATAAATTTATTCAAAAATAGGAGCACCAGGGAGGTAGGGCGAAATTTCTACCTCTCAAAAATTATCTGTCCCATTTTGATGAAATTTAAAACATAGACAGATAGATCTGAGTCTAAATGAACACTGGTCCAACAGACATAGAAAGCTTAGCTATTTTGTAAAATTTTGCTTAAATATAATCTTCTTCTTCAGCTGATGAATCCTTAATATAAAACTCATACATTTATTTTATTTCTACTGGCCATTTTTTACTTCTACTTGCAGTGCTCAAAATCCCCAACTGTTATTTGAAAGGAACCAGATGTAGAGTAGAAAAAATAAATGACTGGGAAAAATCCAATCACCAAAATTTTGTTGCTAAAGAATCATCTACAGGATCTTGCTTACATTTTCTCCGTGTATTTTTATCTTTAAAATACCTTAAATAACGTTTTTCAATATAATGACATTCAAAAACATACACAGACTCTCATATATTATTATACTCACATTTACATTTATATGCAAGTAGATATAACAAAACATTGCTTCTAGTTAGGGGTGCAATAGAGCTACGAACAAATGTTACCGAAGTATATGCTAAGTTTTTATATATAATTTACTTTTTTTTAGAACGGCACACAAAGTGTCATTCTAAAATGTACGTGATTCAATTATAAAATGCGGTTTTCAAATCGTTGAAAAATTTATGTATTTTCATTTTATGTACTCGTACATCCTGATCCGTTTTATTTTTATTCTTTTTCTATGGTATAGTGTGTGTTTAGGTATCTCTTTGTGTACTTGTATGTGTGTTTGTATAAAATGTCGTTACAATTCTACAATGGTTTTTTTTTTTTGCTTATACCCATCTTTTTTCCCTTGGTTTTTGAGGTATCTATTCATTCAGTCATTCGTTTCTACATTCATTCATTCTTTTAGTCATTCATGCATTTCTTTACCAGCCTTGTAACATTAAGTTACTTTGTATGCGTACGCGAGCTATGAACGTGATGCCACCTAAGTGTTCAAAGCAAACGAAGTAGCGGAAAAGCTATGAAAAAAGAAAACTATACTAAATTGCTAAAATGTAAAGGAAATATAAAATGACTGAGCACCATGGAAGTTTGTTTATTTAAGATATTATTTTCTTTTTCGATATTTTAGTTAAATCATAAAATAAAGATCCTAAAGCTGCCATTACATTGTCTGAATTTTCGTCTGATTTCAATACTCAAAACTGAAATATCGTGTCTAATATACAGTTTTTAATTTTTCGTCTGAGCTCAGTTGGAAATTGACCTTATTCTATTTCCATCTAATATACAATATGAGTCATATTCTTAAAGTTAACTTTTAAAATCAGATGAAAACTCAGACAGTGTAAAGACGGCATAAGGCAAAGATATGCAATAAAACTTGCTAAAGTCTGATAAAAAGACCCTGATGCGATAACAGTTTTTATATAGATATAATGAAAACAAACTTATTAATTTTTATACTTTCATCCCCATAGTGCAAACAACAAACCAACCAATTTACTCATTGTGACTATTATTACTATGAATGCCTTTAAAACTTGTAGATATATTTTCTATCAAAGCTATTGAATTTATGTGAAAAAGTAAAAAAGATGTAACAAAAGTACTTGAAATTGCAAAACGATTATTAAGTTAAAATAGTAGTTTTGTTTAGATTTATAAAAAAAACGAAATTCCAAGTCGAAAATTTAACACGACTCAAAAATCACGAAAAGTAAACATTATAAAATATATTCAGAAACATAAAAAATAATTATAAAAAGTTTATCTTCATCAACAATTCGTAAAAATATTAATTTTCGCAATTCAACGCATTCTCAATGCGTTGCCGCCACTTGACTCTATACAAAAGATGTTTTTATAGGTGGCAGGCAGTTTTATGACAGGTAATTTTTTCATTCTTATATTGTACTTTTGTTTTATTGTGTGACTTTCTTATTTTTGTTGTTGTTGTTATTTAATTCTTTGGGATCGCGTATGCATGGAGATAAATGAATTCAACACAATTGTATGCTGGCAAAATGGCAGCATTTAACTCAAGTGCCTTCTTTCATTTACGTTTGCCCCTCTTATGTAGCAGTAAATGTATGTATATGAGCGTATGTCATTAAATGCATATTAAAGTATGATTATAGTTATGAGAGTTTTTTTTACTATGGAATTTCTAGTTGCTCTATGTGGATGTTGCAAAGGTGTATGTTTCTTGTTTTATATAAGTACGAACTAGTTACGATATTTACTTACATTTCCTCAATCAACGAATGTTGATGATGCTCATGATTTCATCACAGCCAGTACAGCTTTAAAATTAATTTATTCATTTCCTCGACAGTATTTAGTGTCGCGTTTGGTTTGCTTATCAACCGCAATTTGGTTGCCTCTCAATTTTGAAAATTTGCTGAATTGCCAGTGCAATGATAGAATACAATCATTTGGATGAATTTTTTCTGAGGAAATATGTATTTTTATAAATAACAGTAGTCTGTTGAAATAACTTTGCCAACAAAAACTGACTACAATACATAGATCACATAAATCGAATTGTGTGTACGTTTACAATTGTGTGCCCGTCCGCAATTTTTCATAGTACCATGTCCCTTCATATAAAAAATTTTTAAAATCAGTCCAGAAATGGCGGAGCTATGAGTTAATCTATATATCGGGATACCACTTTTTCCGCCCCGATTTCCTCTCCTTTGGGACCAAACTTCAAGCACACCGTTTAAAAAAAAATAAAGAATTTTTTTTTAACTTTTAACTTTATTTATTGAACCTTCAATTGTAAATTGAACTAACAATAAGTATTCTAATCTTAAAACTAAAATTGTTGATAATTAGTCAAGCCACTGCTAGAATATTAGGTTCAACGATTTTTGCGCCTCTCGTGTTCGGCTGAGATCAAGAGTGTCCTTCGTTCTCAGCCGAGTGTGCCCTCTAAAATTTAAAGCGTTATGCTGTGCAAAAAATAAATAAAATTATGTGTCTAAAGTGCAAGCAAACAACTTTATTTCTTCTGCTATCCTTAGTAGTGTCGTCATTCATATGTGTTTTAGGGTATTTCCGGAAAGGTCACGAGCTGAATTCAAAAATGGAATTTTTAGAAAATAGCACCATGTCCAGATAGTGCAGTTTACATCCGAGGTACAGATATATTTATATTTTTTCATATTTGGACAATTGGACAAATGGCTAGCCTGGAACTAAAGTGGTGTAAGTAACATTTTTGACTAAATGTACTTATGAGCATTTTCGAACATAAACACAATAAATCAATCCAGGCAAAAGTAGTATATTTGTTATTATGTCACCCAAATATGGGTATCATTATTGTAGCACTTTAAAATTTATTGGTTTTTTCACTTTGTTCAACTTCGAAATTGGTCGAACTCACTATATATAAAATGTTACTCACACCCGGTGATGTTATATACTTTTTAGAAAAGTCTTTACGCAGCCCGAAAAATTATCTTTACAAAAATCCCTACAACTTTTAAATGAAAAAAGCTTGTCTCAAATTTTTGATATTTTACAGGAGAAGAAAAAAACTGAGCTGCAAATTTCTTAGTTCTTTAAGAAGGATGTAATGACACGTTGACTACTAGAAAACGTTAAAAACGCGATTTCGAAAAAATCGAGATACGTCTTTTTTTTTGTTAAGCCATTGACATATAAAATTTATTTAAAGTTGTTATAAAAATTTTTAGAATTTCGAGGTAAAAATATTGCAATATTTTCAGAATTTTATTTAGTCTTAAGAAATGTAGCTAACTTTCAATCTACGAAAGACAAATTCTCTTTTTATCGGGATCATCACATATAAAGATATACACTTTTATATGAATTGCACTGTTTTACAAAATTTTTGGAAAGTTTAAAATTTTCTAATGCATTTTTTAAAGGTATTACTAATTAGGATGTTTAAGCACGAAAAAATATTTTCAGCCATTGTCCAGATAACGACGGTACTTTTGTATTTTTCGATGCACACTCGTCTTTAAAGCGCCACACATTCTCAAAGGCTTCTTCGAATAAAATGATTTATATATCTACTAAATTACGCGTCGAATGTTGATTAATTGGCTTTGATCGGATAAAAAATTATGGAGTTATAATGGATTAAACTCAAAATTTTATACAATTTTTAGCTTTTTTAACCAATTTTTGTTATTTCGGAAGCCGTTATGTACCACAAATAATAAAACAAATCCATAGTCTTATAATTTTATTGAGTAGTTCAAGCAATTGCAAAAACTGTAAGCCAAAATGGACCGAAATCGGCCAAAATCTAAAAATGCTGTAATAAAATAAGGAAAAAACTAGCATTTTACAAAATCCCTACATTTTAATGATTTGAAAATATCTGTGCCAATTGAAAGAAGAAATCAATGCAATCAACATCTCTTAATTGTAATTATTTCGAAAAACTAATATTTATCGAAATATGATGACAAATGTATTTTTTTTTTTTACTATGGAACAATAACTAATTTGCTCTGGTGCTCCAAGTACGTCACTGCTCTAGTCTTTTCTGACTGTTTAGCTACGAGTATCATGCAGTTAAAAATTTTTATCGATGTAGCTACACGTCTATCTGTCATGGCAGCATGAAGTTAGGATTTTTTTTTGTGCATATTTTCAAGTATTTTTGATCAATATGATTGGTAGTGGAATTGCCACTGGGTCATATGATGTTCAACTATAAAACATACGCAGATATGATTCCAAAGCAGTGTTGGTTAAAATTGCCTACCTTCACGCTGTCATAACAGGCAAACTTGGAACTACATCGATGCAATTTTTTCATCAAAAATCTTGATGGCAAAGTAATAATTCAAAATGCTTATATGCATAGCATTCACTACTTCTACTTTGCCATTTAAACATGCTGGTTTAATATGTTGATACTGTAATCAGGAAATCATTTTTCATTACATTATGTATCCTATAGTCCGGACAAATTACAACTTTATAATCAGGAGTGCACTACTTTACTGATTTTCATAGACCTAAAACTATACAATCATTCTCTTTGTTGATTTTTGAACAAAATATGTTTAATACAAAAATATAAAATATAAATGTCTGCGAAGTGATTGGCTGTGTGCAGCTTTGAACCGTGACTTCCAAGACTGATAATCTATCGTAGCTACCATTCCGCCGTAGTCATATTATACTTTATGTTAAATTTTCTCACTTGGACTATATATATTTAATTTGAAAAAATTTTTTTTTCAACAAAAATGTATGCAGTACATTTTCTTAGTTCATTACATTTATTAAAATAAGAAAAAGGCTTAGAATTTTGTTTCTAAGCTAACAATATTTACTTACCAATACTTACAAAATTTATATTTAAAACCCATCAAATACCAGAAATTAAACTGACTGAAGAAAAATATGGCGTGCTTCTATTGTTTAAACATTTTTCTGCTGGTTTTTAGACAGATTGCTTAATATTCAAGATTTTAATATTATTTAGACATACCTTATTCAAAAATAAATACTTTTAACAGCAGATTTGTATTTATGCGAAAAATTAGACAAATAATGATTTTTTTATTACAAATATGTAACTACAAACTCGATGCAATTTTAGACAACCATAATTTTTCAATATAAATTTAGGCAATTTATGATACTACATTTCAAGTAATGTTTTATGGTGTAGATATGTGTTTTAAAATCATTTTTAATACAAGAACAATGTTTTCAAATTTTATTCGGTAGTCCTGATAATTTAATAATCCGAGTTAGGGTCTGCAATCAATTATATTTTACTTTTTAGAATTCATTGAATACACAAAAAAATAATAAAAAGTTAATTGTATCTGCTAAGCATTGAGCACTAGTGCCATTTTAAGCTAATGTTGTGTTGATTATCAAGTGTTTTACTCACTGGGCTACTGCACAAATAGCAATCATTAACGATATATTTTATCATTAATTTAGTTTTTAGTAAAAATTTCATTAATAAATATAATAGCAGTAATAAAGTATAAGAAATTGTCAATATTACACAACAAACATCGAAAATGGCTGTAAAAATTAATAAAATAGATAGTTTATTGCTTCGTTGTATTTTATATTATGTAAACGTAGGGATACAACCGATTTCTGTTTACATAATTTGAATATAAGATAGAAGACCCTAAAGAAATAATAGGATATCCAAAGAAAAATACTAGAATACCAATACCTCGAAAACTCGAGCTAATCTGACAAAATTGTGAACGCCATTCGATTCCTTGTCGCAAATTTATATCAGATCAATTATCTGTACCTTTGCCCAAATTTTCGACTACCACAGTGTAATCTATATGTTAAGCAGATGTACTACTTACTGCTTTGCCAACCAGAGTAGACTTGGGTCGAAATCGTTGAAACTCATTCAGCAGATCCTTTTAGACAGGAACCTATGATCATATAATTTAAATAGGTTTGATCATAGGTTTGTGTCGAAAATGAGCTGCTGAACGAAATTGATCTAAGTCTAAGCCTACTGTAAAGTAATGCGACCGGTATGTGGTTTGTGTAAAAAATTATATTTCTCGAAAATATGTCTTAATTTTAGTTATACTTGATATATTTAAATGAAAATAAGCTTTTCAAACTCTGATCCATAGTGTAGCTGTACCAATATACAAAGCTTTCTGCATAAGTGCGATTTACTTTACATGTGGTTCAATGACTTTGAATGCAAATATTTTATGTTTTTTGCAGTATGAGTTTTACCTTGCATTGTACCAGCCAACAAACCACCTTGGAATTCTGGAGAGCAAAACTAAGACAAAAAAAAGAAAAAAACTAGCGAGAACTAATTGAGCATTCGCCACGTTTGTGGCTGACTACACATTTCGAAGTTAATTTTGCATGGGCTCTTATCTGTTTGACTGTGTGTTGAGGTTGATTTTCAATGATTATTTAGCATTGCTGTCGGTGTAGCTGTAACTTAAGAAATTATTATTGTAGAACAAATAGTGGATGTTTTACGAAAAGTACTTTATAAACCGTAGTACTATCAATTTGCATCGTTAATTGCTGATTGACCTCAAAAGATTTTATAGTTAAGTAACCGCCTAATATTCTTCATTGTTTTTGTAATTGCAAAATTGAAAGTTTTTATTGTTGTAGTAGTTGTGGTCACTAGATATGTATGTAAGAAAGACTACACTATTGAAAGGAAAACGACTAAGTTGTATGGAAATAAGATTTCAATAGGAAAATTTTATTTTAATATTCTTTCTTTAGTTTCACTTCAAGCTATTTTTTTTTGTATAATATATGTACATATTAATTAAGCAATAATTTTTATATTCTGGCTAGTTTTAAATTGTCATTTATGCGTTTGTTAAAACAATTTGCAATTTTTATAATACTAGATTAAGATTATGCCGTAAATATAAAAATGTATACAATGTATTTTAGGAACTTTATTCTCTACCTTTAATGAGAAGAAAATTCCTATTATTAAATTGTTTATTGTATGCCTTATTACACTATATGACAAAATTAAGATTTTTGCATGTGAAAAATTTATTATTATTTTGATTTCACCACATCTAGGTTTTTAAATATCGCGTTTTTTCCATGACTTTCCGCATGTCATGGATTTCCATGAAAATTCGTTTGTTACATTACATGATTATGCCGTTAAATCCGCCCAAAGCTACTGTGTGATGCGGCCTTAACGCATGAGGAGTGATTGGGCCGTATTATTGTTGCTGGCAACGCTACGGGGCCTTGATAAACAACTTCTTACTGCCAGAATTCGATGAGCGGGGCTAGGTGAACATGTGGCTTCAACAAAACGGTGCACCCGCACATACAACAGGAGCCTCAATGGATATTGTGAAAGAATCGTTTCTTAGTCGACTAACTTCCCGAATGGCTAGGAAGATCGCCTGATTTAACCATCTTCCTTTAGGGCTACTTGAAGTCGCGGGCTTATACCAACAAGCCCTAGACAATTGCACCCTTTAAGGTGAATATTCGACATGAATGCGAATAGCTATCACGGGAAATCTTACGGAAGTCATGGAATATGCGACAAAATGGGCACAAATGTGTATCAGCATGGGCGGCAGCCACTTGGCGCCTATCATCTTTCTAAAGGTCTAAATAAAAACTGCCATCACTCAAAATCGTTTTTGCTTATTTAGTAAAAAAATTATCTAAAAAGCAAAATTAAATGACTAATTTTGCGCCACCATGTGTATGTATGACCAAAATTTTAAACATGAATATTTTCATAACATAAGGAACAAATATTCCAGTAAATATTCGTGATACTAAAATAAAACTTTACAAAACTCAGCGTCTAAGATCTTTAAAGAATCAGTAGGATAAACACATACACACAGCACGATCTTTGTTTAAAACGAACAATATATTTTATATATTTTAAGTGTTGAAGCCGAATGCGTAAACCATTTTTTGTATCAAGTTTATCTTACAAACATCATATTCAAGAGAAATACCAAATTTTTTTTATTCCAAGCATACTAAGGACTTTCGGAGCCCATTTCTTGCGTTGTACCTCTGAATAACCCAAAATATCCCCACCGATTTTGAAAACAAAATTATGCGCACTAACTGAAAGCAAACCTTTTCAAACCAATAAAGAATTTTAAAAATCGGTTGACAAATGACAGAGTTATGCGTAGGGGTTGGTTTTGACCTGGTCTGAAAATCCGGGAAACAAATACAGCCTATATTAATGGCGGGTGAAATATCTAACACGCTTGTTTGTTTGCGTGTTTGTTTGCTTGCATAACAAACAAACAAACATACACCTCATTTAATAATATATGGAATATGGATAATATATAAGATTATAATTATGATTATTATGAAGGGTGGTTTTGTAAAAACTTAAATTTTGAAATAAGTTTTGTTAGTTTTTTCTAACTTATTATTGTAAGCGATTTAGCCAATTTTTAAAAGCCTAATTAGCTTCGTTATCCTTGTAGAAATCCATTTTTTATAGGAACACCTCGCATACATGCGCCAGACATAACTCCTAATATATTTATTCTTTAAAATCAAAGTTGCAATATATAATTTGTAACAATTTGTTGCTTATATTTTAAAATTTAATCAAAACGGATTGTAGCTTGCATTATGATAACAAATGGTTTGCTTCTTTTTAAATCATATATTACATTCTATTTAAAATTATCTTCATTCGTTCTGTCTTTCAAATAAATTACTTCCTTACATGTCCTTCATAAAAAAAAAATCGAATCAAGTAAGAAAAAAAGTATTTCTCACTTTGTGTAGGATCTGGTCTGTTATGTCTTGTATTCAATGTTTTATTAGATGGAAATGTAGCGAAATATTGTACACGCAAATATAAAGAAATTGTATATCAGCAACGTTGAAAACATAAAATATGAATTTTAATAAAACAACTCAAGTCAAAATTGTACTCTGAAAGTATCATTTCCTCTTGATGCTATTGCTTTTACGACTCCTGCTGTTGTTTCAGCTATAAAATACTTCTACACACATACATGTAACTCTTTAGCTTTGAATGTGCTTGCTAGTTGTGAATGATGTATGTTCGTTTTTATATCCTTTTTATATTGTACTTTTAAGTCATTTCCTGACATTCATTTGTGCCAGAGTAGTAAGACGAATGCCACTACTATTGTTATATTTGAGTTGCATTTTGTAATAACAAAGCAGCAATAACAGCATCAAGTAACACGTCACAATAAAGGAAGTAGAATATTCATGTTACTCTAAAGAATTTACATGTATCAAGAATGAAATACATTTATGCAGAACATCGCCAAATAAATAGCGAAATATAGAGTGCAACGTTCAGTGATATTGAGAATGCAGCTTGCAGTTCCAAGAAAATGTTAACAGTGATGGGCAATTTTATTGTTCAATTAATTTTTTTGTATATAATAGCTGCTATTTCTAAAAAGGCATACATATATCATAAAGTGGCCAAATACTACAAGATTTTATCAAAAACTAGGCCACCATATCACAGAACTACTAAGTGTTGGTTTTTGAGATATGGATTAATTCTAAACTTAGTTTAACGTAGTCTGAAACTCAGATTTTTCCGGCGAAATGTGATTTTTTTGTATTAATTCATTAAAGACCAAAATTTTAAGCAAAGACTAAGCTGTTCCGTCAAAATTTTGTATACAAACTTGGTAATGGTGGCAAAAATCTGCTTTCAGATTAACTAAACCTAGTTTAACTGAGATCTCAAAAGCCCAGCCTAAGACGACTAGGTCATAAACTGAAGATTATATTCAAATGAAAATACAGCAGTAATACTTACAAAATTTCAAATATATTTGTATCAAATTTATGTGCTGTTTCTACAATGCAAACAAGCACTGCTTGTCTAAAATTTGCATGGAAATCATTCAAAAAACTGAGTGCTTTTCATATAAATTTTAGACAAGCAGTGATTGTTTGCATTGTGAAAAGAGCACATTAGTATAGAATATATCACCCGTTTCTTATCGTTCCTAGTTTCCACAGATCTCCCTTAAATTGTGGGTACGACGAGCTAATAAAAATGTCTATAGGCTAAAATAGAATAAAATATTTTTATGCAAAAAATGCGCTGAAATGGGAAAATTGGAATGGGAAATTGGACATTCGTTTTGAAATCTTCTTCATTGAGAGGCATATAATGAAGGCCTCTAATTGGAGCATACTCCACATGGTACAGTGGGCTGAATGAAAATATTTTATATAATCCTATCAAAATAAATATTAGCATATTTTATGTGGATATAGAAGAGGAATATTACAAATGTTTAATTGTACACTTATTTTATATAGTTAGTGAGTAATGCTTATTTTAAAATTCATTTCTAAATTTTTCAAAAGTTTGGTTCAGTATTTTACAGATATTGGCACAAATATCAATCTTCTATATATAAGCATTTTTCTTAATGTTGTAAAATCGTTGATTATTGATATCTTTAAATGACAGTTTGTAGTTACATATATGTGAATTTATGTACTAAATACCAACCAAGCAAAAAACCATGATTTCCTAAGATATCTCAAAAATTAATTTTTTATTGGTTCATATTTTGTGCCAGGTCAATTTAACCCTTTAGCAAATAAAGGCATATATATAAATAAGGTTTTTGAAAAGTGTAATTTTTCGAACCCAAGCTTTGAGATTTCATTATATAGACTACGATCAAAATTTTGGTATAAAATAGGTCGGACTCAGAAGGGTCCGTGTACATCTAAGGTACAAAATGAAGTAAACTAAACCACTGTAACATTGGAATTTTTTGCAATATCAATTTAAAAGTGATTTTACTCTCGTATTCAATTTTCACGAAAACTATGTATATAGCTGATTCTCATTCTAAACTACGTTTTGTGTGTTATTTTTACCAATATAACTAATAAAATTTGAGAAGGTAGGATTCATATTATAATTTTCGCCTCATTCAATGAATCCTGAAAAAAAATTATTTTTCGTTTTTTTTTATGTTTTTGTATTGAACGTTATATTTGCGTTCGTGGTTGTTTTGGGAATGACTTTAGCGAAAAATATTAGTATAGGGTTTGAAAGCACTATAAATCTACTCTTTAAAAACAAAACATTATACACTGAAAAGAAAAATCAATCCATTCGTAATTAAATTAATTCCAAGTGGTGTCAAAAGTACGGTAATCCCGGTTTTTCTGAAATCAAGTACAGAAAGATTGATTAAGTCGGAATATTCAAGTGCAAAATACTTAATTATAGCATGATTGGCCTTTATTTATGTAACAAAATTCTTATTTTAAATATGAATATATTTATAAACTTTATACATTCGTACTTTGTTGTTGTTTGTTTGCTGATGATAGCCACAAATTAATGTTCTGCACTTGTTGTTGTTTATCATCATTGCTCGGGCATAGCATAGATTCAAGCCCACTGTATAACAACATAAGCACAACATGCGACTAAAGCTAACAACAAGCAAGCAAATACCAACATACTACGACTGTGAAAAAGTTTATACTAATAGTAGTACATCAAATAACAATTTTTGTACACAATTTCAGAATACTCAAAGTAAGCAGAAAATACTTGAATTGAGTACGGCGTTTTTCTTCTATATAATAATCGTAGAACGAAATTAAAAGTAATGACCCCTTTTCAATTTTGACTTAAGTTCACAAGGAAAAAGTTGTATATTTTAAAATAATTCCTTACAAACATTTATCCATAAGCAATAAGTACCCAACTCTTCTTTCAAATAAAATAAATTTCCATGAAATCCACCAACAATTCTAAAAATTATGTCAATTTTAAATAATTATTCGTAATACATTTTTCGAAAATATAACAACCCACAGTGCGGTAGAAGCAAAATTTTTGCAAAAATAAAATCAAAAATTTGTAAACAGATAATTTTCTTTATATTAATTCAACTCTTTAGCTGATGTCAACTTTTTTCTAACGTCAGAAAATTTTAGATAGATTATATATAAAAAAAATATATTTGCTCAATACATTTTTACACGAATGCAATATTTTTTCAGAATACACACTATATTTTGAATTCAATTCAATTCAGATCTATAATCCTCTTTGGATTTTAACATAAGCTATTCACTAAAAAATTTAATTTAAATTGAAAAAGTCTCTTAAATGAAATTTATTTGCTGGTGTTTAAGCATTGCCTAAATGCATTTAGTTGGTGCTTTACCAAATCGTCAGTAGACTTCAAACACAATTTTGAACAGTTACAAACTCTTTATGTTATGTATAAACTTTCAAAAACCATTGGAGAACTTACATATATGAAAATGATTTTCAAAAATAAGCATAGTAGGCTTTGAAAATTATACAAAACCCAGCAAATAATTTGTATTCGATATGAATCCATTTTATTTTTCTACACCTTTATACAATTAGAAACCCATCGGATAACAATAAAAGTATTTATAGAGCAAAATGGAAAATAAAGTTCAAACTAAACCTTTATGAAATTTATTATTTGATATATTGTCATAATTTTATTTTAAATGAAATTTATTTGCTGGTGTTTAGGTATTGCCTAAATGCATTTCATTGGTAAATTTTCATTGTCTACCTGCTTCACATTTATCTCTAAATAAAAATACAGTTTAATTGAAAAATTTAATTAAAACCGAACTCAACCCAAAATAATAAGCTTTCTGTGGACATAAGCCCATACAGTTCGACTAAAACTCATAACTTAATTGTTAAACTATAAAGGCACTTAGGAAAAAGATGTACATCAGTGGTAGGCACAGCTAAAAATGTGTTTGTATTCTTTGTATTGCTTATTAGTATTAGTGAGGCGACAGAGCTTCCCACCCAACACAGTCAAACGTGTGATATGTGATGCTGTAACATACTTCCTTAGGTAATATTTTACGCATTCTAAATAAAACAAAATATTTTAAAATAGTTTAAATTGGCAAAATACATTCATTGTTTAACAAAAGAAAAAGAGTGTTGCAGTTTCTAGATACACAATATATAGAAAAGTGATACTTTGAAGCGGATTTTTGCATAATATTAATAAAATCGTCCACAATAATACTCTTATGAAAGTTTCGTAGTAATAAAACGTGTTTTAAATATAATGAAATATTTTTCGCACATCATCATCAATTTATAATAAAACACGAGTGTTTGCTGGATAAATATTCTTGAAAAAATTATAAAAAAAATATGAAAGTATCCGCTTTATGTGTATCCCTCGCTGTCTCATGAACGACTAAATGAAAAGAGGGTAAGAATACGTGTGAATGCTCTTAGTACAACTGTGCTATGAAACGCTGCCGATGATGTATATGTTCAAATAAGCTATACAAACATATATTTACAAACTAGTATTTGTAATTATCAATGATAATTCATACTGGAAAAGAGAAATAGCAAGAAGCTTAACACAAGACCTAAAGAAAAAGATGAATATCAATAACTATCAAATGAAATACAACTCTAAGAGTGACAGTAAGAATTAATTAAAAGTAGATGTTAGTCAACTCTTGACTCCAAACCACCGCCTTTGGTCGAGTGGTCCACGTGCAAAAGAACTCTGAAAAGATAAGCGGAAGTTATCGAAACGTCAGTTCAACGCTCCGTGCAGTCACATTTTCTTTGCCTACATTCTTCACATCTATCTCTAAAAAAAAATATAATTTAATTGAAAAATTAAATTAAAGCCGAATTCAAATAATTCAAAATAATTAAATTTTGTTGGTTTAAAAAAAATTATAGCTTCCATCATTTTTCAAAAATTTGATGTGTAAAATAAGAGAAGCAAATGCAAGTATTCTAAGAGTGTTTTAAAATCAACATATATACTTTCTACGACACAAAGGACCCCCAGGGAAGAGCTTGTGGTAGCTCGCCTATAATAATAAAATCGCGATTAAAACATTACTTAATGGGTGATCATTGTGAAGACTATCTTCAAGCAACTAACATCTTCATTGAAGCTATTCACCAAAACCTTTTGATTTCATCAATTTACTCTCCTCTTGTTACTCTATTACAGAAAATCAATATAGTATATTTTTTAATTCACTAGGCATTTTGGCAGCCGGTGACTACAATGCTAAGCACAAGTTCTAGGGATCTAGCCTTATCACACTAAAAGGTCGCGATTTGTTTGATATAATTTCTTAAATGCGTTTAAATGGATGTGTCAGAAGCTAAAAGGCCTAACTTCACAATATAAAAAGTAGAGTTAATAATGTGAAAACTTTGGTGCAATGTTATCAAGAGTCAAAAACAAAATTAAATATTTACAAAGAAATGCAATAACAATATTTGTGTCTACATATTGATATTTTATGGTTTTTAGTAGAAAAAAGATGTGAGAATCGCAATTGAATAATTTTTTTTTGTTTGAGAGTCTAACTATCAGCATTTTAGTTTTGAAAACTTTTCAAATGTGGTTCATCGGTTTCGCATTTAATAGATCCTCCATTGGAGGACAACAGATGTGGAACTGATTTTTGTTTAGATCTCTAAACTGATGAGTTGGCATTAGCAACCAACGCCATCCCGGCATATAGAATAGCTAACCACAACATATCAATTTGTAGTTGTATTATATGTCAAGTGTTTTTCGCAGTGAACTACTGCATCACTATTTTGTAACTCACTTAAAATATTTTCCTGCGATCATATACAGAATTCAGAAAAATCAACTTTTATCACCAAGAGTTGAACTGCATAACATCTATTTGATAAGAAGAGGCACTACTACTCAATGATAGAATATATGGGTTGCTTGTTTACTACTAAGTAACTGATTTAACTACTATAGAGCAGAGTACCAAATATTCACTCATTTATCACTCATGTTCATGTAAACAGACTTTAAATTTTGTTATGTTATTTTCTTTTCGTGTTTGAATAGACAAAAAATATTTTGCTTTATTCGTTCTTGTATGATAGTATTTGTAATGCGCTTTATTTTCATACAAAAAAGAGAAAATAAGATGGTCTTTTTTCCACACATTTGAACATTTCTGACGTTCATCATTTTTGAATGATGTAGCAAAACATTTTTATCATTCTGAATGTACATAAATGAACGAATTTGTTTTATTTAAGATGCATCACGCATACATACATGAATAATATAAGAATACGTGTAATTTTGTTTGGCATAAATGTGGTGTGAGGACAGTGCAAATTTAATTTTGTGTTGAATAAACGTTTGAATTTGTATTTGTTTTTTTTTTGTAGGTAGACACATACATCCATACATACGTATATATATGCCAAACAGTTTCGTAACACGAATTGTGAAAAAAATTTTCGAATGCGAGCATAAAACAAACAAAAAATTCAAGTTTCATTTATAACAATTTGTCACGAATGTTTAAATTTAAGTGTTCATAAATGAATTATCCTGAACCCTTCTATAAAGTAATACATACACGCAAAGAAAAAACATGGTTGAGGCAACCATAATCAAAGAGCAACATACTATGATTGAATATATGATTGAAAACAACCATATTTATAGTTCGAAAGAACCATATACATGTTTCAAGCAACCATATGTATGTTTCATAACAACGATATATATGGTTCAAAATTACAACAAATGGTTTGAAATAACCATATATATGGTTAAAAACAACCATATGCATGATTCAAGGAACCATGTATATGGCTCAAAGCAACCATATATATTGTTCAAAATTACAAAATATGGTATGAAAAAATTTACAGTAGCTACAAAATTTTATTATTTCAATTTAAATCAAAAACAAAATTTTTCAACTGGCCAGTGTGTTAAATCTGAAATAAAAATTATTATCTATTTTCACATATGTAGATAAATACATATTTGTTATATTTACAATCGGGCATGTTCTGAAAAACATTTCGTTGTGAAATCGGCCACTTTCAGGATAGAATCCAACTAAAAAGCTCACTTATTTGAGGTTTTCAGTTGGTTTTTGTGTTTCAGATATTTCGTATGTTTTATCAGAACAAAGCTACGAATGCACTAAATTGTCCGATAAAAGAACACTTTTCTTCGCTTTTGAAATTTAGCTATTTCAAAACTAAATGGTCTGCAGAACATTGCCGAACATTAATTGCCAGAATATATCACTTTTTGTTATATTAATTTTTATTTTTTTATTTTTTCACACCAACCGCTCATAAAAATATACCAAACACTGTCAACTAAAACACAAAACCAGCAAAAAGCATTCAACAAAGGGATAGAGCAAAAATTTTTTTGGAAGCAAAGAGCCATGTCTGTTTTATAAACATAGCTTTATTGCAAACAAAATAGTATAGATAACGATATTTTATTATTATAGAATCATTCTGTTGTTGAATTTTTAAATAAACCATGATTGTAGTCAGAATTTTTTCTACAATATATTGTTCAAGCCAACCATGTGTCAATTTTCATGAAATCTAATAATTTCATGATTAAATTTAAACGTTGGTTTTTTTTGCCTTAAGCTAATTAAGGTCTACAGTCATTTATTACAGTAATGAGTTATTTGCCACATTCAAAAACTGTGTCGGGAAACATCTCATTGCTGACGCAACCATGCCACAACCATATCTTTTCTTTGCGTGTATGGAATATAATTTGTGTTGAAAAGTATGTTTTTGGCTAACTGAAACATATTCTCCAGTTTTTTTCTGGGTATCTAATAGAGAAGCAGTTTCCCAGTTAGCAAAATTATAAAATTTTAGTTTTTTAAAAATAAATATTGTAAAACAATGACGCCTGTCAGCAGCCATTAAAATCAAAACCACTAAGTTATCAAATAAATATATTAAATATATTTTAATATGACAATAAATCTATTTGAATACTCACTCTGGAATAAAAAGTAAAAATAAGTATAGAAATAATATTAATAAAGACACTAATTCATCGATGATATACATACTACATATGTTAACATAGATGTTGATGAGTATCAATGTTATGTACGCTCCTTGCGCTAACAAAGCAATAACAAAAAGATTATCTTATGCCGCGCACACAAATATAAAACCTGACTATCATTATTACCCATCAGTACATACATATGTAGTAAATTAGTAAGATTATATTTTAAGAACTTAATGCATTCTATCGTAAAGTAAGTGCAGCAGCTAACTACTTTAAGCAGTTAAAAGTTTTCATGCCATGAACGTTTTACCTTTAATCGACCACATTACCAATAACCACAACATTTAATCAGCGATTCAGTAACTTCTGTAATACAAATATTCATGCAGACATTTATGCATTTAAGTTCAGTCACTCAGCCTTTAAGTACTTATACATACAGGCGTGTTTTCAAACTGTATGTGAAACCGAATAACAACCCTGAAGGTAGCCAGGGGCCAAAAGTCTCCAAGTCACCACTTTAGTCGACATGTGTGGTGACATTTTCAGAGAATGGTCTACACTTTTTATTTTTCCTTTAGTGGGAAGAAAACGATTTTGTATTGGGTCATTTTGTTGTGTTGAAAATAAATGCGGCTTGACCCCAAACTAAAAATTTTCACAAAAAATCTAATTTAATTGCCTTACCTAGTAAAAAGTTCCATATAAGTTGACTAGAATTGGTAAAATGCATTAGTGAATCTCTGGTGCCAATGTCTCAATATAATCCCATAATAACCACCTAGTCTATAGTAAGTTAATAGTTCCGAGATCAGTAGTGGAACCTCAATGACAAGCACATGCTAAATGTCTATAGCACAGAACATTGCCTTGGTTACAATTAGTCAGTAATACTGGGCACAAAGTCAATATTGAATATAGTATAGTTTTACTATCTCCATTTACTATCGACAGTTTTACTATCGACATTTCCTGCAGGGAAGTTTACTAAAATGTATAAGTACATTTATGTACAAATACATGAAATGAGATTTTCCAAAAAGTATTTACATATCCTTTAACTCAGATGCAGTGATGCAAATATACGTACATTTATATTTTATATTTATATACGTATGATATTAAAAGTATATACAACTTGTTATAAAACTTTAAAATAAAAAAAATATATGGAGAATTAGTATGCATAATATCGATTAATTTGTTTCAATGTCATGTATCCGCCCCATATGCAAAATCGAAATGAAAGCTGCTGCTAGCATAGATGTCGTATACTTAACCTGGCCAGACATCCCGCTTTTGGCGGCAGTATAAAATATTTAAGCGGGATCGTCCTAAAAAATGGATAATAATTCCGCCAAAAGCGGGATATATGGTTAGGTTACGTATAGTTCATTTTTACGCTGAAAATAATCCACGCAATATTTAAAAAAAAATCGTCAAATATATTATGAAATAATTCGTAGGCTAGAATTTAATAATACGTATTATGAAAGTTACGAAAATATCAATTTAAATCCATTATTAAGTATATACACAGAAAAAAATTTTGTAAATACAATTAATTTTTTTGTTATATCAATTAAATAATTAATTGATTTTGAACCTACAACGATTTTTCTAAATACAATTACGAAATTGTAAGTTAAAGGAAACTCAGAAAAAATTTTTTAAAAATTTTTTTTGTAGATTTCAAATTTATTTCAATTAAGATTATTGTTATATCAACAATATGAATTGTTGATTTTCCGAATAAATTTTAACTATCATAGTTGTTGTATTAACAATATTTTTTATACACAATCCTCGAAGCGACTTTTTGCTTGTCTGCGAAAAACACTAAATGTCTTGGGCGAAATCGAATAGTGGACCTCTGGACTAATAGACTAACGTTCTTACCTCTCAGCTACAGAGCAATTCGTTATTAAATATGCAAATAATGAATACACACAAAACGTGATTTGCTTTGTTTCATCTACGTGTGTGCGTTCATTTGTTATATCAACAATGGTGATTGTTAATTTTTTTCACAATCCATAACAAAAAATTTGGTTAGTTCAGTTTGTTGAAAAAAATATCAACAACTAAATTTGTTGTATTAACAAAATATATGTTTGAATTTAAATTACATATTAACAATTGAAATTGTTAGTTGCAGTTTGATGATATTTTTTTCTGTGTAAGAACATATGAGAAGCTCAGCCAGTAGCTAATTGATTTTCGTAATTAATGTGATTATTTCGATTTAGTTGATCTTTTGAGTGTCAGTTTTCTTAGAAAGTTGATGATGTCTAGTTCTTTCTAAATGCTACATTATGAATTTTATAATATCGTCACCTGAAACGCAAAACTCGCTAACTAATATTTTCATAATTTTAGAGGAGAAGCAATAAATATGCTAAGATATTTAATTATGCAGTTCTTTTTTCTTTTAGATTTTCTTAATATTATCGCTATTTTTGTTGAAGTAAGTCTGATTTTTATAGTTGCTATGTAAATGGACATTGTTGCTTAAATACATCGGAATTTACTAAAAAGCCGATTAGAGTTTTTTGTTAGATATATATTTTTTAGCGATATACAATTACTGTGGATTAAATATTTATCGAACGAATTTATAGTGCTTAATATGTGCAATATTTTCTTCTTCAATCAATTAGTATATTACACTACTCGATATTCAAAAAGTATCTGGCTTTAGTCTATGAAATTATTATTCACCATCATAAAGATAGAAGAACTGCATAAATAAAAGTTTGCATCACGAAACAGCTCTTAGTAAATGCAATTTTAATTTTTATGTCATTTACGCCGTTCTATTGCGTTTTCGATATAATTCCAAAAACTGGACCTTAAAATCATATAATATTTTTAAATATTCGTATTCTACATAAAGCCACACGTTTATGAACTATAATTTTGAGGGAATTTGTTTCAGGATATATAAGTGACATTGTAAGGAAATCCAAAAAGTTCTTTCTTAGCTTTACTAATTTGCTATGAACAAAGAGTATGACTGATTTCAATTTGCTGTTTATTTTTTTAAAATATGCGATTAAAAAAGTCAGTAAGGCAAAAGCTATTGGAAACTTCACAGACAATCACTTTTTAGAAGCAAATTTTTTGCTAAATACTATCCCCCATATTCATAGAATTTAAAATGAGTTTGAAATGTATTTTATTAAAAATTTTTCAAACAAAATTTCCCTTAAATAGATTTCAAATACATTTTATTTATTTATGAATATGTTGGTATATTTATTAAGTTATGAGATATAAAAACAAACAGACGACTGCATTTTCTCAAACTTCGCTTGGTGTGCGACAGTTCTTAATCTTAACACATTGAGTCCCAAACGTTTTTGATGAAAGAGTAAATCACTTTTTTTCAGAGACCGAAAATAATTATTATTTGTTTGTTTTTGAAGAAAAGGTTATGAGAATATAACCTTTATCTGATTTAGGTTGTATGACCAAAATAATATATATCTTACGATAATGGTTAAATATCGTAAGATATATATTATTTTGGTCACAATAACCAATAAAAATCAGAAATATATTTTTTTTTGGTTATGAATAACTATTATATCAACCAAAAAATTTTTTTTGGTTACCTTTAACCATTATCGAAAGTAATTTTATTTTTTTATTATCGCAAATTTATTGAAGTAACATTTTATTTATAAAATTTATAATAATATCTCTAAACTGCCCGATTTGTTTACTTTTCCAAAAACATTTAAATTTCTTGCCCTAAAAATGCATCCATTATATCTAAAAACCATATGTATCCGGGTAAAGATAAAGGGGTACCCCCGTAGTGTACTGGATAGTGTACCAGACTATTAATCGCGAGGTCGCAGGTTCGATTCCTGGGCAGGACCCTGGGTGTTTCTGCAGAAAAGCCGATAAATGCTTAAGCAGTATGTGTGTTCTTTTTTTATAAAATTACTTTCGATAATGGTTATTGGTAAGCAAAAAACTTTTTTGGTTACTATAATAGTTATTTATAACAAAAAATATATTTCTTACTTACATTGGTTACGATGACCAAAATTAAATATGTCTTACGATAATGGTTAATTATAACTTTTATTTCAATTCCTCAATTTTAATTGTAAAATAAGATATTTTTGTCATTTCTCTTATAACTGTTACGTCCCTGCTTTTTTTAAGAAATGAGTGTATCAGTGATAAAATAATGATTTCTAAGATATCCCCAATCCATTTTGCTGCTGCTTGCTTTTAATTATATAACGGTAATTTAATATCGTACGTTTTTGTATGAAATAGCACTGCATGACGACATACATTTGTAAAAATCACTCTCGCACAAAAACATACGCAAGTAAAGCCTTTTTTGTATAAGAATCATAACAAATTGCATTTAGTGTTATACACTAGAGAACGACAGACTATAAAGTGAAACAATCGATTTCGTACAGAAACGGGTGTCGTAAGAAAACACAAGATGTGACACTCAATGTATTTGATTGACCTGATTTTTTTAGGATTTGGGGTATAAGACTTAACGGTATCCAAATTTAATTTTTATTTTAGTGTATTATATTTTTTACTCTAGTGTATAATTACACAAAAAAAATACGGAAAGAAAATGCGGACTTCCAATATTTTCGTCATACGTATGAGTAATATAATGGTAACATTTTATTACTCATACGTGCATAAGACAATTTTACAACAAAATATTTGAAAACCTCATTTTTTAAGTATTTTTTATTTTAGTTAAAAATACACCAAAACTTGCCCGTTTAATATATCGTTAAAATTTTTTACATATAAGAGGATTCCTATCGGCCACGTTCTGCAATCCACGAGATGTCAAATCGCAGTGATTTCAATAAATTAATAAAGGCTAAATTATTGCTTTCGTAAATTGCACAATTTATAGCATTGGAAGTTCGAATAAAATGTTGTTTTACCTTCACAAGAGGTTACACATATACCCGCGTCGGTCTCACAGACCAATTGTTATGAAATACACCAACACGCTTGTCTAGTGCAAATACCAAATCTACACTAAAATGGAGCTTGTAAAAAAAGTGGAAGCTAACAAAAAATTCAACTTTGTAGAGTTTATATATATTTTATATATAATATAATTTGTAGAAAGATTTGAAAAGCTGGATGAACGTATTATTTTTATTTTTTATTTAGAATTTCGCAGAAAAATTCACCAATTTCATCCAACGCTGGATGTAGCGTGCATGCTTTAATCGATTTAAAATTTCAACGGAAGTAATTTTTAAAGTATATTATTTTAATATATTGGAAATAAAAAATTTTAGTTTTGAATAACATTTGAGAAAAACGTCAAACAATTAAGCTCAATTTTTGTCAAAATAATGCCATTTTTCATTATTATTTCAAAGTCTTCACTTTGATTACTTTTCACGACTATATAACTTAAAAAATTGTTCTGCTTGTTATGAAGGAGATATTGACGATATAGCGAACATAGTCGAGGCCAAAAATCACAATTTTTAAGTTCAAAGCCAAATATCTTCAAAAATATTAAAGGTATCTTAATAAAATAAACTCTATTTTCTTTATTTGTTCATTAACTTTACATCAAGTTGAAATTAATTAAAATCGGATAATATTTTTAAAAGTTATAAGTCCAACAAGATTTTTCATGCCCTAGGTAGTCAAATTTGATACCCTGTAGCTCAACGTGTTTTTCAATACGGTAGTCCAAATTTCAACTGCCTTAAAACTTATGGCCTTCTCTATGATTTTTATATACATCGTTTTGTAGTCTGATCACAAATTTCAAATATACTGATTTATTACCATTTTTTCCAATTGGAACCACTGTGCAACGTTTATTGAAAGCAAGAACACCGCGTGCTTTGTTAGACGTCACGATAACGTGCTGAACGAAATTTAGTTTAACAACCAATAGAATACCCAAATGTATGATTGAATCAACTAATTCCAACTGACAATCATTCAAGAAGAAGGAGCTGATGACAACAGTTTTTCGAGAAAAATGCATGTGTTTATATTTCTTTAAGCTTAAATTCATAAAGTTTGTGCTTCACCAAACAGAGAAACAGTATAAGTTCGATTGGAAAAGAGTTTGATCTTCGTAGTTATTTCCGCTATAAAAAATGGTTGAATTATGTACATACAAGTAATTTTCACTTGCCGAAAAGCAATCAACCACTGTAATCTTCGTACTCTTCGTACTCTTCGACGCTAGCGTCTCCTTTGGCAGCCCTCATCAGCATTTCTTACCATGCTGGTGAGTTTCTAAGGTGTTGGAATGTATCCAATGTAACGCCAATCCCAAAAAATGGAGAGGGTAGTAGCACAGAAAATTACATCCCAATCGCGATTTCCAAAGTGGTGGAAAGTATGGTAAACTTCCATTTTGTGAGGTATTTGGAGCCCAATAGCTTACTCAGCGACCGGCAGTAGGGGACGTTCTACAGGTAACTTATTGGCCTTCCTTTCAGAAAATTATGCTATCCAATACATTATTTCGGCAAAAGCAAGATTTTTTCTCAAGCTTAAGCGCCAACAGACAAATAACAACAATACAACGTTGTTTATGAACTGCAATGTAAAGGGAATAATGAAGAAAACTGCAACTTAATATACATTGGTACAACAAAAATAAACTTAGAGACTAGCATGAAAGAATATAAAAATGATATTACAAAACAAAAAACATCAACAGCTCTATCCACACACATCATAAACAACAAACATACGGTCGATTTTGACAATGTAAGAATTTTGGACAGAGAAAATATAGAAAGAAAGAGATACACGATGGAGAGCTTGCGAATACAGCAAAACATAGAAAGAACGATGAACATAAAAGAGGATACTAATAATATCAACGCTGGTTATATTGTTGCAATAAAATAAACAAACTGTGATTTTGTGCTTAAAATATTTCAACTTATTTTTATATATGTACCTATATATTTTTTATATTTTCATTTGTTTTAAATTTTCTATAATTAATGTAAAACCTTATATACAAATATTATTGTAAGTTAAAAAATTATGTTAAATGATAATTTATAATTGTAATAATGTGATGCTTTTTTAAAATTTAAATAGACGAATAAATTGTTGTATTAATATTGTATTGTTGTATTAACATTGTAATAAATTGTTGTATTAACATTAAATATTTTAGGCCGGATTAGCTTAAAAAATCTTTATAAGATAACTTTTCTTTAAATATTTCGCCATTGGACCAATATTATTATTGTCAGATATGTTTGGATCTTGGTTAGAAAAAAATAAAAGTTATCAAACCTACATACCATTTACATATACATAATTAAAAAATAACAGAACCAAATTAAAACAAATACAAGAAACAACCCAACAATAACAACAAACTAAAAATACCTACAGTGCAAATTAATAAAACAATAATAATACAAGTGCATCGAGAGAGATCAGTGTTGGTACAATTATTAGTGCTGGCCTATCGGGACATTTTCAACGCGAGTGACTAGATCAGGGCTTTTATGGCCCTTTTATACACAATGTCATTGTGATTCCCATCAACCAACTATGCCCATCCTTTAATTTTATGTTATTGGTACCAATGTATTAATTACTGTTGGACTGTCTGGTGATGAAGGTGTAACACTGGTCACTAGACAGTTAAGGTAACAGTGATTAATTGCATTGGTGTAAATAATGTAAATAAAATAAAATAGACGGTTTGATTTGAACTTTATTCCATGCTATGGCAGGAAGATTCAAAATCGACTTCAGCAATATACGCGGACTAAGGGCGAACTTTTTCTCGGTATATGCTCACATGTGTCTCCATCGGCCGGACATTTTAGACTTATGTGAGAGTCAGGTGTCTGGGGATGCTGATCCACAGGATTTTCAGTTACCTGGGTATCACTTTCTTTCGCTCTTCAGCTTACATCGGGGTCTTGTAATGTACATACGCAATGAAGCTGTGTACAAGTGTCAGCAATCACTAGGCACGTCTGATCCTGAATTTAGCTGTCTCTGGGTTAAATTCAAAATCAGGTCACACTATTTGCACTTCAGGTTTCTTTACAGAAGTCCAAACGCGGGAAGGGATACGACTATTTTAGGTTTCGATACCCTTTCCGATTCCATATCGAAGATACTTGAGAGTTGTCTGAACAGTGAAATTGTTGTTGCTGGTGATTTCAATGTTCACAACTCTTCATGGCTTCACCAATCGAGCCATATAACTTAGAAGGCCAATAGGCTGGGTTATTCGCCTCGCACAATCACCGTGCGCAATCAGTGAATGATCCAACGCATATTTCATGTGTAGATGGGCACCAATACAATACTCTCGACCTTTTTCTCACTTCACTCCCTGACAAGTATGAAGTGAGCGTTAATGCACCTCTCGGTAACTCGGATCACTGTACCATTTTCGCCTCCTTTTCGTTTTCAAAACTTCGTAACGTTTCACGGACAGCTCCGAAACGCTCAAAGTATATCTACGAAGAGGCTTGTTGGGCTGAACTCAACGACTTTTTTCGGCATTTTAACTGGAAACTATGTTTCCTTGACAATAATGTCAATGCCATGGCAGAAATGGTCGTAAACACAATTTTGGTGGCTTTAGATATTTCTAAGGCATTTGATAGAGTGTGGCATTGGGCACTTTTGTCAAAACTTGTTTGTTTTGGTGTCGGTGATGACTTATCGCGATTTATATCGAGCTTTCTGAGAGATCGTAATATACGATTTCTTATCTCCCCGGGGGCATGGTTATACATCTTGGTGATTACACACACCTTGATGTTGTGCTTTTAGTGGAAAAAGGTAATTGGCTTTTGCTGACCTTACCTTTGGCCGATTATCCCTAAAAATTATGTGTTACTACCCAATCTCTGGAATAGCATAGCAACGGGCGTGCATATATTTTTTTTTTTATTTGAGTTATTGGTTTAATAGTTTTCCTAATACAACTAGACAAACATATCTTATAAATTACAGTATTAGAATTAGACAAGTTACATATAGAAAAAAATAACCATATGACAAATTCTTTAATAATATAAAAATATAGAAATATATGTATAAAAAGGAAAAAAATAATATTAATAAAATAATAATAAGAAAAGGTAAAAAATATAGACATATGTTTATTAAGTTTAAAGTTGAATTAAGTACCATTTAAAATGATTAAAATTTGTAGAAAAGGAAATGTTTTATTTAATATGGAATGATAGAATTTATTCCAGGTACTTAATAAGTAATCTCCAAAATTTTATTGCGTTGTCGGTGCTTTGCATATAATTAGGAAGTTGATATAAGCATATACGTATTTATAGGACCATAACCATAAACTAATTACACGGGAACTAGTAGCCCAACAGATGACCTCGCCATTCATGACATCATCTTTGATAATGTTCGTGAATATGCTGGTGGACTTCGTCTTACCTTCAATAGGAAGAATGATTCTGTGCCTGGTTATTTGTGAGGTCTCCTTCGGTCAGTTCTCCTACTCGCTAAAGACCAACACAGTAGCGAGTAGGAGAACTGAGAGAAGAGCGGAAAAAAGTTTCGTAAAATTTGAAATCCAGGACTTGTATACCAAAAAAGAAGTAACAAACTCGCAATTACTAGACATTCATTTACAATTGGCAGAACGAGTCCCAACTGATATACTAATGGACATAATTCACCAAATAAATACAGGAAACACGGAAGCAATGGAACAAAAATACAGAAATATCAATAAAAAACTAGACAAACTAACAGGATCAACAAACAGAAAAAGATACGAAAAACACAATTTCCACACTAGATTCATAAACCTAACTAAAGTTAGAATCAATAAAGAAGAGGCTCAATTACTAGAGAAGGGGCTAAAGCACAATATCCAGGCAAATAACAAGAAGAAGGAAATAGAACAAACTATTGTGGACACAGAAGTGGCAATAGCGATGCTACCAAACGAGGAGCAGGATCAGGCCAGATACACCTGCAAACGAATAATAGAGAAGGAAGTCAAATCCAAAAGGAGTCCAAACAAGGTAGGCAAAGCTGTTAGAAATCTTAAACAAAGACTTAAATCTAACAATATTGTAGCAACGAAAGCGGATAAAGGAAATACAACGGTATTAATCAACAAGGATGAGTACATCGAAAAAACGGAACAGTTAATAGTGGATACTAAATGCAGGAGAATGAGGAAAGATCCTACAGACGAATACCAGGCAAAGGTAAAGGAATTAATAAAAAAGGCAACCAAAGTAATAAAACCAGGCATATCATATTCATTAACACTTATGAATCCATCCGCTCCATCTATGACCGCTTTACCGAAGATACATAAGCAAAACACGCCTATGAGACCCATAATTAATTATATATCTGCTCCGAGCTATAGACTATCGAAATACTTAAAAACAATACTGAAAGATACTTTGGACCTAAAGAATAAACACACAATAGCCAACACCACGGAATTAGTTAACAAGATAGGGAGCATACAGATAACAGAAAATACTAAACTAGTCTCATTTGATATAAAAGACTTATATCCATCAATCCCAACAGCAGAGACAATAAACATTCTACATAAAACACTACTCAATAAAACAGAAGACGTGTATTTTTCAATGCAACTCACAAGCACGCTAAAAGCCACATTGGAGCAAAATTACTTCAAATTCAACAATAGCATATATAGGCAAATCAACTGACTAGGAATGGGAAATCCAACATCAGCAATACTCATGGAAGTATTTATGCAAAATTTAGAAGAGAAATACGTAGAGGAGTTAAAAACAAATTTTGGGGTAACATTCTATGCAAGATACGTGGACGATGTTATATGTGTAATAGAAGGAAATATGGAGGAGCAAATTCTGGATCTACTGAACAAACAACACAAAAACATAAAATTTACAATGAAAGTGGAGGAGAACGAAAGGATAAACTACCTAGACCTAACGATTAGGGCAAACAAGAGCTTAAATAGAATTGAATACGAAATATACAGAAAACCAACCGCTACAGATACAATAATACACAATTCATCAAACCATCCTCAATAACATAAGAACGCAGCAATTAGGCAATTAATAACGAGACTTGAACGAATACCCCTAACACGTGAGGCCTATATGAAAGAGTTAGGAATAATATATAACATAGCGGAAAACAACGGATATAAAAAAAGACCTAGTTGACAAGATTAGAAAGGATATCGAGGCAAGTAAGAAACGGAACAGAGAACCGGAACAAGAAAAGAAAACCTGGGCTACCTTTACGTATATGGGAAAATCAACATACAAACTGGGAAAAAATTTTAGAAAACACAACATTAACATAGCATTCCAAACAAGAAACAACTTGGGTAGAATACTACAGAACAGAACAAACGAAACAGACTTCCTAGATAAACAAGGAGTGTTTAACTTGCACATGCCAACACAGTTATATCGGACAAACTGGAAGAAAGATAAAAACAAGATTTCGCGAGCACATGAGAGACTACAACAAGAAACTGAGAGAACCAGGAATAACACCAGAATCGAATTTCGCAAACCACATATTCGACAACAAACGTACACCAGGACATATTAGAAAAACAGTTAAACTATTACATTCACAACATAAAGGACGGCGACTGAACGTATTAGAGAACATGGAAATTTACAAGCAAAAAAATATTTGACGGAAGAATAATAAATGAACAAATAAACACTGCTTGAGACGTAATATTTGAACCGTTAAAATATTTTTACACAAAAGAAAACAATAGTCCAGGCAACGTAGTAGAAAATGAACAAGACAAAAGGATTACCCAGAAACGTACAATTACGGATTATTACCTACGTAGGGATAAAACAACTGATAACTAATAGAGCAGATTATAAACCAAATATTAAACACAAACATAATAGTAAGAGAAACAGGTAGCAGGTAGAGACACACAAAAGCATATAGAGACGAGAGAGAGAGAGAAAGAGCGGAAGAGAGAAATAGGGAGCAGAATACAAAAAGGATCAAGGAAGGAAGTTAGGTATAAAAACGAATTATAAAAGAAACAACGTACAACAGAAAACCGATTTAGTATTCAAAAGAACACTGAAGATGGCACATAGTCGAAACCGGTCTGTTTACAAACCAAATTTGACGTGGGATGACGGAAAATCGTTCCAAATTAATTTTGAACACTTTTATACGACTTGTTATAGAGGTGATCCCATCAAACGAGATCAAAATTAATTCAGGGATACCCTAGGGCTCCAATCTTCCTCCTACCCTATTTATTATCTTTCTTACTGATCTTCTCTGTCAATCTTCCAGCCGTATTTACTCTTTCACAGATCACAGCAGCATTTTTCATTCATACTCATTCAAAAATAGACCATGCTTGTTGGAGATTGTGGCCATGAGACAAAACATGAATGATACACTTGCCGTTTTTCAGTAAGAACATCAATTTGTCGATTTGCCAGTGAACCATACTACGCATTACACAGAAAAAAAAACTATAATTCGTATTCTATTACAAAATTCATAAATTCAAATATTTTTGTTTGCGAAAATGGGACCTACCACAAAATTCGTAAAATTAAATATTAGAATTCGTAAATATTTAATAAGAAAAAATTTCAATTTTTTCTATTAATATTTTGTATTGGAATCAAAGCGAATTCATAATAGGTGGCGTTATCAGCACAGCTGATTGTTCAAGGAACTGCCAAACTTTCCTTAAACATTTTTTGATTTAAATAAATTGAAAATATATTAATGTAAACTTGTTAATTTGTTTTGAGAATTGCTTGAACAAATAAGTTGCTTTGTTGTATCAATTCGCCGATGACTATACCTTATTGATTTATCTTGATTGAAATATATAAAAATCAAACAAAAAATAATAACATTTAAAAACAAATTTAAACACATGTGTGTTAAAATAAAAACCTATAATAATTTTTTCTATGGGATTTCAAAAATATATATATAAGTTTGGTTCGAAAATTTTTGAGAACTAGCTGGCAATTCTGCCAGCCCGTGTGCCGATTTTGATAATTCGTACGTCAATCGATTTGTCTTAATCATGCGAGTGTTACTAAAGAAGGTAGTCAAAATGAACGTAAAATAAACTAGAACGAAAAAACTAAATTTAAAATATCAAAAAAATTGACTGCGTAAAGATGAAAAAGAAAACAAATCCCTAGTGTGGAACATACAGAATGGCGTTTTTTTAAATAAATAAATAACAAATTATTGAACATCTCAGAAAGGTTTTATTTCAAGTACTTTAAAATTTTAAAATAATTTTTCATGTATTTTAGCTTAATGACTGACGATCAAGACAAAAATTTTTGTATTTCTTATCAAAACTTAAAAAAAAACTTATTGTATTGAAATTTCGCCAAGCAAAAAAAAATCGACTACTCTGTCGGGTGTATTGAAGAAACTTTAAAAATAAAGCAACGGGTACACTTTGTGTACGTTCTGATTGAAATTGCCCCATGTACATTTGCTTTTCACTTTAAAGTTTTGTTAATGTTTCCCCTTCGGACAAAACTGTGCACTGTAATATTTAACTCACTGTACCAATTTTATTTAGAAAGACTTGTTAAGACAGATGTTTAAATTCTAGTCGGTGCTTTGCAAACCTTAATTCCCGTCATAAAATTGAAATTTTAATTCATCACCTAATGTCAGGATATTAACATAACGTTTAACTGTTAACAACTTCAACTGTTGTGTATGTTTTATATACATACATATTTTAATATTTGTACGCTGGTTTACGTTCAAAGTAAGAGAACTATGTTTGAATAAGTTTGGGATCACACACTGTAGTGTATACTCAACGGAAGTAACAGCAGCTCTTAATACAGTTGTTTACCTCCAACTTTATATATATTCCTACATAAACTCGTTTGTACGAACGTATGTGGGTGATTCTTATTCTAAACGTATATTTCGTGTGTGTTTTAATTTTTGTTTACCAATGTAACTAAATTATAGAATAGTTTTCGCCTCACGAAATGAATCCTAAAATAAAATTATATATATATATATCGATTTTTTAACATTTTTGTGTATTGAACATTAACATTTGCACTGTTGTTCTGAGAATGATTTTAGCGAAAAAATGCATTACAAAAAATTTTGCATCAGGTTTGAAAGCACTACGCATATTATCTAAAAACCAAAATTTATAATAATCGCAGGACGAAATTAGAAGTTATGTCGACTTTTTAAATTTTGACTTGGGTTCAGATGGAGAAATATAAAATTTGTATCTTTTAATATAATTCCTTAAAAACATTTACACATGTCCAAAACGAAGGCTAACTCTTCTTTGAAATAAGATTAATTTAGACGAACAATATTAAAAGTTATGTCAATTTAAAATAATTATTCTTAGCAAAATATGACCTAGCTAATGCATTCTTCGAAAATATAAGAACCCGCAGCGCCGTAGAAGAAAAATGTTTTCAAAGAAAACCAGAAATTTGTAAACAGATAATGTTCTTTATAAAGTTTCTACCCTTCAGCTGTTTTTAACTCTTTTTAACGCCCTTAAATTTATAGGGTGCTGTTGGCTGAATGGTTAGCTCGTTTGACTACATACCATGAGATCTTGAGGTCAATACTAGTCTCAGGCAAGCCAACAAACATCATGAATTTTTCTGATGTAAATTGCTGTGTTATTGTGTTGCTTGTTATTGGACTGTTAAAATAATGAAGGCATAGCATTGATTACACGCAAAGAAAAAATATGATTCATGCAACCATAATCGAAGACCAACATACTAGGATTGAATATATGGTTGAAAACAACCATATATATAGTTCGAAACAACCATATACATGGTTCAAGCAACCATATGTAAGTTACAAAACAACGATATATGGTTCAAAATGACAATAAATGGTTTGGAATAACCATATATATGGTTAAAAACAACCATATGCATGGTTCAAGCAACCATATATATTGCTCAAAACTACTTTTGTAGCTTTGAGCAATATATATGGTTTGAGCAATATATATGGTCTGAAATAACCATATATATGGTTAAAATTAACCATATAAATGGTTCGAAATAACCATATCTATTGTTCTATATAATCATATATTTATTGTTTTCTTAACCATAAGTTGATTAAAAAATTGACAGGAGCTAAAAAATTTTATTATTTCAATTTAAATCAAAAAATAAATTTTTAAACTGGTCTGTGTGTTGAATCTGAAATAAAAATTAATATCTATTTTCACATAGATACATACATAATTGTTGACACATGTTATATTTATAATCGGGGATGTTCTCAAAAACATTTCGTTGTGAAATCGGCCACTTTCGAAATAGAATCCAACTAAAAAGCTCACTTATTGGAGGTTTTCAGTTGGTTGGTATTTTATCAGAACAAAGCTATGAATGCACTAAATTGTCCGATTAAAGAACACTTTTCTTCGCTTTTGAAATTTTGCTATTTCAAAACTAAATGGTCTTCAGAACATGGCCGAACATTAATTGCCGGAATATATCACTTTTTGTTATTATAATTTTTATTTTAATTTTTTTTATTTTTTCACACCAACCGCTCACAAAAATAAACCAAACGCTGCAGCGCTGTTAAGTAAAACACAAAACTAACAAAAAGCATTCAACAAAGGGATGGAACGAAAATTTTTTTGGAAGCAGAAAGTGTAGAGAAATGTAATTAATATTAAGAATAATATAAGAAAGCAATAAACACCCTGTATACATTTATAGATCATTTGTCTCATTCTACCTTGTCGCTCTATTATATTATATATTTTTAAGTTATGCTTTTTGTACTTCAAAGTCATTCGATATAATACGATTAAAACACAGTCAATAAATAACCAAGAAACTGAACGCATGTTATGTTCCATTATTACAGAGCAACATTATAATACAGAAAGCCATGTCTGTTTTATAATAATAGCTTTATTGCAAACAAAATAGTATAGATAAGAACGATATTTTATTATTATAGAACCTTTCTGTTGTAGAATTTTTAATAAACCATGATTGTAATCACAATTTTTTCAACAATATATATTGTTCAAGCCAACCATGTGTCAATTTTCATGAAAGCTAATAATTTCATGACTAAATGTAAACGTTAGTTTTTTACCTTAAACTAATTAAGGTTCACAGTCATTTAATACAATAATAAGTTATTTGCCACATTCAAAAACTGTGTCGGGAAACATGTCATTGCTGACGCAACTATACCACAACCATATCTCTTCTTTGCGTGTACTTTGGGAGTAGCGGCAGCGATTAATACTAACATACCCTAATGGACGTCACAGCACCCTCCTTCGTCGGTATTGTAGCACAACCTTCGGTGAAGCAAAAAAACTAATAAATGGCTACTCAGCTTAAACAAATTAATGCCTCTTCTTGACACCAGAGGGGCTGCAACCCTGCTCTACAAAAAAATTGCAACGCAGGGTTGTAAATGAACTAAGCTTTCTTTCTCTCTCCAGTTTCACCATCAGTTCTATCTACACACAGAAAAATTTCCATGTAAAATCGTCGAAAACCAGGTTAATTTAACATTTTTCGGTAGCGATTTTGCTTCATAGGCGTTTCATTTTAATTCAACATGATTTACAATAATTTTAAGGAAAGATTTATTCTTTTGAATTAACTATATCTCATGTTGATTTAAAATTGCAGTACAGTTTAATAAAAATGAAGTTGATACACGAAAAATCATGTTGAATCAAAGTCATTTCAAATTTAAACAACCTGCATTTAATATTGAAATAACACTAAGAATCATGTTGAATTATAGTTATATCAAGCTGAAACAGCATGCCTTTAATGTATCTATTCTATTAATTATTTTACTTACGTGATAGGCATCAGATAACTTCGTGTTGTAGCTGGCTGCCCCATCCAACCACTGCAGCCACAACAGCTTCAAACTTTACTTTACCTGTACACTAAATATTACCATCGCACGTAAAATGAATTTCATTTTAATGCAATATCATTTAAATGATTATATAACGTAAAACTTATTTTATTAAAGTTATAGTCTTTTTGATTTAAAATGAAATGTAACATTTATAACAAAGTTGTTTTAACAAAGAAAATTTAAAACCAAAGATATGTAAGGTTAGATTAATAGTTTTTCATTTAAAACTAATATGAAACAATGGTAGTTTTAGACCAGCAACAGTAAATTTTCGCCGACACATGTAAGAATAAACAACAACAAGTCACACAACTATGCACAGCAGTGAACTGTAGCAATGAACAAAGCAAATAAACACTAACACACTTAAACGACAAATTATTTCATGTTAATTTAATATGATTTCAAATCACAATTGCGTCATGCTAATTTTACATTCCATTTTTTCTGTGTGTACACTACCCCTTTCCAAAGGAAGTTAACACATTAACTAATTAGCTGGTAGGCATTAAAATAAAAAATATATTTTATTTTAAAATATTTTTTTAAGTAACGCTCAATACATTTTAATAAGAATTTAATTTCAGAACACACACTTTATTTTGAATTCAATACAATTCATATGTATCATTTTTGATGTATTTTAACATAAGCTCCTAAGATATTCAATAAAAAATTTCATTTATATTAAAAAAATATGGATAAAACTCAATATATTTTTTTGGATACAAACGATGATTGATTGATGAAATTTGTTGCTATATAATACTGAGTGAAAAAGCGTAACGCTCAGCACACAATACTGCGGACAACAACCATTAAAATAACATTATAATTTGAACTACTTTTCAAAAAGTTGATACGTGAAATAACAGAAACAAATGCAAATATTCTAAAACCATTATAAATTTAATATCGTTTTTGGAAAAATTCCTAGTTTCTTAATGCGAAAAATCACCAGCACCCATAAGGGATACACACAGAAAAAAAAGAAAGGTAAAATCAACATGACGCAATTGTGATTTGAAATCATATTACTCTTACCGTTAATTTATCGTTTAAGTGTGTTCGTGTTTATTTGCTTTGTTCATTGCTACAATTCACTGCTGTACTTAGTTGTGTGAGTTGTTGTTGTTTATTCCTATATGTGGCAGTTATGTAGACGACAAAAAACGAACTCCCAGCACACATTTGCTGCTGCTGGCTTAAAATTACAAAAAAAATTTAAATCATATTAATTTGATATGAAAAATTATTAATATAACCTTAAATCTCTTTGCTTTAAAAATTTTCACTGTTAAAACAACTTTGTTGAAATCGTTACATTTGATTTAAATCAACATAATTATAACTTTAATTTCAAATAAGTTTTATGTTGAATAATCATTTAAATCATGTTGAATTAAAGTTAAATTCATTTTACATACGATGGGTACTTACTAACAGCCAAATTTATAAAAAAATTCTTATTTTAGGTTTATGACACAATTGTTATTGAACAGTATCACGCTAAAAACTGTTTAATATAAAATTGCATTCATAAACACTACAATAGACATTGTGTGTTTTAAGGAAATTTAGATTTCGATACTGGCAACACCACCATGTTTTGTAGTTAGTGTTGCAATAAAAAGAATATGATTTCATCCGGATATTGAAATAAACGAATAGCTTTTTATTGTTTTCGTGTAAGTTAAGATTTTTTGAACTCTATTTATAATATATTTCTCAACTTACTTAACACAAGTTTTGTATGAAGTAAAAGCAAAAAAGAGAAATGATTACAAAAGAGTTCACACGAATCTTAATCATGTATGAAAAAGGTACTCGAATAACAAGCCTATTTTCATTTGTGTTGATTGTTTCTACATCACTAACATTTCTTTTTGCTTTTATGTGTTTTGATGGTATTTTTTTGCTAATTTTGTTGCGAATTTTGTTTAACTTAAATAATTAAGTGACATATTCTATAAAATTAAAAAAAAAAATACGTAAACGCTTATAGCCAAGACTTCAAGCTTTAATTTAAAGTATCATGTATTCCTGTGTGCTAAGTTTGCAAAGATATTTGAAGTTGAAATTGATATATCGATGATATGAATTTATTGAAGGTTTATAGTAGGTGCATACCATCTTTTAACCTATTTTAAAATTTTTATGTAATATACATTTTTGAATGCAATTTTATGAAATTTTGCTTAAAAGTAGTTTGTTGCCCTGTTTTAAATATTTATGAATATGGCTGTAAGTGTATAGCTAAAGTAAAGTTTGAAGCTGTTGTGGCTGCAGTGGTTAGCACGCGGACGATCATGCAAGTGACACGAGTTGAAATCTTGGCTGGGGCAGACAACTACAACACAAAGTTTTCTAATGCCTATTTTAATAACAATCACGTTAGTAAAATAGCTACATTAAAGTCATGTTGTTTCAGCTTGATGTAACTATAATTCAACATGATTCTTAGTGTTGTTTTAATATCAAAATAATATTGTTTTAACTTGAAATAAGATTGATTCAACATGATTCTTGGTGTTGTTTGAATATTAAATTCACGTTGTTTCAACTGAAAATAACTTTGATTTAACATGATTTTTCGTATTATTTCAGTATCAACGTCATTTTGATTAAACTTTACTGCAATATTAAATCAAGATGAAATATAGTTAATTCAAAAGAATAAATTTCAGGGACCCGAAATAACTGTTTTTTTAGTATCCAATTGGTCACGGAAAAACAAGCCACAAATATATCGGTCCTTTAATAACAATTATAAAACAACCCAACAAATATTACTCCTTCCATAACTATTAAAAACTATTTTTTGTAGGTCCTCTTATAACAGCTATAAAAAACTTTTATATTTTAGGTCTTTAAATAACGGCTATGAAAATTTTTATATTTTAGGTCTTTTCGAGACTATTATACAAGATTTTTTTCGATCTTCTTATCTATCATATACAGGCGTACTTATATAAAGGAGTAACAAAGATTATATCTGCGGATCTAAGTATCATGGGTGAACAAGAAGCCAAAAGTCGCAAAACATCACTTTTATCGTAAAAAGAGAGAAAATTCGCAAAAAAATGCAAAATTGCAAACATTAATTGAACATCCTTAAAGTTGTAAGGAATGCCAAAACTTGGGAAAAATCGCGAGAACAACGAAAATTTGCAAAGCCTTGCCAAGATCAAAAACATATCAGAGTTCGATATTGATTAAAAATCGGTAGAAGTGTAAAAAAGGCAAGAACTATTAAGAAAACACTTTTATCACACAAAGAGAAAATTCGCGAAAAAAAATGCAAAACTACAAACAGGCTCTAACATTAATTTAACATCCTTAAAGTTGTAAGGAATGCTAAAAACTTGGAAAAAATCGCGAAAATAACGAAAATTCACGATATATTGCAAACCAGATCTAAAATTGATTAAGCATCGCTTGTTTGCAATTTAGAAGTTTTTAGCGCATTTTCGATATTTTTGCGATAGAAGTGATTTTTTTTTGTCACTTTTTTTGCATTTTTTTCAGTTTCACCGATTTTTAAAAAATATCTTTTTCATGTGTTTTGGAATTTTCGTCATTTTCACAATTTTTTCGAGCTTTTGGTATTCCTTACAACTATAGCGATGTTAAATCAATTTTAGAGTTTGTGTGCATATTTTCGCGAATTTTCGGGATAGAGGTGATGTTTCACGATTTTTGGCTTCTGATGTAACTATTTTATATAATTATATGTATGTATGTGTAGATAGATAAGAAGACCGTAAAAAACAAAAATCTTATATAAAAATCCCGCGAAGATCTAAAAAAATAAAAATTTTTCATAACTGTTTAAAGACCTAAAAAATAAAAATCATTTCTAAAGAGCTCAAGAAGACATAAAAAATAAAATTTTTTTATTAATATGATTATTTCGAACGCAATTGCTTTGTGAATCTAAATTGATTATTAGGCTAAGGTTCGTAACGTTATATTCAGAAAGAATTGGGTATGATTAATATTCCAAGGAACAAGGGAAAAATTAACATCAACTTAATAATCAATTTAGATTCACAAAGCAATTACGTTCAAAATAATCATATTAATAAACAATTAGCTACTGGCTTGAGCTTTTCACATGTTTACATGTTCATATATACTTAAGTATAAAATCAAACCAAAAAAGTTTGTCTTGAGTAGAACAAAAATCAGAAAAATGGGAATGAAGAAAAATAAACCGATGGCAACGCTGGGAAAGTGCACTTTAATATCAGCTTGAGAGTGACTTAATTCTCGTATTCAATTTTCACGAAAAAGTTGTATATATAAGAATTAAAATCACATTCAACAGAGCCACCTGACAAGTGGTGATAGCAAATACACGTGAGCACTGACGATGGAAGTGTAGCAGCTTCCGAAAGTGACACTACTCTGTTCTGCTGAGTACGTTGAAAAATTAAGTTGATGTTAATTTTTCCCTTGTTCCTTGAAATATTAATCATACCCAATTCTTTCTGAATATAACGTTACGAACCTTAGCCTAATAATCAATTTAGATTCAAAAATTGTTTATTACTGTTATTTAAAGACCTAAAAAATAAAAATCAATTATAACTGTAATAAGAAGACCTGAAAAATAAAAAGCTTTCATAACTGTTATTTAAAGACCTAAAAAATAAAAATTTTTCATAACTGTTATTTAACGACCTAATAAGTAAAAGTCTTTCATAACTGTTATAAGAAGACTAAAAAATGTGTGCTCATTTTTAATTGTTATTTAGGGAGCGCTTTTTTTAAAAGCTTGTAATAATAATTATTTTACGATTTTTTCAAAAATAGGTTATAACTGTTATGTCCCTGATAAACGCATATGAAGCAAAATCACTACCAAAAAATGTTTTCGACGATTTTACATTGAAATTTTTCTGTGTGTACGTTATTATGCATGACGAGAGTGTAAAAGTATTTTCATTCTTCGTTTTTATAATCTATTTATAATCTTTTAAATCATGCTAAAGGAGTTTTAATCTTAAAAAGTATGCAGTATTTACAGTTATTGAATTATTGAACTTTCACTGGCAGTGTCCTCTAGGGGGAAAAGAACTCTGATGGGAATACTGTGGTGGTCTTGAAACATCAAAATTGTTCTTGGATTGTTCAATATTTACATGTTTTAGAATTTCTTTCTAAAATAAACATAATGTAATCGAAAGATTAAACTGAAAACGAAATTAAGCCAAACTAATTAAATAACTTTGGATAAAAACTATACAGTTCGACTAAACTCATTACTCATTAATGCTTTTATTATATGAAATATTTTCCTGTATATTCAAGGGACACGAAAAAAGCAATTGAAATGAGAATTAGCCGTATATGCTTATATATTATGCATATGGTCATAGTCTAATACTTGCAACAACTTTCATGTATGAATATATTTGTTACATTATACAAGGGCTTCAACAATAATAAAACAAACAATTTTTTAAGTTACTCTCATATTACCACAAACTTTTAATTTTTTACAAAATTTTGCTAAACCCTAGAGGTTTAACACTCGGTTTTGTTTTATATAAATTAATTTTTCATATACGCCACTTAATGTGTATCTTTAGGGCTAGTTTTTTTTAACATGCTCATGACAAGTGTGTGTTAAGAGCTAAAATAATTAAAAGTGCGATGAAAAAACTGAAAGTTTTCAATAAGATTTATTTCATAATAGATTTTTTAAATTTCTATAGATACGTTATTATTATTTGAACTGAAAATGTGTATAAGTCGGAAGTTATTATTATTTGGCTTAAGTTCACAATAATTGAATTAATGTAAATTCAAATTATTTTTAAGAGTGGAATATTAGAATATCTAATCAGACTAGTAGAACAGACTAGTACTACTAATTTCGACAGCCCCTACCCTGTCATCATCAGCGTTCTTTGTTCACTTTTACCACGTTTGATCATGGGTACTAGTGTTAATGGAACATCAGCTATTTAAACAAATTTTATGAGGAAATAGTATATGAGTTATCCTGTTCCTTTTTATTAATATGGTGAGCCGAACAAATTTCACCTTCTGATTCTTTATTCCAATTTTTCCAACTCCTATTTTTATTTTTGGCTTTGCTTGTACGTAAGCTCCGCCCACGATAAATCAAGCTATTGTGGTTGTGTATGTTTTTAAACAGGTTTCTTTATGTCATACTTTGGATTCTGATTTTCAGTAGGGCCCTAAGAGAAAGAAAATCATAAAATGTTTAGGTCTTATAGAGTTAACTTAAGACTACAAGATATAATTTGTAAAAGGTTTATTGATGATAGTATGCAAGGATATGGAAGGCTTTTTTGAAGCCAACTTTTTTTGTTCAAGGCAAATGCAGAAAACATTTTTATATTTTACAAAGCCTTCCCTCTTATTTGGTACTATTATTGCTAAAAAGCTTTACATATTATTATAAAAACAAAAATTAAATCAGCATTCTCAAAATATGTAAAGTCGTTTAAAATGGATAAAATATGATAGATTAATTGATAAATAGTGCCTTTTCTGCCAAGGATATGGAAGAATAGTTCAAGATCAACTGAACAAAAATTTAAAAGATGTCCTTGGAAACAATTTTTCTATTATTTCCTTAAACATTTTTATTTGAATGTTTTGCAAAATATATAAAAATATATATAAAATTTAAAATGTACACACATTTTACGATTTTATCACTCTCGGCTCAAAATTAGTAGTTATTTATATAAATTAATATTTCTACATACATACAGCAGCTCACATGTACTTCTGTAGATGTCGGGCTTGAATTTATCATTGTCCTTTCAGCCTTTTCTAGACTAAATCAGAAATTAGTTTATGATAAAACAGACAAGTTTCTTCAAAATTCAATTTAGCTTTAAATTAAATTTCTAAGAAAATCGAACTACACACGTGCTCTTGATATATACTCGTATTTGCAAAAAGTTTGATTTGCAATTAGTTTTTCTTCCAGCAGGAAAAATGAAATTCTCTGTTGATTTCTTTATGATTTGAAATAAAAAAAAAACAATTTGTTTTTAATTTTCTTTTTTTTTTGCAGAAAAATTTATTACATCGTCAACTTGTCAAAACACTCAAACTAATCGCAAAATACTGTTTCATTGATAAATTACTCGAGCATGTCAACTACAGCAACGTGCTGCAATCACAACATCACTATATAAATATAAAAGCAACAGAAAAAGCTGCAATAGTAACAAAAATTAAAGTAAAAAATATAAGCATGGATTGCAACAGCGCACGTTGGGGCAGAACTGGTCGAAAATGGTGCCTAATTTAGGGAAGGACCTAGCCGTGTTTCTTCAGCTTTTATCTGAATTAAATAGTTGCTAGAAGATAAAAAATAACTTTTTGAATTATACAATTTTTTTATGGCATATATATAACTGTTTTTCCATTGGTCTCTCATGTGAAACTTGCGCTTTAAGCACATGTCCAAGTTTGAAAGATAATTTCACAAATTTAGTCATATGAGAATATCTGGTCTCCAAAAAGAATCTTTCCAGCAAAAACTGGGTAATGTGTTGTCATTACCAAACAATATACTTTTCAACCACAATCTACATACCGTCTGAATTACTTTACAGTAGTTGATCAGAGTAGTTGATAGAGTAGTAATGTGTCTGCTTATCATACAGACGATAAGCAGTTCAACCACTGGGGAAGCAAGATCGACTTTATTTAATTGTGTTCATGTTTATGAAAACAAGTTCGTAACAAAATAGTTGTGCAGTAGGCTAGTGAGCAAAACACTTAGCATAAAAGAACACAATAACTGAAAACTGTATTAGTTCAATGCCTATCAGAGGCATTGGTAAGTAATTGCCTACAATGACATTGCCATGTTAAAGCAATTGTTCAAGTGCCAAAGTAGAAGTAGTGAAGGGTAATTTTATTAGCATTTTAACTTATTGCTTTGCCATCAAAGTTTTTGGTTGGGTTACTAAATTTTTGTGGAATTGTACCATTGTTTCACTTGCCTCCCATAAAAACTTCTTTCCGGAACAGGACCTTCACGGTAGTAAATTTATTAATTATATGGTCACCTGAACTTAATTTTGGATAATAGTGTCGCAATAGCTAGAAACCATAATAAATCGTGGATCCATGTATAGTAAACTAAATGCGGATCAAAGAAATTGTAGAAAATAGTATGATTCATTTAAAAGTTTTCAAAAGGTTATGCATAATTACTTTTTTATTTCTTTTTTTTTGCTTTCATAGTACCTTTCATGAATTTTTTTTTATTTGCTCTATTCGTTATCTTTTCGCTAGAATTATCTTGGCTGGTATAATTACCATTAAAGTTGTATCTTTCATTCTTAACATTTTCTTCACTAGAGTATTCGTTCTGAGCGTTAATTGAAAAATAAGCAAATTTAGCGCAGACTGTGAAACTTCAGTTCTTTTCTTATTTTTTGCTCGCACTTGAAATAAAAGAATATTTTCTAAGAGAAAGCCTGTTAAAGAGATCATCATTCAATTTTATTTTGCAACATCTTCAAGAAAATTCTAGTCTTTTCTTCTTGATCGCTGGATTTCCTCGGAAAGCTGATCAATTGGCAGAAGTGTATGCTTAACTATTTGCGTGCCAAGAATAACAAATTAGTGCACCGTAAGATCATTATAATATCCCAGCAAAAAGTTTGCTTACTGATAGGCCAGAAATTATATGAGGATTTAAGTCGTAACTACTTAAAATTTGAATTGATAGCTATTTATTATGTTTTTTTTTTGAGAAGTTCAAAAATACCGGGTATTCCTTAGAAATATATTTACATTGTCACAGTAATTAACTAGTTATTATTCGGCTTACTTGAAGCTAAAAAATATGTAGTCAAAAAAACAAATTAAAATTAAAAAAAAATTATACATATTATTTCTATTTTGTCACACTTTGTTTTTTTTTTGTACCCAGCTGGGATACGAGCCAGTGCTCATACAGATTTGAAGACAAGTACTTTACTCATTCAGCTATTGTTGACTTCTAAGTTTAAGCGACAAAAATTAGTTTTCGTTGTAGCTCGGCTTGTATATTATATATTGGTAGCCTCTGGTAGTCGGCTAAATACGATGCACAAACTACTGTGTAACGAACATACTGATGATTCGGAGATTCGGAGGTTCGGGCGTTCGGCGAAAAGCGATTTATATGCAAAAACTACTGTGTAATGAACACACGAAAGATTTGGAAGTTCGGCTACTCGGCTAAATACAATATACGAATACACGAAAGATTCGGAGGTTTGTGCAGTCGGCTAAATATGATTACTAACTACTGTGTAACGAACATACGAAAGATTCGGAGGTTCGGGTGCTCGGCTAAATACAATATACGAATACACGAAATATTTGGAGGTTCGTTCAGTCGGCTAAATACGATGTCGATGTACTAACTACTGTGTAACGAACACACGAAAGATTCGGAGATTCGGGTGTTAGGCTAAATACAATATACCAATACGTGAGATTCGGAGATTTGTGCAGTCGGCTAAGTACTGTTTACATGCACTAGCTACTGTGTAAAGAACATACCAAATATTTGGAGGTTCGGGTATGCGGCTAAATATAATATACGAATACACGAAAGATTAGGAAGTTCATGCAGTCGTCTAAATGCGATTTACATGCACTAGCTACTATGTAACGAACACACTAAGGATTCGCTGATTTGGGTGTTCGGTTGAATACATTATATGAATACATGAGATTCGGAGGCTCGTGAGGTCGGCTAGATACGATTTACATGCAATAACTTTATGTAACGAACACACGAAAGATTCGGAGTTTCGGGTGTTCGGCTAAATACAATATACGAATACATTTTTGTTATTTCCGAGGCAAGTTTTGCATGTTTTAAAAAACCTCTTATCGTATTGCCATCATTGTAGTTACCACAGCCTGGTTTTGGCTGGTCAATAATTAATTCGGTTGTATCCTTAAATTCTTTTTGAATACGGGATTTTGTTTTAGCTACAACTTTCTTTCCTTCCTCCGACCTATCTTGCCACATTTTTCATTGAAATTGTCCTGAACATAATTAAATTGTTTGCTTGTTGCATTATATATGTAACAAATTTCGTCAATTCTTCGTTATTTAGAATATAAGTTGTGTGTTTGTGAAGCAATGTTAAGCCTTCTGCAGTATGGTCTACAGGGCCTGGAAGGGTAACTTGTGCCGAAGTTTCCGATATATTTATACTTACTTAAATACAATTATATTTAAGATATCACAGCTAAAATTAAATTTTGCTTTGCAATTGATATATAACAATATATAGTATGTAATAAATTGCTAGACCATTTAAAGGATTTAATTTTAACAGAAAAAGTAATTTTTTAATATTAACAAAATTTACACTAAAAGAAAAAAATATTTAAAGACTGCTATAATTCTGCACATTACTGTAAATATGTTCTGTATAAACTATGTACATGTTTCTTCACTATTCTGCACGTTTTATTTCGCAGTATTAAAGGATATAATATAAGCTAATTTTGAAAAAAGTATTAAGACTAACAACCGCTTATATTTTTAGTTCTATCCCATTTGATCTGAAAAATAACCTATTTTTAGAGCACTTTAAAAAAAAATTCTAAAAATTTTACAAATACACACTTAAATACCTGAAGCTGATGGTGCCATTTGAAATTTATAATTGAAGGCAAAGTGAAATAAAAGGCCTACTTAATATAATTATATACTATACCTTGCATTTGTCCGATTTTTTCAAAAATGCAAAAAAAAAAATATTCTCTTTTGACAGTGCAATACAAAAAGCCGTTTGACATTTTATAATGATGTTTACGGCTAGTGATATATAATTTTGTCTATTTTTATCCGGTAATAAATTTTAATTAAGAAACTTAATAGTAAAATTTCAATTAAGAGCCACTTTCGGTACGTTTTGCCCCAACGTGCAGCGTTTCAGTTGCAAGTGCCACATGTAAGAAGAAAATATATAAAAAAAATTTAATTTCTATGAAGTCTAACAGGATGATAATGACGTAGAAGAACACGCGTAGAAAAAAAATATTTAACATATGAACTAGTATGTTGTCTTAAGGAAATTTATATTTTAACGTTCGTACTTTGCTATACGTTTAAAACATTTACAAGCGTTGCTTTGACACATGTTTTGTGAAGAAGAAAATAGCTAAATACTGCGAATTATTTTACAATAGAGAAAAAGTTTTTACAAATTCATCAGCAACAGAACTCGGAAGTATTTTGTTCTTAATTAAAATTATATTACTTCAGAACCTCTCTTTAATTATTATAACAGTACACTTAGAATATTTTTGCAGTATATGATTGTTGCTTGCTTAACAAAATCTTCTACTTTTAAAAAATTTCTAGTTTGTGGCTTATTTTATACATAGTTAAAAAACCGATATAAAAGAGTAAAAGGAAGTAAAAGGGAGTAATCAGCTACGGTGCACTGTGGTGCAAATAATAAAAGAAGTATGGAAGTTTTGAACTACTGCATGTATTTGCTTAAAAATTTAAATGCTTATAGAGAAGGAGTCAAATCTTTGCGATGGAGATATGGCTGTTAAGAGAGCGCTACCTCGGGTGTGAACAACTTTCTGCGGGTTGTAACTTCCTTAAACGCTGACCGATTTGTTACATTTTAAGCACGTTAGATTTTTATAGTTTAGGAGATATTTCACTTCGAAATGAAAATTGTTGATATCTTGCTTCGAGTTTTTATGGTATTTATGGGTTTTCTTTAGTAAGCATCTGATGTTAATTTCAAGCACACCATTTAATTGTTGATAAAAGCCTAGGTACACACACAGAAAAAAAAACTTTCATATATCGTAATCCGTTAAGTTGAAAAAAAGTTTAAACTCAAAACTTAAAATTTTTACTAAAAAAAATTTTAGTTTTTGACAAAAGTGCTTTCTTAACTTCTGAAATTATCAAAACATTTGTTAGTTTTTGTTAGATTTTGCTTTTACACACTTTATGGATATGTTCAGCGCAATTTTTTTCTTTCATTTTGGACATGCAGCCCTTATTTGGCAGTGGTCGAAAATGATCAATTTTCTAAATAATTATTGGGCTTATGAGCTTGTAAAAAACTTTGCACAGGACGTGTCAGAAATCCGTGAACTACATTTTATTTAGTAGATTGTTGAAATTGCTGGTGCATCAACCAAATTGAGACATCCTGGCTATAAATATAAGGTCGCTAGGTCTAAATGAGTGGAAAAAAACCAAATTTCGGGAAGACAGCTACCGCCTTGATACCTCCGAATATTTTCATTCCTAATGAATATTTTCATTCCTAAAGAGATTTTTGGCAAAGCAGAAAATCATTATTCAGCGAAGCAACCCATAAACCCGACCGAAGGCTATATAGACATAAAATCTTTACTCTACGAAGCCAGATCAGCACCAAGACAAAGTCCCGTCTTTGATTGGAAAATTAGTTCGGAGGCGAATCATGGAGAACCAACAACAAAATGATGGGCTAAAACGGTTATAATGAAAATGGTATTGACTCCACAATTCCCAAAAAAGTAGCTTTTTTAACAATTCGCCGATAAGTATACCTTATAGATCTACCTTGGACGCTCCTGCGTAAATGTGAAAAAATTTTTGTTTCATTTAAATTTTTTCATATGAAAATTTGACATTTGTTTACATGTTTTTCACATGTTTCACAGAACGAGAAACGATACTAGATATTTCATTCTTTTTAAGAAATGGATTATCATTTAATTCTCCCCTCCATGATTTGAAACCAGTACATTGTCCGTGACATAGCGTGTCACGAGCCATAATTTTGTTCTAACATTTGACAAACTTCATACATAAAAATATCAGAAAAATATTAGTTTTGACAAGACGAATCAATGGCTCGTGAAGACGCTATGTTAAGTTTATAAAACCTAAACACTTTTATATACATATTAATTAAAAATAAATAATTTCCAACGCGTTATAATTTTGTTTCAAATTCGATTTTTTTTAAGTAATTTTTTGGACTTTTAAAATTTAGTTTAGGCTTGCTACTAATTTAGGTTTGTTACTAATTTTTTATTTATGTATTATAGCACTTTAATATTTTTTTTTAATTTTTATGAAATACAACTTATTCAGGCCTGTTCTGTATTCCATGTGCAATGAAAATTTTCAGAATTGTCACAGCATTTTTTCCATATACATTACTTAACAACAGCAGTGCTTTGATACCTCCGAATATTTTCATTCCTAATGGAATACAAAACAGGTCTGATTATGTTTGAAAACGTTTTTAATTTTGTTAACAATTTTAAAAGTTTAAATAGTCCTCTATTATATTTAATACACTAGAAACGAAGTATGAAAATTCCCTTAACTATTTTTAATTATTTATTATAATGAAGAAAAATATCTTTTAATTTTAATTAACTCCATACAGCCTTGTACTCCTTAAGGATATTTGTTTTATGCGCAATAAAAAAACAGAAACAATTTAAGAATATTTCACATACTTTAGTTAACCATTAAACTTTAATAAGGCAATTAATCATTAATTATTCAGATATCTCTCGAGTGAAAATAGCTGAAGGTGTTTGCCAAGAAAACCAATTAATTAGATATGCGATTTGATATGCTGCCAACATATAACGTTTTCACTACAATATTTTACCACCACTTCGAATCCAAACGATAGCAAAGAGAAAAAAAGATGTATGGCGAAAAAAACAGAAGACAAATAAATAAACGACAAAAAACATTAAATAATACCCAACGAACAATAAAGATTCTACTTAATACACAAAAATGAAAATAATTAAAAGACTTCTGAATTATGAGGATTTTCACAGCTCTCACAATTTCTAAGACTGACATGTCATGTGTTTCCATTACATCTAGTTTCAAAAATTTTTTAAAACTCTTTTATTCACAAATCGAATGTATTCGAAGAGGAGTGAAAGAGGCACAAATAACACAAAATTATACAGAAGGGAACTTAACAAAGGGCAAAAAAGTTAGGACAGAATTAAATTTTTGGTGTGATGAACTCCATTCGTATCTAAATCAAGTCGCTAAAATTTTTTTAAATACGACAATTATCTATAAATAGGCTAAAGAAAATCAAACTGTCGACTGATTGGAAACGAGTTTCTGATGCTTTAAACATCTCTCCCGAAAATTTTTGAAAACGGCTTAAGCGGTTAAGGCTTATGTCCACAGATGTAATGATTTTTTTTTTTGTACATCAACATACTTTTTGTCTAAACCAACAGTTTTTTTATATTTTTGAGTTTTAATTAATAATTTAACTGAAGCTAATAATAATGTCGGCTGCTTTTTTTAATACATATATCAGACAATATATTATTATCTATAAAATTTTTTTAAAAGATCCATAAAGCATTTGAGTAGTCCACTTGCAAACACCGCTATGTTAATATATCGAAATTTGTAGAAAATCGATTAAAACTTTTTATTTTTTTCAACTTAGCGGTGTTTGCAAGTGGACTCATTTGCACTATAAAAATATAAAAAAAATACTGGGTATTACCGGAACTACTTTAAAACCCTGCTGGTTTCTAGATCGTGCAACGTATTAATTCACTTAACAATCTTTAGGACATGGGACTTTCTTAAGAGGTGCACTTTATGCGGAAAGTTTCTGATTGTCATGCACTTGGGAGTGTCCAGAAACAATTCCTTTATGGGACTGTCCAAGGAGCTCACTACTTCCGGTCTTTAGCCTAGTATGTCCCGGGCAATGGTTTAATCGGTTTCCACCGAAAACTAGCTAGAGTGAGAAGGCGAACTGTCATGTAGCCTGAATGGTCATGTTTGACGTCTCAGGTAAGTAGGCATTTAATCATACTTGCTGAAGCATGACTGCAACGTGGGATTGGACACGCGAATAGCAGGCCTATCACCAATCTAGGAAACGGCGGGCTCGCAATCCACCTTTCCGAAATTCCAATTGCCAACGAATCTCTAAATCAACAGCCTCTAAGTTATAACCTCAAACCTTTGATGACGACCTTTGCATATCGAAAACGGACTATGATTGGATACTGGAATATAAGAACTCTGAGAGACAGCGACAACATCAATGACTGCTTAAATTCTAAATATCTGCTGGTTGAGCGTGAAATGAGAAGATACAGCCTTGCTATTCTCGGACTAAGTGAAACTAGATGGACAGGCTCTGGTGAGTTTTTGTCCCCAACCTCCCTGACAGCTTTGCTTTTTTCTGGGAAGGATGCCGGAAACAGTCACGATTCTGGCGTCGGTCGAAAAAGCCTAATTGATTGGCAACCAATGTCAGACAGATTGTTGGTTGCCCGGTTTGCTTCCAAAGTGAGGAACATAACAATCATACAATGCTATGCCCCGACTGAAGGAGACAATGAAAATGACAAAGATAACTTTTACGGTCAACTAAATTTAACTTTTGACTCTATTCCACGAAGAGATATTATAATTGTGATGGGTGATATGAATGCCAAAGTTGGTAGTGATAATGAGTCGCTGGAACACGTTATGGGCGGGCACGGCATTGGCAACAGAAACGACAATGGGGAACGTTTTATAGACTTTTGTAATGCCAGAAAACTTATGATTGGTGGCACACTTTTTCAACATAAGACGTGCCATAAAACAACTTGGCTATCACCTGATAGACACAACACCGCGAATCAAATAGACCACTGCGCTATAAGTCACCGCTTCAGGAAATGTCTGTTGGATGTGCGTAATAAGAGAGGAGCTGATATAGGCCAATCCCGTGATCATTACTTGGTTGTTGCCAAAATACGTCTACGCACTGCTGCAATTAATAAAAAGGCGAGTACTTTGCGCCCTAAGAAATACAATATTGAAAGCCTCAAAAACTTTTCTGTCAGGAGAAACTTCACCACGCAACTTCGGGAAGCAATGTCAACAACACCAAATGATCCAGCAGCGTCGATCAACGGTATTGTCGTTGTTAAGCGAAATAAAAACTCCGGCAGATTTTCTAGATTTGCAGCGTTTTTATTCTATAAAAAAAATATAATTTTTAACAATTGAAAAATAATAAAATAAACAGAAAACTTACCAAATATTTTCTTTCCAACGACAATCAAATTGAAATTATAAATGATCGACATAAAAAAGAAAGTACATACATATAAATGTATTTAAAACAAAGGTTACAAATAATTTTAAAATAACAAAAAATTAACAATTAAACAAGTAGTAATCATCAACATCCTATCCCCCGTAAATCGCCTTAGATTTACTCTGTATCTAGGATTGCCAATTTTGACAAAGGTCTTTTTAAAACATTTTCTGAAGTTATAACGTCTGCTGAGCGAGCTATTCCATCTATTCCATAATAAAGTTGAGTTATTCTTCCAATTTTCCACTTCGATCTTGCAACATTAGCATCACATATGTAAACTATACTTCCAATAGTAACTGGATTTGAAGGAAAGCACCATTTTGTTCTTCTTGTTAGATCTGGAAAATACTCTTGTATCCACCTTTTTCACCAAAAATCTCTTAAAGTTCTTAAAATTCGCCATTGTTTTCGGACACATAGTTTTTTGGGATCATAGACAGATGGAGTTTGTATTGAATTAGTACATCCTAGCAGAAAATGGTTCGAAGTAAGAGGTTCAGAGTCATCAATTGTAATTGGTATATGTGTTAGTGGTCTACTATTTACTATATTTTCTGCTTCAATAAGCAACCCTTGAAATGTTTCCAGTTGTAATATATTCTGGTTCATTGTTAAACTGAACACCTTATTTACAGACTGTATCAATCTCTCCCATGCTTCACCCTCACTTGGATTTAGAGGTGTATTAAAAATCCACTTAATTCCGAGGGATGCGACCTTGCATGACTCTATTTCGTGATCAATAAAATCAAGTTCATCTTTTAGTTCTTTTTTAATTCCGACAAAGTTTTTTCCATTATCGCTTCTAATTTGCTTTGGGACTCCGCGCCGATTAATAAAATTACGAAGATCAATTAAAAACGCATCAGTTGAAGAATTCGAAACAATCTCTAAATGCACCGCTCTTGTAGATAAACATGTAAGCAAGGCCACCCAACGTTTCTCTTGTTTTCTTTTTAAGGCTATAATAAATGGCCCAAATAAATCCACTCCACTGTACGTAAAAGGTTGAACAAAAGGAGTGACGCGGTCAACTGGTAAAACTCCCATTTGAGGTGTAACTGGACTCACTTTTCTATTTTTGCAGAACTGACATTTCCTTTCGACAGATTTTAATAAACTTCTTAACGATATAATCCAAAACTTTTGTCTTATTTCAGTTATAACAGTAGCGCTATTTATGTGATGGAACTTACGGTGAAAGTAGTCGACTATTAACCTTGATAGCAAATGATCTTTACTAAGAATGATGGGCCGTCGTACAGAAATAGGTAGAAATTCGGCGTTTTCAATACGTCCTGAAACTCTTATGATTTTATTGTCTAAGAAGGGGTTGAGTGACTTTAACGAAGTTTCTTTTGAAACTGATTTACCATTTTTAAGGTCAATATATTCGCGTTGAAACATTTCGGCTTGTGACAATTGTATTAAAAACATTTCGGCCTTATTTTCTTCGTCATAAGTTAGCTCTCCACTAAGTATTTGTTTACAATCTATATTTCTTTTTACGTTTATCGAAATCGAAAAATCCACGCCATAGTTCGTTTATATTTGCTCCACTTAGAAAATCGTTTAATGTCGAGATGAACTGGACTAACGTGCATTATAGTCATAGTTATGTAATTGGAACGTAATTCATCATTGGATTTGTTTTGAGAATCATTTATATTACCTTCGCTTGGCCATCTTGTAAAAGAAACTCTGGACCAAACGTCCAACGTCCACTTGGATTATATCTTGGAGGTATTTTTGCCCGAGTTGCTTCATCCGCAGGATTATTTTTGCCCGACAGCCAACGCCATTGTTGAACACTGCTTGATTCAAGTATTTCTGATACTCTGTTGGCTACATACTATTTATATTTACGATGATGCGATCGAATCCAAAGAATTACAGAATTTGAATCACTCCAGAAAACAACTTTAGAAATTTTGATCGTATGATTTTTTCCAATATATTTTTTAGACGCACACCCATCACCGCGGCTTGCAATTCCAATTTTGGTATTGTGTGGTAACGAGTAGGTGCACAAGAAGTTTTACCCATTTCAAATACGACTTTAACTTGTTCATCAATTTTTATTATAAAGTAAGACAAAGCAGATAGTGCATCTTCACTAGCATCCACAAATGTATGTAAGTCGACATCTGCATACTCGAACTTTTTCATATAACACCTATTGATTTTGAAGCTTTCAATTGTAGGTAGCTTTTCCATCCACGATTTCCATATTTTATTCAGCTGTTCAGGGAGTTTTTCGTCCCAATCACTCTCAGATTTCCATATTTTTTGCATTAACAACTTTGCAGTGATCATAAAATCATATAGGAAGCCGAAAGGGTCAAAAATTGACATTATAAGACATAGCAATTCTCTCTTTATTGGTATTTTTTCAAAGTTTAAAATTTTGGGTTTAACTTTATTTAATTTTAATTTAAATGTTAAGAGATCAGATTTGCATAACCAATACATACCGAGAATTCTACTTTCGTTACCTTCTACATTACTGACAAGATTTGTATCAGTGTCACTATAACTTTGCATAATCTTTTCAGAGTTCGATACAACTTTCTTTAACTCAAAACCACCATCACTATGAATATTAATAACGTCTTTTATTACCTTCAGAGCTTCACTTTCACTATTAAAACAGTCGACGTAGTCATCAACATAATGCCGGTTTACAATTCCTTCTACAGCTCGAGGTAAAGAGTCTTTAAATTTTTCGGCGTTGAAGTTTCTAACGAATAGTGCAATTGCTGGAGAGCAGGTCGCGCCAAAGATGATTCTCTGCATTATATGAGTATCCACAGGTTTAGACTTATCTCCATTTCGCCATAAAAACCGTTGGGACTGGTGATCTATTTTAGTTACATGAATCTGATGAAACATCTCTTAATGTCTCCTATAACAGCATACGATGCTTGCCGAAATTTCATTAGAACTGCTAGTAATGGATTATTGATATCAGGACCCGATAAAAGAGCATCGTTAAAAGAAATATTATTGACTTTTGCTGCCGCATCAAATACGAGTCTGATTGCTGGTTTATTTGGATTGATAACTCCAAAGTGAGGAAGATAAAATTTTTTTTGTTGTGGTTATTTTAGCTTCTTCTGCCGTTAATTTGCGAGCATATCCTTTTTGAATATAATCTCTATTTTTTTCACAATATTTTATTGCGTATTGGGAATCACGTTCCATTTTCTTCTCAGCAGTAAGGAAATTGAAATTGAAATTGTCTTTTAAATTTACTAAATAGTTTGTCTGAATTAGTAAATTGTCTGAATTAGTGAAAAAACGCTGTTTTCAGTAAAATTAATTGAGTTATTGTTCAATTTTTTACTGGTCTGTTTTTAGTAAAAATTATATTTAGATTTATAAATTCATTTACTGATTTCAAAAAACTATTTTCTAACAAATATTTTATTTAATTCTGTAAATGTTTTTGTCTGAATTCGGTCTTTTCACTTTGAAATAATACAAGAACATATTTTCAACATTTCCTCTCTTAATACAAAAATTTGTAAATTGAATAAATGCTTTGTATAAATTGGCAAGCTTTACATCATAATATAGTTTAAGTTTATCTGTGAATGTACCATGTATATATGTATCCGCACAAAAGCATAAATGTAAAAATGAACAAATGAACAATACTATCTCATTTCTAGGTAACGTGTAAGCTTGGCAACATTTTTCCCATAGTTCTTTCGCATATTAGAAAGGCGAAAAAAATATTGCCAAGCTAACAGGTTGCCTAGACAAGAGATTTTATTGTACCTATCAAGAACTTGGGCCTAATTTTGACCTCAGTACTTTTTACGGTCAAAATTGTTGGATAGGAACTTGGTCTTATTTTCATATTTATGTTTTTGTGCGGATCTCAGTTCTTTTTTCTAAGCTTTTATTTGGTACAATAAGTGCCCAATGCAATAAGCTCTAGATGAAAAATTTCCATTTTACTTAGTAGTGTACCAAATTTCAGCTTTCTAGCTATATAGAGTGCCTGTTTTCATATTTTGCTGGTTAATTGCTCACCAAGACTTACCTGAATACCAAATTTTACCGCTCTGGCTATACTGGAAGTGCCCAATAATATTGATGAGTCAGAGAGTCAGTGAATATATACTAAAATATGCACTTTTTACACCTTGATATCTCGGGAAGCTTTAACGGTACAGCATTCAAATTTCACCTGTCAAGTAACCTCTGTAGGGAAATTTTACATTTTAAGTTTCATTGTTTTTCGATTAAGTGGAGCAAAGTTATGAAAGGGGGTAAAAACAGCTCGAATGGTTTCCTGTATATACACACTGTGTGGCCAGAACTTGGCCTGGCGCACTACCGTTCACCTAGATGTTATAGTTATTTTCTTTTTTTGAATATATTTTTTCCAAAATGTTTGCTGGGTTATCTTAAAATATCACTTTTACAACTAAGTTGTACCAAATAAAATAAGAATGAAATGAATAGCAACAATTGTTAGCTGTGGCAAGAAAATTTATAGTCATCAACACAAAAAGACAAGCTTCTTAAACTTGTTTTGCACAAGATGTATTTATTTACAATAGCACATACAAATAGAAAAATCGAAGAATAAAATATTAAAGAACATTTAGCTTTATCATTGCAACTACATATTATATGGACTGTGGTAGGGCGTACACGCAAAACTTAGGGAATTACAAATAAAATCATTAGGGATACAACGAAATTTAAAACTTACTAATTAAAGATTTACTTCCTTTTCAAGCAGAAATGTAATAAAATATTTCTGATCGTATTAAGTTGGTTGCTATTTAGTTGCCAAGAAACTAAACACTGAAAATATATAGTAAATTAATCATTGGCTTGCGAAATTGAACAGTTTTAACAAAACTGAGCTTGATATCATTTTATTGAATCAGGTTTTTTACACTGTAAACAATGTCGAAGTTTCAACTATCTTTCATGTACGAAACTTTAAGATTTCCAAATATTATTGTATTGAGAATTTCCGGAATGATAATTTAAAAAATATTATTTAATATGTTGCACTTCAAACACTTAATTGATACTTTCACTGCTCACTTCTTGCAAATAACAACAAAATAGGCAAATTTATAATTACTATTATTTAAAATGGAAAAAAATATTTTATTTTCCATTTGTTTAATGTTTTAATTAAAATATTTTTAGTTTTTATAATTTTTTTTTATAATATTATTCTGTATAAGGTATGTTCAGGCAATTTTATGTGTTTAACGAAATGATTAAATTTTAATCATATTAATTTGAAGTGAATATGTGTATGGAAAAACCTCTCGTTTTTGTGGTGATTAGTACTTAATCACGATTGAAATGACTAACACTGTAAGTCTGAACGTGGTATTAGGCATAATGGCAATCAGCGAAACCTTCCATTCTGCGGAATAGCATTTGAGGCGCAAAATACCATTGAAAATAAATTAAATTATCCTTTTTGCAGTATAGGGTAGCTCTAAGAACATTTGATTGCTTATTTTATTAGCGCCTGGATCTTTTTTCAAATTTAAGCCCGCAATACAGTGCTCAATCTCACGAATATTGAACCTCAAGGTAACATCTGGTAAAGCGACGACTGGTGGCAGCTCAACTATAGTATCAGACGTATTTGGAGTAAATACTTTCTGCAAGTGGTTTACATACAGAGTACCTTTTTTAACGTCTATTCTTTCCCATTCTCCATTTGAAGTTCGCAAGGGAAGCTTATATATCACTGGTCTTTTAAGCCTCGGGCTGTTCTCCATAGCGAATAGTTTGTTTGAAGTGTTGCGTCGAGCCCATTCAGAAATTTTTGAAGAGGAGCGGTTTTAAGCTGTTTAGTACATTCATTTAGCCTAGATTTTAGCTGAGGGGATCTGTAGCGTTGCTCTACGTACTCTTTTTTTACATAAAAGCCGTTCTTCATCTGCTGAATAAATTTTATTATATCTCACCTGAAGATTTGTAGTAGTAGCATTTAGACCAGCTTGCTTAAGGTTTGCCTTAAATATTCTAATAGAGTCATCTATGTCGGCAAGCATTTTTAATGGAATATTTTCTGTGCAGTGAGCACTCAAACGAATGAAATCTGCAAACAAAGCTTTCGGAAGGATGTTTAGAATACTAGGATTAAATCTATTAGCAAAAACATCAAAAATCCACATATACAATACGCTCATCTTACCAATCTTTGTGTATGCTGCTGAAACTTGGTCAGTCAAAAATCAAATGAAAGAAAAATTGATGCTTTTGAAAGAAATGTATTAAGACGTGTACTGGGACGCATAAGGGAAGAAGATGGATCATGGCGAATAAGATATAATGACGAGTGTATATGTGAATTAAATGATCTCACTCTTACTAAAAAAATTTAAATACAACATCTAAAATGGCCAGGACACCTTATAAGAATAAACCCATATTATCCAACATAGAAAATATTCCAAACAACGCATACAGTCCAAATAAAATCGGAAGACCCAAACAACGGTAGGTGAACAATTGCAAAACCATTGCCAAAGGTAGAGATAAATGGAATAAACTTTTATGGGAGGCCATGATTCAATATCAATGGTGATGAAGATCACTCAAATATTTTTTGTATTTCAACCAATTAATACTTCTGGCTATCGTCGTTAAATGACAAGTAGATGAAGAAGTTGTATGTGAATATATAGTGACAATAGTTGGTGAGTGGTCTGAAGACAAATCTAAAGATGTACACCCCTTACCACTCCAAAATCAATAACATCAGCTATTTTTCGGCGATCTGTTGGCCACTAAGTTGGCTGCCCAGTTGATATAACATTCAAAAGCATTTTAGAAATTGTGTCAAACAAAACGTGACCCTGTGTTGTGATGAGACGAAATCCCCAGAACGTGTGCTTAGCGCTGTTATCACCGGCGGCCAAAAAGCGTGGGCCTAGTGAATAAAAAATCTACTATGTAATTCTGCAATGAAAACCTTAGATTCGAAGTAGTATTTTTTGCCTCAAGATTCAAATATCTTGAACCATTTACATGAGCTAAACTTAAAAACCGGTAACAACAAACACTTTTTTTGCGTTAGTATTTCTATATGAAACAATCATGTGTTTTGCCATTGGCCCTTGTTTATGTCCATTAAAAATATCAAGGAAACATATTTATAGAGGAGATACAGGAGCCGCTTGCAAGCGGCAAGATTGCTATGACCTACTTCGCTGTAAGCATAACAATAAATTTAGAATATCTCCACTTTATACTGCAATATAACTCTCTTGGATTTACTATACTGTGAACAATATAATTCTAATAAAATTCTAGAGTATTATTTAACATTACTTTACAATAATTTAAAGTTTCCAATGTTTCTAATGTTTGTTAAAACTGATTTTAAAAAATACTTAAACGACTATTTTTCTCGAAATACAATTAAAACTCACTTAAATGTTTAGTAAACAAACACTTCTTAAAAGAAAATTATATTATTTTCCAGAATAGTAAAAATCCTGACAGTTTCAAACAGTTGCACTTTCAAATGGCCGCTAACAACATTAAAAATTTATTAAGAAAATTGTACAATACAAGAAATAAATAAAACAAATCAAAGCATGTGTTAATTCTGCCCTAATCACACACGATTAATATTGAATGTTTACCAACTAAAAGCAAAAGTTTTTTTCTATGTATTGTTAATAAAGAACAGGACTACAAATTAATATGTATGACTTTCTACTTGTTTTATTAAATAAAATATTGTATTTTTACGTACACGAGTGGATACATTCCATACATTCATACGTATATTAGATTGCTTTATTTAAAGTATTTTTTATTTTTGCAGTCGTCACCTGAAATTCTGTTGGATATGACGAAAAAAAGGACCGTTCAAATAACTGCCCTCAATTACACTATAATAGTCAAAAAACCGGCAGAAGGGACACCTGACCTATATACTTAATTCGATTACGCTGATTTCAGTGGCATTTACCATTTTTCAACGTTTAAAAATTTCAGATTTTGGATAATTGTCATTGGATTAATGACGCAATTCTAAACGAAATTCGGTTCATAAGTTAGGCATGCACTACAAATATACATAACTAAAATTTGAAGAAAACGGTCCATGTTTACACCTAGTCTTCAAACAAGCAACCATACAAATAAAATGATCACGTTCAAACTTCGCAATATGATTTCTAGGTAGATAAGTTATATACATATTAAATTTGAGCCAAATCTAAAACAATTAATGAGTTTTATCGATAATTAGGAGAATTTTTGGCGGATGCTTGTATGAATAGTAGGTATAAACATGAACCGATTTCCTCAAATGTTTGTTAGGTATATTTTCATTACATAAATAACTTATGAACCAAATTTCTTTAAGTTATGCTAAGAATTTATTTTCAATTTGAAAATTATTATCAGAAGAAGTTAATATATTTTATAAATATTTTTATAAAAAATGGACACACTATATTGCATTATATTATTCTTATTGTGTTTCAAAATTTTACAAAATATTTAGTGATAAATGAAATTTATTTCTTGGTGTTTAACCATTGCCTAAATGCATTTCGTTGGTGCTTTAAATAACTAGTGATGTTTAGATATCAAACCAAATACAATAAAACCGGTTATTTAAGTACTCTTTTAATCTTTAACAAAATTATCTTCAAAAATACACTTACATAATATTTTTTTAAAACTATTTTTATTTTTAACCCCCAACCAAAAAAGGGGAGTGTTATAAGTTTGTGGTGTATATCTGTGGGTCTGTATACGACATTGTACAGCCCAAACGGCTGGACCAATTTTGAGTTTTTTTCCTTTGATAGGTGTTATGATCGAGAGTGTTCCTAGCTTTGTTTGAAGAAAATTGGTCCAGCCGTTTAGAATTTATCACCTCTTTTCTAGATGTATCCTCTTGAATCTGTGTCTGTGGTAGAGATGGGCGCTTGTCAACTCTTTCCAACACGAAACGAGTCCCGGATGTCTAACTCGTACGAAACACGCACGCCCAAAATTTTCAAAACACGACACAACACGCACGAAATCAAATGCAAAAACAAAAAAACTAACTTTTTTTTATATTGAAAGACATATTTTTCTTCTCTTTTAACGCTTCATGTTCAATTTGTATTTTTATTTACATATTTTTGTTGAGTAATTTATCAAGATTTTCGCTTAATAATCTTGTGCGGCAAGCTTCTGCATTCAAACGAAATCAGATTTTCTGTCACAAACTTCGTGTTGAGTCGTGCGTGTTCGTGTCACAAAAAAACACGGCACGTGCCCATCTCTAGTCTGTGGTACCGTAGCTCCAAAACGTCCAGACTAATTTTAAATTAGTTTGAAAGGTGATTTCATCTAAAATCTTCCAGCAGAAGTTTGAAGAAAATCGGTCCAGCCGTTTGGAAGTTATTATCCATTTTAATTAGTTACAAGTTGTTACTCATTTTTATAATATTAAAATTATAATTTCGAAAAAAAAACATTTATCTGCACGAGTACCGAAAGAATTAGTAATCATTGTTTTGCATCATTACGATTCAAGAGACAAATAAGACATGCAGCGTTGCCATCATATAGCTTAAAAATTCGTAAAATCGTTGTTTAGTTAACAAACTAATCATGAATGTGAATTTTTAATAAAGCTATCTTAGGACTAAAATGTTTTTTAACTAAACTGTATTTGAAACCTGTAGGAAGATTTTTCTATGAATACGGCCGTTAACATACAAAATGCACGTAGAAATAATCTGTTTTGCTAAAAAAAATCTATAACTCAGCTGCATTTTGTGCTATTACATTGTACTTGAGCTCGATTTAGTCCGAATAAACGAATCTTCAAAAGTGCCGATACCGATGAAAGTGTAGCTTGTACCGGTGAGTTGGTACGGGTCCATGATCTTGATTTTTAACTATAATTCTCGTTATTTGCTGTTATCTCGGAAATAATCTAGTGCACCAAAAAATTTATATAAAAGGTTTATTGGAAACGTAATTTGCTACAAAAATATTATAAATACCATATTACTTAGATTAATATTTCTTGAGATATTAGACTTTCAAGATGAAGTACAATATAATAGAAAGTACTTAAAATTAATATTGAGGGCTGTTAGTTTTAGGGTTATTATTTTTCCACATATCTAACAGATTTTCAGATGGGAACTGCAAAACTAAAAAATACTTGCCAAAAAAAGCACCCTGCACTTTCTTCATAAACTTGCTTAGAAGCTAATTAAAATCGTTGAATATACAAGTGTTATAGGTATAAGCGGTAACGTAAGTAACATTTCACTCACAGTCGTGCACACTCACCAGGATAGAAAATTATATCAGGGTTACCTAATTGATTTTCGATTAACCTAAAAAATTTGTTGCAAATATCACTAAAAGAAACCTGTGCCGCAAGTTCTTATTTAAGTCTATAATCTGAGAGCTCATGAGCTCTTCGACTACTGGTCTTCGTGTAAGGCGTGCGGTAGGATACCCTTATTTCCACCACCTGTATCCGCGATGGTATAGACACACTTTGTATACTTTGTAAAATAAAGAAGATTTTACTTATTCATTGCAATTTATCACTGAGGAGTATAAGCTAGTTTCTATGCGTATTTCTCTGGGTCTAAATGAACATCGTCAGGGAACTTTTACCTAAAAATTTCATAGAAAAGCTAAAGATATTGTAACAAACTGTTATTTAAATGAAAAAGAAGCTTAAACAATATCAAAGCTTAAACATGAACTCAGTGATCAATAGACCTAATTTTGTCCTTAGCGATTCCAACGTATGACAAGAAACCTGTAAGTATGGTAGCCTAGTTCGTGGTGGTCGTTGCGAGTGACTCGCACACAGACTTATGCTGACTTTAGACGACATATGGCTTGTTAGGTGTGTGAGACATATGTAACTTCGCATGTTTGTCAAATTTGTCAATTTACAGACGGTTTATAATATTTTCTTTCACACGTACATGTGCAATTACATCTGACATAACCTCTGAGTGTTCACAACAGCTGAGTTTTTGCCCAATTTTCGTAAATATATAAAGCGCTCTTTGCTTTTTAATGTTTTTTCAGCCAAACCACACTTTTGATAATTTAATGCAGCTGATGTCAGATGCCTTGTCAGATGAAAATAGAACACGCTCTAATTGAAAATTTTTCATCTGACTTTGCTACTGTAAATGTCATCTGACAATGTTTCATATGTTTCACACGGCATGTATCACTTTTGCAGTGGGAAATTTGGCAAGTCAGATGTAAAATACATGTCGTCTAGAGTCAGCATTAGCAAACCTCAGCAGTTTACATCTTCGCACTCTTGATACAAGTTCAAGACTCCGGAAGGTGTGTGCATCAAAGGGAATACTTCTTGTGCCGCTTAGAGCTGGGTAGTGGTACAGTAGATCTTCTATCACCTCACTCACTTACCCAGGGTTCCTTACATTTCCTGGAAGTAGCATCAAATATTTTTCCTATTTTGGCAGCATACGAAGCCGTACAGCCCCGTTACTACCCCCACTACATACACATGTAGATGTCATAGTTTTTACATTTATTTTTTTCGCACTAAGAAAGTATACTTTGCAAAGTTTTAAGCTTGTTGGAGAGAAGGAAAAAAAGAATGGGGGTGAATACAGACTTTTGATGATCTCGAAAAGTTGCTTTGCTCTTCGTTCGTCTTTTATACATAGTTGCATAAACAACTAACTACAAAACAACACAAACTTTGCAAAGTAAGCTTTGCGTGTGCAGAAGTGTAAGAAAGTTTAAAGGAAACTTGAAAATACTTTTTCAAAGCAAACTTTGCTAGTGCGAAAGGGGACCATGGTATAAAGTAAGAAAATAAGTAAACCTCATTGATCACTGAGTTCAGGTTTAAGCTTTGGTATTGTTTAAACTTCATATTTATTTAAATAAAAGTTTGCTACAATATCTTTAGCTTTTCTATGAGATTTTTTTTGTAAAGGTTCCTAACCGATCTACATTTAGGTTTTCCCAGTTTTAAATTATTTATGAGTTTTTAGAAAGAAAAAAATTTTTAATTTAGTATGCAAAATATTTTTTCCATTCTAATTTATGAATAACTCCGAAAGCGTTGATCATCAAAAACTACTTTCATAAATTTTGAAAGTAATTTTGTCATGCACCTATTGGATTTTTCTAAACCAAAATCGTGCATACCGTTCTCGAGTTAGGGTGAAATATACTGATGTACCTTGTTAAAATATTCAACAGACAAATTAGAAAAATCTATGGGTGATACGAAAATAACTGATACCAGGCTCGTTTTCAGCACCTAAAAATACATAAAATTAAGGGAAATCAGTTACTTGCTTTCCTTACAGCTCATTTTATTGTAGTAACGTTAAAACAGCGAAACGCCCCTCCCATTGCGTGAATAGATGCTCCAGCGAGTCAATAGAGCTGGCTGCCCTACTGTTAATCGATAACCTTCTTCACCCTCCCCTGCATGCGTTCGAGTAACTTCAAAACAGACATTGAAAGCACCGGCCTATCTACATATGAGAGTTGAGACTTGAAAAATGTGATCAGTTCATCGAACGCAACAATGGATTTTCCAGAAAAGAGCGTCAAGAGCTTCTGATTCCCCAATACTTATGATATCCCAAGGCTGATGAAACAAGGTGGCTTAACTTTAGGGTGACAAAGCCGCACTACCTATGGGGATTTGATCTTTATATATACAATTCGTGGTTCACGCGGCGTTTGTCCTTTTAGCTCTAGAAATGTATAATAAAAATTGAAAAATAGTTCGCTTAATCAATTCCATTTAAAATAATATAACAATTAAAATTGTACTTTTAGTGAATTATCGTTATTTCCAACTTCCTGCAGGACAATTTCTACTAGAAATTTTCCCAATACACATATTGGGACCCAAAAGGTTTATCCCATTCGGGATCAAGCCGGGAACTTTTTCCCAAGTAGGAAACTATTGGGAACTAGTTGTTTTCCGTTTCTCAAAGTTGAGGCTCAGAACTAATTAAAGTGGTTTTTTTCATACTGTTATCTCTTGTATCATATGGCCGAATCACAGCCTGAAAAATAATAATTTTTCTGAGCTATTAGGGGAAACGAGATGATATTCATATTTTATTATGGTATAATATGTTCTCTTGATATCTAATATCTGCTCCAGAAAATCACAAAAAAATTACTCAAACGTATTATAAATTCATATTATTTTATAGTTATGAATTACGAAAAGTGTAAAATATTACCAAAGTTAATATCTTTTATGAAAAAACTTAGACAGCTAAAAGCGCAAATCTCAAATATATAACTTTTTTATTTGTGCAGCGCAAATCCCAAGAATATAACTTTTTTATTTGTGCAGCTCGATTTAGAATAAAATATCGATAGAATATCATATTAATAACCATCCTCTTTTTACAATCACGCTTTGTGTGCTATCATTGATGTATATAAACAGTTCAGATAATAGTTAACTATTACGTATGTACTATATTATAAATGAGCTAAGTCCTTAATCTACAAAACAATTTACCTCAGAATCCCCCACAAAAATTGTACATACATATATATCATTGTTTCAGTTTCCTTTAATTGCGATGTATTTTTTCACAAGTTTTTATTTTTTGTTTTTTTGTTTGTTTGTACAAATCTAAGGAGCATTGATACACACTATTAGCTATTGACCACATTATTAATCATTCTTGCAAAAAAAAAATTAAATAAATAAATAAATCAGAGAATCTTGTAGTTTTATAAATAAACACCAGCAACAAGTGAGAAACTGGATGATTTGCAGTTAGTTCTACATAGTTCATATTACAATAGATTTTTACACCATGGAAGAAAACATACGAGTATTAAATGCTTGGAAGGTTGAAATTAACTAATTAAATATATATCTCTAAATATAATTTAAGTATATAATCCATAAACATATACATATTATAAGAGCTAGTGAGTGTATATTTATTTAGTTGTTTGCAGTTTTTTCTTAACCCTACGTCTTCACGAACCATCGACTTGAACATAACATGAACATGACGCCGGCAGAGCAACTGCAAAAAATTCATCAACTTCTTTGTTGTGGTGAATATGTGTGATGTCCATGTTCTGCCTTATCAATGTAGTTATTTGGTGGTAGTGCAATAGAAATGGAATATTTAACAATTTCTTTCTGTCTCTTTTCTTTCTATTAAAAATGGCAGAGCATGGACGAAACATGGACATGAGCGGTCTACATTAGCCATATGCGATGTCCGACATGATGTTCATACCAACTTCATGGCTAATGTAGACCCCCAGTAAGGCACACATTGTGTTCAACTGTGTCCAAAGTAGTGCTTAACTGAAATTTTTAAATAAAATTTTGGGGATAAAAATGCATACTCAATAAAATAATATAAAACTCTCTATTAATATGTAAAATTTCATTTATCTCCTAGCTACTGCTGAGTAAGCTCTCAAAATCAGATAAATTTTATTGTTTGTACAAAAAGTGATAAAAGTTGAAATTTAATAGAAAAACGTTATCATTTTGTCTAAATTAATATTTAAAACGTTGGTATTTTAGGATGAAAGCTTTAATTTCAGCTATTTAAGCATACAATAGTGATATTCTGTTTAAAAAAAAAAAGCCTGTGGAAATATTTTAAATCTTTTTTTAAGCTCCAAAATTAGGCCATTTTTTTGTATTTGGACGAGAAGCTCTGACTTTCTCTAGCTTTAGTTATGAAGTGTGGAGTCTCTGCTTGAACCATAAAAGTTTGCAATTTTATTGCAAACTCTTTAGATATTTAATATTTTATTTACAAAGTCTTGTTATCGAAATTCAATTATTGTTCAAAACTAAAATGTGTACTGTTTTGCTTTTACCATTATCTAAATGTTTTTTGTTGTTGCTATTGCCACGAAAGTGTTTTGCTTTTCTATTAGGATGACTGTTTGAGTGACATTTTACCACCCATGCTCACGAGTTTAATACAGTCGTGAAAAAAGTTTAACGCAAGATTTGAAGTCGCATAATACTGGTATTCAGCTACTTCTTTTTATCAATAATAAAAACCGTATAATGTTTTGTGTTAATTAAACTAACTCACCATAATTGATTAATAACAAAAAAAAAGGTTTTTTTCTATCAGAGAATAAAAGTAAATCTTACAAAACTGCCGATATCGCTGCTGATTTTTGCATGACGAGTTCCCGGTTTGGAGTACTACATTTTTGATACAAAAAGCGTTTTTAGCGCTGAAAGTCATCACCATTTTCAGCACTAAAACTGTAAATCTATGGTACATTTACTGCTCTGCAATAGGCTCCTTTTTTAAAACATATTATTATGCGCTTTATTGCCTAGTGCTTCAAAAACATGAAAATTTTTTACTTGGCTTCTTTGGGAAAGGGATAGTGTAGAGAGAACTCTGCTATTGCGAGTTTTTTTTAGAACAGTGTTGCTTCCCCTCTGGTGTCAAGTAGACAGCAGTTCACATCAGAAAAATTCTTGATGTTGTTGGCTTGCCTGAAACTAGTCTTGAACTCAAGACCTCAGGTTTTGTAGTCTAACACGCTAACTATTCAGCCAACAGCACCCTCCAAATAAATAAATAATTAAAAAAATCGGTAAAAGCTTTGTTTTTAAACTGAAACTGTAACCGAATTACATTTAATCCAAAAAATAGTTTATATCATCAATTACACCCTTCCTTGAATTAATCGCCACTTTAGGTACAATCGAACATAGTATGCGACATAGCGCCGCACGTTGGGAAAAACATAGTAAAAAACCTCGCATTGGTGCTAAACCAAAAGGTCCGGGCTTTTATTTTCTTCATGATGTTTTTGTAATCTAGATATATTGAATATATGAAAAAAGTATTTTTGATGTCAATCCACCCTCCCCGTTTGATCCACAGCCTCACAAACATAGCAATCAAAACATTTTTGCTAAATTTTTTTTATAAACTATTTTTTTATTGTTGCATTGAAATTAATGTGAAGTAGGTATTTATATACCGATTGCAATAGGTTTTAACATTCATAGTAAGTACAACCATACCATTATGCAGCAGTTAAAATTTATTTTCTATTGTTTATATCCGAAGACATTAACATTTAAAAAATGTGATATTTTTACGGATATTTCAACATTTTTTGCCTTTTTATTGGAAAAAGACTTTCATGGATCCAAATGGATCCAGCAGATTTCTACACAGTGATAATGCTGAATGATTAACCAAAAAAATGGTACCTATTTTTAATACACCTTCCTGCGCCTTTTTGTTGTTATGCCTTTTAGAATTTTTGTACCCACTAAATAAAGTGTGTATCGTAGAAATAATGTATAGAACAGACTAAACATGAACCGTGAAATCTTTATAAATTATACTTCTAACATAAAATTGTAAGTGGCTTACAAAACTGGGCCGCACAATGTCGTAAGTTCATATAACGAGCGGCAAAAAATAGAAGGAGTTATCGTAAAGTAATGAAATTTGGCACACATGTTTTAATTGATAAAATACCACCGCACCTAAAATTTGGCTATCTAAATTTCAAGGATTCGTGCCCCTCCCATATATCATGAAATAAAAAATTGTCATAGCGGAGAGAAAAAATTCTAAATGAAATTTTGTACAGACATAAATTTTGTTATGTTTAATGCTTCTTGAAAATTTCATTCAATTCAGAGCAAGGATACACCTACCTCAAAAATGTCCTTTTTCTAGTAAGTAATAAAGAGCAAAAAATAAATTTCCTTCATTAATAATAAGTTAAATGTGTAACTATATCCTGGGATATAGACGCCGAGACATTTGATTGATTTGCTAAGGAAACCGCGGTGATTCTTTCTGAAAAATATGGATGGTGCTGCATGTCGCCAATTATGCACAAAGTGCGCTGACATGATAAAATATATGCAATTTTTCTTTTGTGTTATATCAAAAATATGTTAATGATATTTCAAACCATACTGTTTAGCTCTAAAATACTACATATGTATCTAAAAGCTATTATTTACTTCCTTCAAAAGGTATGCTATCAGAAGAGCATAGCAATAAGGATTTCAAGGCATCTATGTAGAAGGCAGCACGCAAGAAGACATTCGCGATAGTCAGATTTCTCGTAGCAATAATAAATAGCTTACGCGTACATAATTCTTAGCTATGCTAGTATAACTTTTTCAAAATCAGTAATAGAAACTATTACATTTTATGCAAGATCCCCACAGTACTATAGCTTCAAAAGCATCTTATGGTACACAAAATTAAAAATAATTAAACATCAGACTTCTTTCCTAACAATTCTTTTGCGAGTGACCAAATTTTTAATCAGAAAAACTTATAGTACATTTACAGTGAGCGTTTTCTTGTTCATTTCCAAAAAAAAATGGAAATGGATACATGGGTATCTTTATTTTCTATTTTTTGGAGAAGCAATTGCAAAAACTTTTAATGTATTTTCACTTGTCTTTGTCATTGTTCAAAAGTCTTGACTTCTGACTTCTGTAGGGTACTAACATCCAATGTTTTACATAAAAAATTTTTATACCACAAAATTCTCTGAAAAGTTATATCCAAAATCTATGAACCTAACGCTTATAACAAAGGCGTTATCAAGTAAAATAGGCGATGCGAGCATTTTTACTATGTTTTCCCAACATGCGCCGTCGCGTCTCATGATTAATAGAGAATACTTATTTCTCCGAGTTTTTACCAGAAGGTGATAAAATAGATCAAAACCGGTGGTTAATCGAAATTTTAGTAACAAAATAGAGTACATATATTAAGAATATATTTACATTTTTATGCTTGGAACGTAGTTTTGGAGCTCCTCTCTCCTCTACACTCCCCATATGTATGTTTGTATGTCCGCCAGGCACAAAACTGCAAACTGAGCAAGTGCTCTTTTTCTTCTTTTATATCTCATAACCAGGGCTCGGACTTTCATGCAAATGCATGTTTTTTGTGGTGATATTGACGATGATTAGTCAATATGTGAATCATCAAATTTTAAGTAGTTTAGCATTAATTTGTAGTTGAATGTTTCAGCATATTTTGGTGGTAAGGCCATATTTTTACATATTTTGGAAATAAATGCATATTTTTCTAGTTATAAAAAATTTTTTCAATGCATATTTCTTAATTTTTTAAAAAATATTAATAAGTCGATTATGGATGTCAACCGAGTATCAGTCGGGTTGCCAGTTGATGAAAATTATACCACTGATGGCATCTGACAACTGAGAGCTAACAATTTCAACTGCTATTTAGTGCCTTTCTGGCAAACATTAATTTTTAGTTGCCGATTGGTAACGCAACTAAACTTTGTTTGCGTTAAATAATCGACTCAATTATATTTGTTTTACGTTTTTTCTCTAAATAATAATAAAAATTAAAGAAAATATTTTCATATTATTTTAGTTTTGGTACTTTGTTCGTATGGAAATGCATATTTTTGCGCATATTATTCATTGTTAGGTGCATTTGTTAAGCACTTAAAATAAATTTTTTATTACATGAAAGTCCAAGCCCCGCTTATAACTTAATAAATGTAGTATTTACAAAAGAAAATTTTTCTAAAAATTAAAATAAATATATTCATATCTATAGATGGGATTCTACCCGGTATTTACCCGATGTATGGGTAAATACCAGGTAAATACCGGGTATATTCCTTTTTTGGGAATTTATTTGTGTAATTATAAAAAGCATTTGAAAAGGAACATTTTCTTTTTATAACAAAATTAAAAAAACAAAACCGTTTAATATGCATTTCTATATTGTTATTCTTTACAATTTCTTTTATTTTATAAAGTTAGCAATTGCTTCTTTCTTTCTTTCTTTCTTTCTTTCTTTTATAAAGTTAGCAAAAGTTAGCAATTGCTCATGTATATGAATTTTTAGAGGTTTCTAATAAATGCTAATGCTTGTTTCCGATGGTGAAACTTTACAGTTTACATGATTTTTAAACCATATCAGACTTTATTATCATGCCGCTGTTAACTAGTTTTTGCGAATTCTCGCCATTTTCCCGATTTTTTCCGAATTTTTGGCATTCCTTGCAGTCTTAGCGATTTTTAATCCGCATTATGCCTTATTTAAAATTTTGCAATTTTTCGCGAATTTTCGCTATTTTCGCAATACACGCAAAGAAAAGATATGGTTGTGGCATGGTTGCGTCAGCAATGACATGTTTCCCGACACAGTTTTTGAATGTGGCAAATAAATTTTTATTGTATTATATGACTGTGAACCTTAATTAGTTTAAGGCAAAAACTATCGATTACATTTAATCAAGAAATTATTAGATTTCGTGAAAATTTACACATGGTTGGCTTGAACAATATATATTGTTGAAAAATTTTGACTACAATCATAGTTTTTTTAAAAATTCAACAACAGAATGGTTCTATTCTAATAATATATCGTTCTTATCTATACTATTTTGTTTGCAATAAGGCTATCATTATAAAACAGTCATGGCTCTCTGCTTCCAAAAAAGTTTTGTTCTATCCCTTTGTTGAATGCTTTTTGTTAGTTTTGTGTTTTACTTGACAGCGTTTGGTTTATTTTTGTGAGCGGTTGGTGTGAAAAAATAAAAAAATAAAAATTTGAATAACAAAAAGTGATATACTCCGGCAATTAATATTCGGCCATGTTAGTTTTGAAATGAAGACCATTTAGTTTTGAAATAGCAAAATGTTCTTTAATCGGGCAATTAAGTGCATTCGTAACTTTGTTCTGATAAAATGTGTGAAATATCTGAAACACAAAAACTAACTGAAAACCTCCAATAAGTGAGCTTTTTAGTTGGATTCTATCTTGAAAGTTGCCGATTTCACAACGAAATATTTTTCAGAACATGCCCGATTATAAATATAGCATGTGTCAACAAATATGTATGTATCTATGTGAAAATAGATAGTAATTTTTATTTCAGATCCAACAGACTGACTAGTTGAAAATTTTGTTTTTGATTTAAATTGAAATAATAAATTCCTGTCAATTTTTAATAAAGTTATGGTAAAGAAAACAATAAATATATGATTATATAGAACAATATATAAAGTTATTTAGAAACATTTATATGATTAATTTTAACCATATTTTTTTTTATTTTAGACCATATTTTGTAATTTTGAACAATATATATGGCTTTTTTGGACCTTATACATGGTTTCTTCAACCATGCATATGGTTATTTTTAACCATATATATGGTTATATCAAACCACTTACTGTAATTTTGAACCATATATATCGTTGTTTTGAAACATACATATGGTTGCTTGAACCATGTATATGGTTGTTTTGAACTATATATATGGTTGTTTTCAACCATATATTTAATCATAGTATGTTGCTCTTCGATTATGGTTGCCTCAACCATGTCTTCTTTTCGTGTAGGTGAAACTTTTCCAAAGGGTTTGGTTTTCTTACATTTTAAATAATCGCAACATTGTCATCTTTCATACATTAGCAAGTTTTTCCATATTTTCGTAATTTTCGCGATTTTTACCGAGGGGCTAACACTCCTAGTAGTTTGAGCGAGTTTTAATCATAAAATTTGCCGCGCAATGTGTTCGTTTATTAAATTTCTACAACAACATTTATTCCTAGCCTTTGGGTACATACAGAGTTTTTACCCAATTTACTAATTTTACCGGGTATTTACCAATTATTTATTTACCCTTTTCCCATCTATATTCGTATCAAATAAAAATTGTGTTGTTTGTAAAAATTTCTTAAAAACTATTATGCTATTGTGTTTGTGATTTTCATTTTTTGTTTGAGAGTGTGTATATAAGCATAAGAGTTTAAAAACTTTTCATAATATTTATCGTAAGTATTTACGAAAATTTTCATTTGAGCCTCAAGTATGTCATCACTTTCTGAGAAGTTGGAAGTACATACTTATTGATACTTTGGAAGTAGAGAAAAAGTAGTTCCGCGCTAATGACTTCCAATTTTTTTCACTGAGATATATACATATATATATTATATATTAAGTTATAAGACAACTTAAAAAAGGAATTAATTTAAAATGATATTTTAAATTCGAAATGTAAACTAATTGTTATAAAAAGTATACAAAAACTGTTAGAATAATTTTTGGTTCTAAATTGAAAAATTTTGATCGTTTGAACAAATATGAATAAAGGTTATTCGAATGACTTCTCTATATACAAAAACAGCTTACCTTATAAAGACTGAAGCAACAATAAACGATACATAGGCACTCGTATTCATCATGAAAAGCCCCAGCATAAATTAGTTTTAATTATTTTGGATAATCTTTACTGTTGAACAGACTAAATCGAAAGAGCAACCTATTCGCCATACTTTTGAATTCGCTAGTCTCTGCATTATCACATTAAATAAAAACAATTTTTATTAAGAAAAAAAGAAAGAAAAAAATAATAATTAAATCACTTCCAAATGAATGTACTTAAAGCAATTTTTTTTCAATTATGAGCCTAACTATTTAATCTGAAAATAATATTATAATATATAATTATATTTCTGACAACATTAGAAAATCTAATCCTTGGAATTTTTTCTATATACACAAGAACATTTGTAGATATGTAATTCGTTTTGCTTTCTCGTAAATATGGTAAATAAAATCATTAAATATATGAGGCGATTTTACTAAATAAAACATTTTATATTAGATGAAGACATCTACCCAAAAATGCATGAAGAGGTTTACATACATACGTAAGTGCAGCATGCTACTGCACTCCAAATAGTTAAAGTCTATTCAATTTATCTAGTTTATAGCAAACATCAAACTTAAACAAATGACCACAATTAATGATGTCGGTTTTTGGGCCACTTATACGAACACAGCACTAACAAACACTAAAAACTGTATGAATATTGACTTACATACGTTTACAGAATATTGCTTACGTCTATGTTAAACAAAGAATTTGTTCATGTATGATGTGTGTCTGCCTATGTGTCTTATGTCTAAATATTACATAAGTAATATTTAGATCAAATTATTTAATCTTGCTAGACCGATTGGAATAAATGGATATCTGATAGAGATTTTTTGTGTACAAACTATTTAGTTTATTTAGAATCATTTTTTTCTAATATTTCGATATCACATTAGGTAGTTTCTGCAGAGCAGAAGAAGAAGAGCCTACCGAATGTGGCTAATGCAAAGCACCATCAAAGTAAAATATAATACTTATTTTTCTATGTAATTTATTAAATCCATTTTTCGTTGATTAATCAGATAACTCTAGCAAAAATTCTATGTCAATTTTAAATGAAACATGCCAGTTTGTAAAATTCCTTTTAGAAGCTCAATACAAATGAAATATATTTTATTTATTCATATGACTATTTCGAACATATTTGCTTGTGAAAACAAATCGATTATTAGGCTAAGCTTATATACAGAAAGAATTGGGAATGATTAGGTTTCCAAGGAACAAGGAAAAAATTAACATCAACTTAATTTTCAACGTACACAGCAGAACATAGCAGCGCTGCTTTTGGAAGCCGCTACACTTCCATTATCAGTGCTTATGTGTATTTTGTTTTTCTCCAATTGTCAGGTGGCTTTAATTCTTATATGTAGAACTTTTTCGTGAAAATTTAATGCGAGATTGAAATCACTTAAGTTAATATTAAACTGCCCTTTTCCAGTATTGCAGTTGGTTTATTTTTAGTTAATTCCCTTTTTTCTGATTTTTTGTTGTACGTACGTAAGACAAATTTTTTTGGTTTGATTTTATACTTAACACGTTCACTGTCCACAGCCCATATATGGGCTATGAACGGAAAGCACCAGCAGTCCACAGCCTATATGAGCTTTAAATTTGTGGACGCTGAGAGAACAACGTTTATTTGACTTGGACTTCACAGTACAGAGCATAAACGAAAATTGTGTGCGGGCTCCTGAGGCACTCTTCAGTCTTAACCTTGGACTGTGAACGTGTTAAGTACAAGCAGAGAAAATATATGTTTATGGCATGGTTAAGTCAATAATATCATGTTTCCCGATATAGCTTATGGTTGTGGGAAATAAGGTCCCAGCAAAAAATAATCGAGATTTTGGAAACAGTATATACTTTTCCTGTTATACAAATACGATTCATATTAGCGACAAATGTATTGCCTGAATGTATGGCAAGATATGCTTAAGCTTCTTAGATTTTTCCTTTTCGTTTACTTAAAAAACAAAGTTTTGTACATTCACAAAGTGGTGCATTCAAGGAAACGCTACTATAAGGCAAAGATTATAAAAACATACATTTTACGAAGAACGGCAATGAGTTACGATCTTAAAACGACAAAACAACAGTATGATTTCATTATATACTCAATGGGCTGAAATAAGCCTTTAATAAGAAATGCTCCTAACTGGGACATCGCGAGCAAATATCATGCAATACGTAAGCATGTTTGTAAGCTACACTAACAAAACTTTCCCTTACAAACCTACTTATCGAGAAGCAGTAGTTTCTGCTGGGTAATTATTGTATTAAATAATTGTAAACCTTAATTAGCTTATCACAAAAAACATATGCTTAAAACCATATGTAACCATGACATAATTAGCATTCATTAGCATTATTTTATATTTATGAAACTTGATTTTATGACAAAAGTTATAAAAATCCGAATAAATTTAAAAGTTTTTCGACTAGCTCGAAGTAAAACTAAACCGAATAACGCGAACGAAACAAAGGTTTTGTTGGATTGGTCGAGTAATTTAAAAACCTCAATTTTGTTTAATTAATGAGCAATCGAACAATTCCAGAGTCGACCAAAATTAAAATGAATACCATAAAAAACATTGATTTCAAATGAGCTATGAGAAGTAGGATAAGCCTCATATATCAGCATTATCTAATTGTCTATCGTTTCAGTGCACCAATTTTTTAAATTTTCTACAAGTTCATCAAAACAGCATCGTAAAAAAGCCCAAAATCATAAATCTCCAAATAAGTCATTAAAGATGCATGCATGTATGCATATTTATCTATCTCTGTAATTTAAGTTTATTTTCTATAAACCATACGAGTATGCATTTATGAATGTATGGGTGATTGAAATATATCCATCTGTATTCAAATGCATGTTTATTAATGAACAAATTTTATATATAGAACGTTTATATACCATAATGTGGCTGTACTAGTCGAAATGAAAATTGTTTAATGAAAGACATATTTTAATATATTCAGTAGCTGCTCCTATAACTATTGTAAGAAATTTAGCATAAGTAAGGTCGCACAGGCTACCAGTAAAGCACGCTGGCTTGTTTTTAGTCTTATTATAGTCTCATTGTGATACGTATAAAGAATGTGTTTGGAATCATGAATTGCAAAGCATCTCAAACCATGAGGAAACGGAATCACATTTTTAGTAAAAGAATACATTAAGTAATGCAGTAACGGTCTGTCCCAGAAACCATCGCAAAGCGTCAGACAGCCGGTAAATTGTGCTATTATGACAACTTTTTCATTAAACAACGTTTGGGAACTTAAATGATCCCGTGCCTGTGCTTTTATGATTACAGAGACATTAGTAAGCTTAATTGCTTCCAATCCAATCCAACGCCTAATCATTTCTGCTTTCTTTATTTCTTTCTTTCTTCCTTTTTTTCTTTCTGCATTCATTCCAGATCTTCCTATTGTTTCGTCTGTATTACCATACCGCTGCGGATGACGAGCTCACGTGCAATCTATTAAAATATCATTGGCATACATATTGTGTTCATAGTTGAATAATTTCAACGAATACCTAGATACTTAACCAATTAACTGACAATTTCAAAGCCGATATTTTACCCAATAATATTATATATTGATCATATATTTCTTTCACTGATGATTCAGTTATCGTTTTCAGCATCTCTTCTCCATTAGCTTTTCCTTTTATAATGCTTGCAGTGACCAGTAGTAGTTATAGCTTGGTCATTGATATGATTTCATTTAAACAATTAGAAGATGCAAATAAAAAAATCAAGTTATATTAAATATGCTAAATTTGTGTGTGTGTGTGGGTGTGTGTATAGCAATGTACCTCTGTATATAGAATATAGAAATCTAGTTTTGGGTTTTTTTTTTACCGGCCAAACCAAATTCAAATAGTTTGCTGATGCATGCATACATTGATTGTATGCTCGTATGTTTGTTTAACTGCTTTAGATTACGTGTCCACACCACCGTAATGACGACGATGATGCTGATGGTTGGTTAGATTAGTCCGAGATATTTTTACTTAGTCATACATGCATTCAACATACACATCCATACAATTATACATGTAAAAGTTTGTATGTTTAAATAAACACTCCTTTTTTTCTCGTTATTTACATATAAATGTAACTCAAAAATTCATCTCATACATTATATTCTATCCAAACATGTGTTTAAGCGCGAGTGTCGTTTGACAAATTTTAGAGAATTTTAATAAAACTGGTTTTAAGAACGATGTGTATCGGCAGCTATGAAGAATGAGAGGAAAGTTTCGCTTAATAAATTCTAAGCAAGCTGCTCTAAATGCTACTACTACAAAACTTCAGGTGAGATATAATAAAATTTATTCAGCAGATGTAGAACAGCTTTTGTCTGAAAAAAGAAGAGTTTGTAGAGAATGTCAACGCTACAGATCCCCTCAGTTAAAATCTAGGCTGAAGGAATGTACTAAACTGCTTAAAACTCTACTAGAATTTCAAAAAACCGCTTCTCTACAAAAATTTCTGAATTGGATCGACGCAACACCTCAAACAGACTATTCGCTATGGAGAGCAGTACGAGGCTTCAAAAGTCCAGTGAGCTTCGAATGGAGACGGGGCAAGAGCTGACTTTGTTTGTAAAGTACTTGCAGAAATGATTTACTCCAAATACGTCTGATACTATAGTTGAGCTGCCACCAGTCCTCGCTATATCAGATGTTACCTTGAGGTTCAATATTCGTGAGGTTGAACACTGTATTGCGGGCTTAAATTCAAAAAAAAAATCTAGGCACTGTTAAAATAAGCAATAAAATGCTCTTAGAGCTACCGTATATTGCAAGAAGGATAAATCTATTTATTTTCAACGGTATTTTGCGCCTCAAATGCTATCCCGCAGAAAAGAAGGTTTCACTGATTACCGTGATACCTAGGCCAGGCAAAGATCATACGAAAGTAGAGTCCTATAGGCCTATAAGCCTATTGTCTAACATAATTAAAAGCTACTTATGAGTAAGCTAACACCCACACATACTGTATGGTACTGCATGCATTGTAGACCACCATTTCGGTTTTAGGAGACAACAAAGCCTGATTGAACAAAAGCATAGACTCGTAAATGTGGAAAAGAAGTATTGTAAGTATGGTAAGTATGTATTGTAAGTATGGCACGAAGGTTAATACATAAACTAAAGCAAAACCTACTCGCAAACACCCTTAATCTTTTAGAAGCCCACTTAACTGAGCAACAATTTGTTGTTAAGGAGGTAAATTTTCTAAGCCCTCCGCAACCGATTGAAGCCGGAGTTCCTCAAGGGAGCATTCTCGGTCCTGTATTATATCTGATATCAACACTCGCTGATGATTCAACTTTTCAAAGTGTTCACAAAAGCCATCAAGAAGCTTCCCGTAAACTGCAAGGGTATATACCCCAGTTGGATAATCGGATAAAACATCGGCGGATAAAAATTAACGAACGAAAATGTCTACACATTACTTTTACATTGTGCAGATTTATACTAACAAATAACCAAACTATAAACTCAACACACGGAAGTAAAACATCTCGGTGTTCATCTTGATCCTTGTCTAACATGGAAGTCCCTCATATATGCAAAGGTGACCCAAATGAAATTAAAAGCAGCTCAAATGAATTGGCTCATTGAAAGAAACGCTACTCTAAGCCTAGATTGTAAGCTTATTCTATACAACTCCATTTTAAGACCAATATGGTCCTACGGAATCCAGTTATGTGGCACTGCCTCGGCATCAAATGTAGAAAAAATTCAAAAAATTCAAACACATTCATGCACTGAACTGAGAACTCTCTTCCTCCCTGCCTGACTGTCTATTAGGTTATACAACGCATTCAACAGTACAAATATATTGGCGTGGTAAATAAACACATAATCGTATAAACGCTAAACATCGAAAAACTTTAACTCACTTGAGTGTACACCTGTCTCTGTTCTACCATTTATACTACATCCATCAGCAAAGATGCTTGTTTTTAATTCTTAATGTTTTGTTACATCACTATTTATTTATATTCAATTGAAACAAGAGCCAAAAAAATTTCCTTCAAGTTTGAGAAACGATCCTCGTTACTGGCCATTTATTTGCATTTTTGAAAGAGGCTTATATTACAGATATATAAGTGTGTATATGTAAGTGAATACATGTGTAAACACAACTGCACATTCATATGAATTAACATGTATTTGTATCAGTTTGACTAAATTTTAGCCTAGAATTTATAACTGATTTTGACGATTTAGTTTTCAGCTTTCAAACAACAACAAAGTGCATGTGTTTGTTAACACACATACATAAGCATCTATATGTATGTATGTATACAAACTAAGGCAGAATGCAAAATGACATTAGTTTGTCAACTCATACATATTAAATTCAGCAAACGTTTGGTTTGTTGTCCAAGGCTTTTTCGACTACAACTGCAAAAATATATGTACTATTTACATACATATAATGTGGTAGGTTTGTGCTTCTCCCTTTTAGCAAATCTATGTACGTTTTAACTATATTTTATACATGCAATACAGCTAGAAAAAATGGAAAAATACAAGTTTTAAAATGTAAATTCTAATACGAGTACATTCATCATCTATCTATATTTGTATTTAGTTGCTCCTCATATGCCATGTATACACAGTGTAGGCAATGTTGAATTTTAAAAAGGTAATATTATGTTTCTAAAGATCGTTGCCGCATTTATTTTACACTACCTAAAAATTTCTTGATATTCTAATGGCTATCTTTAGATTTTACCACTTAGCTTTTAGGCTTAATTAGAATTCTGCTGACAAATCATAATAAAAATCTTTTAGATTTTTGAAGAATATAACGTATGGAAGCTTACAAGTAAATTCTATATTTGTATTTCTGCTTACACCTCTTACTTATATAAAATTTGAAGTGGGAACTTCTCATATAAAAGTCATGACTTTTAACGAAGTTCTAATCAGTAGACATGGCGCCAGACTTAAACAGGCGCAAATTTTATGGATTAAATTGTCAGGACCAGGCATTTGGGGCATTGCAATGAATCTCATGTCGTGAACGCTAATGTTATACTTTGTGGTAGTTGCATACCACACGAACGCCAGCAATCACGTTTTCATGTTACACCGGTAACAACGAGTATAGTAAGAATACGGCTCGAAGGACAAGAAACCAGTTTCAATCGGTAATTGCAATTGTTGTCCGTTTTTGACGGCAACAAAGAGGAGTCTGTGAAATATATGCCTACACCAGCAGAATGGATCACTTATTTTCAGTGCCGCAACACACTTCATCAACATCTAGGATTCTTTAGGTTCATTGGAACATAAACACGTCTTGCAAGCAGATTTTAGTCAAATCTTAACGTAACTAATGTTGAGAAAAATTTATTATACCTTTTATTGTACATTTTGTGGAGCAGCACGAAAAGAGAGAATTTTTAATTTATGGCAAATATTACCACTGATGCCGCTATATTCCAACTACGATAACTAATTAAGACAGCATCCATGCAGATGCATGAACCAACTCGAGAACAGCTTTTTAAAATAAATTTCAAAATCAAATTATACATTTACGTTTGAAGTTTTAGTATTTATTTTTACTTCTAAATAACATGCAAATGCTAGATATAGTAAAAAAAAATAAACCAGAAAATAAAATTTTATTTAAAAACTCCGTAAAATATCTTAACTCAAACTTAAAATTTTAGAACTCAACTTAAGTCTATTGCAAGCTTTTCTATTAAGCAAAATTTAAATTTATTTTGCTAAGTGCTATTACCTAAATTAATTGTAACATTGCACTATGGCCGAATTTCCAGCTTTCAACTATAGATTTTTAAATATTTTATAGGGTTCAATTCCCAATATATTGGAAAGAAAAAATTTTAAACATATATTAGCCCTGTTGGTAGCCCTGTTTGTTTATACAAAGCTGCCAATGTTCACCTTTTTAGGGTTCCATACACCAAAAGTGAAAGGAACCCTATTGGTTTCGCTACGCTATCTGTCCGTCTGTCAATCTGTCACAGGCTGTTTTCTCGCGAACCCTAAGAAGTACGGACCTGAAATTTTCACAGAATATGTATAACTGTTGCCGCTACAAGAACAAATATATGACAGTTAAAATTTAGAGGGTGTTCTAAAGCGAGCAGCGGAATATATTGAAGTCCTAATACAATAAATGAGTAAATTAGGGTATACCATTAAGTAATGCAAGAAAGAAACGTAAAAAGGAAAAAGTTATAGAAAATTATAGAAAATGCTAAACTAAAAAATCTCAAAATTAAAAAATGCCAAAACGAAAAATCGTCTAAATGGAAAAATCTCTTAAAGTACTCTTATGGTACTCTGTTCATCATTTCGAGCGAAGTGCGGTCAAAAGTCCATATAAAAAAAATTGACACGGATTGCTTACAAAAAAAGTACTCTATTTATTTTGTGAAAAGAAAATGAAATGTATCTAAACATTTTAAGTCTTCATGCGAAATATTACGAGCACCATTTTTTTCGTGTGAAATTTACACAAACACATTGGGTTTTTTTAAAAAACGTTCTCAATTGCAGCATACTTTCAAGGGCTAGTTATAATTGGTTACTTGTCATATTTTTCGTATGAAAAAACCAATGTTGATCAACATTTTTCGCAAATTCGAACAGAGTACTAAGCTTAAAGGAAAACAAGCACAAAAAATACGAAAAAAACACCAAAACACAAAAATTGCGGAAACTAAAAATATCGTCAAAAAAAAAATGACAATATGAAAAAAAACGCTAAAAATGAAAAAGAAATAATTCTTAAAAAAATCTGTGAATATAGGTTATGTTTTTAACTGTTGTAAAACATAATTGATAATTGTTTGTTGTTGGTACCTATTTTTATGTTTTTAATGGATCATGTTTTTTGTGATATTGTGACAAAATTTTTCGTTTTATATGGACTAGAGCTTGCCTACTTCCATGGACTCGAAAGGGGATTCCTACATGTAGGTATTCTAGGGAAACTGAAGTCTTATGTGGTGTTAAAATTTTTTGCAAACAACTGCAAACTAACGAGAATTTGATATTTCTTTAGAAACATTCAAGGTGGAAAACTCTAAAATAATACACGTTTGTACATAGTTAGAGTGACTCGGCATAGGAAATCTTGTAATCCTTACGTTTATGGTATAAGATGTGTTTTGCTTTTTTAAGTAAAAAAATACGAACATTTTTCTGAAGCATTTTAAGCTAAAATTTTTAGCCCTCTAACTCTACGTTGTATAAGCTTTTTTATCCCTTTCTTAAAAATGGAGCAAACAACATCCTTTCAACGGCAATATACTAGGCTAAAATGTTCCTCAAAAATTTTTTTCTTGAAGTTTTACATAAAAACGCTATTAATAAAAAAAAACGAAATTAATACTTAAACACAATTTAAGTTTTGAATGATTTCTGCTGTTCCGGTTGAATTTGGAGTTTGAGTATCCTTAAAGACCTATAGTAGAATTCCATGGAAAATATTTTTGTAAAAAAATTTAGCCCGCTATGTTACCGCTGAAAGGGATTCTCTATCCCTTTTTTTAAAGGGGGAAAAAAAGAGCCATATAGTATAGAGTTAGATGGCTGGAAAATGTTCTCTGTTCTGTTTTACATAAAAATACCCAACATATTTTATACCACAAACGTAAGGCTTACAAGATTTCTTATGCCGACTTAACCATATGCAAATTCTCCTGTAGATGCGCCACTGCAAAAATGGATTTAAAGGACCCACTTTTTGTTTTTTTTTTAGTTATGGAAGTCTGCATAGTAAGTTTGGTGATGCCAACTTGACGGGAAATAAATTTTGCCATAATCTTGTGATTTCCGGCCATAGTGCATTGTAAGGAAATATTAAAGGTTTTTTTTTTTAAATACAATAAAACTAGTCAAGAGGAGTAGAGCAGTTTCCACTCGCATGGAACTGATGCACTTTCGTTTGAAAAAATGTTTTAATTAATAGCCGAACCCAGTAGAGTTTACAAAATAGGGACGAAAAGCTATATAGTAATTTATCTTCAAATCTATTTATCCGTAAATGTAAATTTAAATTAAAGTTAAATCAAAAAAATATATATTTTCTTATTTATTTCAGTAGATATCAATGACACGAGACTACGAGATCAGAAGTTTGACTTTATTTTTTACTGGTCTTCACGGTGCAACCTTCCATATTCTTATTAGAGAAAAATCCAAAGTTGTAGATAGTTTTCAAACTTGATGCTTCACTAACGAATATTATTTATATATTAAATAACATTTCAGGTTTTTATATACTTATTTTGGTTTGATCTTTGAAAATAGTTTTCAAATTTATCTATTATATCTATTTGTATCTTAAGCAATTAATTACTTGAATTTCTAAACCAAAATCTGGTTATCGTAAAATTGTATACTACGTACTTGTATTTAACAAATTTTATAGTTAGACAAAAATTAATTTATATAAAGTTGTGTGTAAATTTTATCAGCAAACAAAGCAATAAATTGTTTCACAATAATTGATTAATGTGCTGATGATAATGATACTGTGTACAATACAATCTATTAGTTGCTATTGTTGTTGCTGCTGTTAATGTTGTTATTTTATACAGTTGATAAATTTTCCAAAGATACAAAACCGAACATTCGAATACCAACCAATACACGCATAAAAGCAAAGTTTAAAATTTCATATATTTATAAATACCCTGCAAACTTTTGCTATCGAAATTGTCGAAAATCTTTGAAAGTGATAATCGGTTACTCGCCACCTTGCATCATTTGGTGTCAACGGCGCTAAAACTATATATCCATAGTTACTATATCGCTCTGCAAATTGACAGTAGTTGTTGGCAACGGTTATGCAATTGCTAATTTAGTAAATAATAAAAATGAAACTTATATATGCAGAGAAGAAATTATCATAAGTTTTTATTTTAACACACATGTGTTTGAATTTGATTTTAAATTTTATTATTATTTTCTTTGGTTTTTAAATATTCCAATAAAAAATTTTGATAGAAAAAAAAATTAATTTATTTTCTTATTAAATATTTACGAATTTTAGTGTTTAATTTTACGAATTTTGTGATAGGTCCCATTTCAGTAAAATAAATATTTGAATTTATGAATTTTGTAATGGAATACTAATTATAGTTTTTTCTGTGTGGTCACAGAAAATGCAAAATGCCCTATCTAACATTTTAAAAGTTTTACAGAAGAAGCATATGTAAAACTTGGTTAAGTGAAAAATATATTGACAATTAGTGCAAAACTTTGCAACATATATTTAGTTGATTCTCATTCTAAACGTACATTTTCAGTTTTTTGTTACCAATGTAACTAATAGAAATATAAGAGGGTGGGATTCGTATTACAGTTTTCGCCCGATTAAATGGATGCTAAAATAAAATTCAATTTTCCGGTTTTTAGCACTTTTGTGTATTAACCGTTATATTTGCTTTCGCGGTTGCTCTGGGGATGATTTTCGCCATAACAATAAACCGCAAAAAGTGAGTATAGCGTTTGAAAGCACTATACATCTACTGTCTAAAAAAATATATTTATAATATACGCAAGACGAAATTAAAAGCTATGACCACTTTTTTAATTTTGACTTATGTTCACATGCAGAAATAAAAAAATTATTACCTTTTAAGATAGTTATTTTCAAATATTTATACATGAATGAAAGGCCTTCTTCCAAATAAGACCAATTTTAACAAGCTCGGCCAACAATTATAAAAGTGATGTCAATTTCAAATAATTATTCACTTAAAATTTCAAATAATTTTCACTTACAAAAATCATATCTCGTAAGCCAATGAAAATAACAGATTGTCACTTAGTGCACATGAGGGTCAAAGTATAGGCTATATATCCTAAAAAATTCAGATTTTTCTCTGTATCCCCACATTTGCTTTTGGTCCAGTTATTTTTCATAAAAATTAGTCTTTTAAAAAATCATATTTCGTAGCAGAGTGAAAATATCAAAACGGCACTAAGTAGACATAATAACAAAGTACTGGAATATATATACTGAAAATATAAAATTTTTATCTTGATCTCCACATGGCTTTTTTGAAGCTCAAAGTTGAGCATTTTTTCAATTTATCAATTTTAGCCAAATAGAAAAAATATTACTTACGTGTTGTTAACGTATGACCATCAATATATAAGAATTGAAACCACATTCAACAGAGACACCTGGCAAGTGGTGATAAGCAAAATATACGTAATCACTGACGATGGAAGTGTAGCGGCTTCCAAAAGTGGAGCTAGTATGTTCTGCAGTGTACGTTGAAAAATTAAGTTGATGTTAATTTTTCCCTTGTTCCTTGGAACATTAATCATCCCCAATTCTTTCTTAATTAAACGTTGCGAACCTTAGCCTAATAATCAATTTGGATTCATGTGCATATATTTATGCATGTATTTTAAGCCCCAACCCAAAAAAGATGGGTGTTATAGTGTGTTTTTAGTGTCCGTCTGTGTATCGGTGTATCTATCTGCGGCATCGTAGACCCAAATTGACTGGACCGATTTCTATTGAGTTTATTTTGTTTGAAAGGTGACTTGATCGAGAATGTTTTTAGCTATGTTTGAAGAAATTCGGTCCAGGCGTTTAGAAGTTATCACGTCTTTTCTCGCTGTATCCTCTTCAATCTGTGTGTCTGTGACACTTTAGCTCACAAACAGCTGGATCGATTTTAACATAGTTTTTCTTGTTTGAAAAGTGAGTTGATCTAAAATTGTCTAAGATAAGTTTGAAGACCCGATTCAGCAGTCTTGAAATTATCATCCTGTTTTTCTGGGATTTCTAAAAATTTTAATTTAATGTTAATTATAAAATTGAACGACTTATTTGAAATACCTAGAAGAGGATCAAGAACCGACATTTATTGATTTTAGCTAATTTTGTCGAAAAAGCCTAACAGTTACAATTTTAGTTTCCGTCTACTTGCAGGGTACCTTCTTGGAAGAATGCTTAAGTATGTGTGAGAACAAGCTACTATTGTTTGTTGTGTACGTAAGTGATTGTTTTCCTAACTTAGTATGTATCTTTTGCTGGCAGAAAAAAAAACTAATACATAATTGAAGAACTTTTGCAACAACAAGCAAAGATATTTAACCTACCAAAAGTGTCTGATATAATGAAAGTATATTAATATACAATTTCTTTGAAAACCAATAAAACACACGAAGAAGTTGAAAACTAGCAAGAGGTGGTTTTGTAAGGAGGTGTTCCTTGAAAGAGTATTTTGGATAAGTCACATCAAATGTGGTAAGAGATGTTTGGCAAAATAGAAAGAAATTAGGAAACAGGTAGTGCATAAAATTCAATTAAATTTAATAGATACACATAAGGAAGAAATTAGTGGTTGCAAGTTTTTATTTAATAAGAAACTTCAAAATTAATTTATATGAAACTCTTATCAAAATATTTTAGACTACAGAAATTCTAAAAAAATACCTTTAAACATTTAAATTTAATATTTTCATTTAATATAATAAATAGTACATCGCACTTAAACTGCAGTAAATAGGTCTGTTTCTTTACTCAACGTTGGAATTTCGGGAGATCCAGATTTGCAGTATAACCGTACTTGAAAATTTGGTAAATGAGAGTACTTTTCAGAGCATAATATTGTTGTTATTGCACGAAACAGTCCAGATTTTTTCTTCGTGTATATTGTGTAAATTGTGAAACAATTTGTTGTTTGAAAAATAAACAATAATAATTGAAAGAAGTGATTTAGATCAACAAAAATATTATACAAATGAGCGTTAGTTTAGCCAAGTTTAATGCAAAATAAATATCTGTATTAAAACCCCGTTTTATTTTTAATATTTATTTTCACTTAACTCTCATACAATTTTCGTTTTATTTTTCGGAATAGAAATTTCCTTTTTTAAATCATTGTTGGAATGTTTAGGTTTAGCTTCAATTCGAAGGAAGCTTTTAGCTAGTAATTGTCCTGTAATGGGGTCTTTAATACTAGTAAATGTACTGTGCTTAACGTTCATAAAGTCCTCAAAGTTACTGACGTTAATATTCTTCGGGTCAAATTTGACCCATATAGAAAATCTTATATGTAGACAATAATTTACTTTACTTAAGTGTATTATTAGTGTTTATATATTATTTCTAGCTATAATCAGAATACGTGAGCTATGTTTTTTATTGAATTTATTGAAAATGTACGAGTACATTGATTTTATATAAGTAATTCAAATTACAATAGTATGTACAATGTACATATGTGATATATAAATATTTAATTTTACATCAATATTGTTATTAATTATTACATTGCTTACATAAAATAATTCTTTGCATACAAATTCTTTACAAGTTAGACGTACTAAAGGTGTTTTGTTATCTGTTTTGGGGCAAAATTGGCAACGACTCCTTTTGGTTGGTTCACATTTTTTTGATTGGTTCACATTTTGATTTGGTTAAAGTAGACAGCTGCTGATCCTGCTCAGCTACATCACGTACTTTTTGTGCAATTTCTCGTGGAAACGATGCTCTTGGTAAAGTTTTTCTCTCCTTTATATAAGACGTAGTTAGGCTAGGTTAGGTTGCACAGGCAGCTTCCGCACACTTGAGTCCATGGTTGATTCCTTTCTGTTACCAGTAAATAGAGGAGAAGAAAGAGGAAAGGAATAGATAAAGGAATAGAAGGTGTAAAAGTGATGATGAAGAGGAGAAGGAGAAGAAAAATATGAGGTGTGGCTATCAGTCGCCAGAAGAGAAAGGTTCAGGGCTGGAACCATCCACCGCTCCTTATGAAAAGGGTAAGTGTGCTAAGATTCGTCGTTGCCAGCTCAGATAGACTGACGAAGGATTGCTGACCGAGTTGTATCAGCAGCTTTTTCTCCAGTGAAGGGCAGAGGCACAGGAGGCAAAAAATCGTCTCCCCCTCCTCCTCATCCCGATAACTTCTGCAAAAGGCGTGGGACGCTAGTCCTATTAGCTTGGCGTGATTGCCGAATTTGCAGTGGCCTGTGATCGTTGCGATGATGTCTTTCAGCTATGTTTTCTGAGCTTTGTTTTCTGGTTTTAGTCCATCCTTTGCCAGATAAGCCTGAAGTTGCTACAAGTAAGTTCGTTGAACCATCTGATCTGTGCCAGGGTCTGGAAATAGTTTTCGATTTGCTTCTTGCAGGCATGTAGGGGTATACCGCAGAAGAAACCAATGTCTGGCTTTGGTAGCATCGTCCCCCTTTTAGGTAGTTTGTCAGATGCTAGTTTGTCTAGATGCAGTTGCCTGCGCTAGTCCCGTGACCATGCACTCATACAAGGATGATATATGAATGTCTCGCCATCCCGTTCAGGGATGCCTGGCATTCATGGAACAGGTAAGATGTGGCGTATACACCTGTTAGGGATCAGATTGCGGCTTTGCTGTCGGTGAAAATGCGGATATTTATATCGAATACTGCAGCCAGTATGATACTGAAGCCAGTTTGACACTTTTTGGTTAGCAGAATCACTGGTAACCAATGTAGCATAGAGAAAAGAGCCTTATTATGCTTGGAGCATAAAGCACCTGTAATTAGCATTGCTATGCTGCGCATGACTTTCTCGAATCGAGAGCAATTGGACGCTGTTTTCATGGCCTTCCACCAGACTACATCACCATAAAAGAGTATTGGCCTAATGACTCTCTCAAATAACCAGCACGCATTGCGAGGTCCAATACCCCACGACGTACCTCCCAGATATTTAACGCTGCCTGATAGACTCAGGGTTGTCCCATTCAGTAGCGGCAATTTAAAGTTTGAAGTGTTATATTTGCTTGTAAAATGCACTATCTCCATTTTGGTGGGATTTACACTCAGTCCACTAACGATACTGCAATCGCTAAGCTTTTCGAGTACATATTCCAACCTATGAGAGATTGCATCAGAGATTGTGTAGGCAGCAGTTTTACAGCAGAGTGAATCCATATTCGTTAATAGCTCATTCATAGTTAGTTTCCAAAGTATGGATAAGGCTACCGATCCCATGGAAACTATTATAGTTCTACGTGAAAGAAGGTCCGATATAAATCCATATTAAATCCATAGTACTGTCTATGCCAGTTTCCACAAGTACATCCTTGATGGCTGCTGGCTTAACGTTATTGAAGGCACCTTAAGTATCTAGTGTATAATTTTTAAACTCAAGTAATATCTCAATGTAACCCACTAGTGAAAGTAGTGCCATCTCAATAGATTTGCCCTTGGTATAAGCGTGTTGAGAAGGAGAAATAAGTCTGCTGTTGATCGTCATTCTGATGTGATTGTCGACAATTCTTTGCAGAGTTTTTAGCAAAAAGGACGACAGACGGATGGGTCTGAAGTATTTAGGTTTGGTGTGGGATGTTTTTTCTTCTTTTGGAATGAAGATTAAATCACAGATGGTTTAATGTTGAGGGACGTATGATCATTCAAGGCAAGCTTTATATATGTGTATTAAACACGGTGTGATAATAGAAACATTGTGTTGCAAGTCAGCAAAGACGGCAGCAAACTACTGATTGCCCAATGCAATCTTTATTCATTCACCACGATGGAGGAGTTAGATTTGTTGTAGGAGGACGATTGAGCATTACCTCTTGCTGTTAGTTGGAAGCCCGGAAAATGTGTGTCCATGAGTACATCCAGTAACTCTTGTCCACTGGAAGCCCATTCGCCATTGGTTTTCTAGATGTAACCAGAGACAGACGGAGATTTATAGAGGAATTTGCGCAATCGATATGTCTATGAGGAATTTTCTACATTTACACAGAAGGTCCTCCGATACGCTCTTTTAGCCCTCATAACCTCATTTGTAAACTTAATCAAGGAAGCCTTATAAAGAGACCAGTTTTCAGTACTCATGGCCTCGTTGAATAGCTTTCTGCATTTCTAATGAGATTCAAAATCGGTGGGAGCCCACCAATGAGGTCTTTTGTTCCCTCAGACGAAAAAGGGTGGACATGACTGTGCTATTGCGTTGTTAAAAGCGCTGGTAAGATGATTCACATTAAAATCGATGTCCGCACACTCTTCAAAAGCGGCGGTCACGGTAATATGTTATTGACAATACGTCCTTCTATTTCCCAGCTTGCTTTTCTGCCGTTACAGAAGGGTTTACCTACCGCATTCCTTCCGCTGATGTGGAATTAAAGATAGCAATGATCAGAGAAGGAGCAATCCTTCGGCACTATCTAATCTTGTATCAGTTGAGCATGATTTGTTATTACTAGCTTGACGTCCAATATATCTTACCTATTGGCAACTAAAAAGATAGGTTCTGACCCTCTATTAGCTACTACTAAGTTATAGTTGAATAAAAATTCGGCTATACACTCACCTATTGTGTTTGTCTCCGAGCTTCGCCAGAACAGGGGATGAGTATTTGCGTCGGCTCCCATGATGACTGGAGTGCGAGCTAGATTTGCTGCCGTGACCATATTGCAGACCAAATTGTTGAGTGGAGGGCCCATGTGGTTATGCGCCATGTAGCATGAGAGGAGCCACATTGTGCTGTGGTTTCTCTACCATGCAACGGTTACTGTGTCTTCATCACTATAATTAGATAGAATAAAAATATTATGATGCTTTTTAGCTAGGCGTGGTAAGCTGGATACCTACATTTTGTAAGAAGTATCGACGTTTGGCAAAACAGTTTTCTTTCCAGCCATAGTTAGCCGATGTAAATAATAGAAAAGAATTGTAGGCTGATATATCTAATATATTACTAAAGACCACTTGAGGCCAACGATTGATTAGCCTTCCTTTTGCTAGTATAAAATGACTCTGCTTTATCCAGCGTATCTTTCCCTCTATTACATTTATTGTAATCTAATATTATTTGCGATTACTAATTTCTGGTTTATGATGCAAAGTGCTGAGAAGTTTCACAGACTTATTCTTTTTAGAAATATACGAAGGATGGCAGTGTCATTGGTGAAGCAAAAATATTATGAAAATACAGGTCTGCCTTTAGTTGCCAAAATCTCCGATTGTAATTCAGGCTTATTTTTACGTATAGTTTCAACTAAAGTAATTTGTTTTTCTAGTAGTTTTTGTGCTAATTGATATGATGTAAAAAATTATCTGTAGTCACATTATGACCTTTGCGACCAACTGTTAAATGGAGAGCTACTTGCATGACTTGGCTTCTTTCAGAATCGCAAAGTACCTAACACTTTATTCCGTATTTAGTAGGTTTTGACGGTACATTTTGGCGGAAGGGACATGTTCCTCTGAATGTCACCAGCTGCACATCGATTGTTACATCTTGAGATGCATTATAAAGCTTTGGCAATATGTCAGCCCATGCAATCAAAAATTCACGTATCGGTGTAAACTTATCTAAAAGTCGTTGGTCACTGCGAGTATGCTTATTGTCATACCTTATTACTCTCGAAAGAGTTTTGAATCTTTTCAATGGCAGGATTGCTCTAAAAATTGCCCTACCTTTCTCTGAATCCCGCAAACTTTCCGTAGATCTACAGACTCAAGCTAGCAAAAGTGCACTAATAAATGCGCATAATTTGGTGTCATCAACGTCGTTCCAGCCATTAGCAAAAACACGTTGGTCTTCATTATTTGTATATTTAGAAATAACATTTATCACAGGAGGTGAGAAAAATAATTGAGAACTGGAAATCTCTTCATTTGTAATTCTTGAAGAAGAATAACGAGTCAAGCCTGGCGTCATGCTGATTACATTCTCCGTTCGGAATCTTCCATATTTATATATAAGAGGTTCCTTGAAATATCTAATTTCTTCATTTTTTTATGTCACTGTCTCAGTAGGCACAGCCTCACTTTCACCATCACTAGAATTTTCAGATAACTCAGCATATTCAAGATGATCTTTATTTTCTGTACAAGTTTCTTCCTTTGACTATCGTCCATTTTCCTACCAGAAATAACAGACACAACGCTTTCAAACTTTTCCACGTTTTATTCGTTCCGTGTTTATTCTAGGAGTGATATTCCATTAAGCTAACAAGAGCAACATTATTCGTTTTCATACAAATATAATGTTCGATAAGTATGATGAGAGGAAAAGAGATAGTGATATGAATATATTCAGTGGTACCAAAGCTTAAGATATAGTATTACCAGATCGCCAAATATGCATAACGATACTCGAGCTTTTCACTTCAGGTCAAATTTGAACCGAAGACCTGTACTGTAAACATTTTATAAATGACTTTTTTGCCTAAATAAAAACCTAATGTAGCTCTTGATATTTTAAATTTAATAAAAGTCGTAGTATATAAAAATTAAAAGCCACTAATTTTCAGAAAAAAACCAAATTTTTGTCTTAAAATGGGTAAAAATTTAACCGAAGACTTTGTGGTTTGGAAAAAATCTGCTTATACGATGAGGGTATTTCACTAACATTTTTGTTCTAGTTAAGTGATATGGTCTCCTTTCACCGCCTACGATGCGGGAACATATTGTACCACTCCCAGTTTTGCCAGTCATACAATAAGTATGTTGAGGACAATAACTACAAAATTTGTCGGAGAAATTTCAAGACACAAAAAAAATCACACTACAAAATTATTAGCAATCATATTATTTTTCTATAGAAGATACTTACACAAAACAACTAGGGAACAAATTCATATATTTTAAAATGCAGATCCTTTTGATATAAAAACATTAACAACAATGATTGATTTGTGTATCATCATACACCACTACTTAATCATTTTTTTCCAGCCATAAAGAAAACTCAAACTTCCAAATAATCATTATCATACGAATAAAAAATGACAAAACATCAAACGCAAACGACAAAAAAACTGGATGGACACTCTTGTGATTAACAAGTGGAGATAATGAAAATAAAAAAGAAAAAAGAAAAAACTATTCTTGTTCACCGAATATTCAGCCAAAAAAAACTCAAATCTTTTTTTCTTTCATATAGTAATTTTCAACAGTATTTTTTTTTTCTGCTTATATTTTTCTCTTATTTCGACACGCATCAATTGTGTGGCTATACGACAAAACCTGGTTTTTTATTTCCTGCTTTATCCTTGTCTATAAATGGTCTACTTTTTTTGTGGGGCAATTGATGTTTATCATAATTACGCTTTTGAGAATTGTATCAATGGCTCATTGAAAATAACGAGACATTAAGCAATTAAATTTGATTGACAGAGTGACAAGTATACTTAGGCTTCTTTTTTGCTATTATTATCTTTTATAGCCTCTTTGTCTGTGTTATCATAAAAAATGCATTTCATTTAAATACTATGTGGTCTATTGACTTTTAGTGTATATAATGTACTATTAAACTTTGATTTTTCATCAATGAGATGATGTGCTTTTTCATTCTTTGATTATTTTTGGTTAAGAAAAATAATGTATTCATAAATTATATAGAAGTTTTCTAGTAGTTTAATCTTGAAGGATAATCGTTGTTGACATGCCCAGCTAAGCCACATGAATTGAAAAAGTAATGTATATAAGAATTGATGATATACATACATACATACCTATCGATGGTCATACATTACAATTTGACTGAAGGCGTTACTAGCCACGAAATATAATAACTTGATAATTATTTAGTATGTATTCTTAAATAATATCGGAATTTATTGTTTTGATAATAGGAATGTTTTTAGCGAGCTATATCACATTTTCTGCGCTTAGTGAAAAATAATAAGAGATCAGTTACGTGTCAATATGCAAGCAAGAAAATCGATGTTGAGTCACCTGAATCACAGAAAATTATATTCTTACTACCCTCCTAAGTAATAGCTATTTCTCTTTTACAAAAATACTTTTAAATCAACTTTGGAGTTGGCCAAGTCGTATCTGTGAAGGTGACATTATTAGTACAACAACATATACACAAAATTGTTGTAGGATTAGTTTTTTTTTGAGTTGGATTTTTGGGTAAAAATGTTTTTCTTTTTTCGATGCAGTTTGACAGCTTGGTAAACTCAGCTAACAATCAGCTGCCTTAAATATGATTGGAATTGGCTTTTCTTTTATTTTATTGAACAAGATTTCGAAAAGTGCCTTTGTACCGTTTTCTCCTTTGCAAAATTTTTTATGTGCCCTTGAACCGCTTTCTCCTCTGCAAAATTGTGTATAGTAATTTTCTATTCAAATCGCTGTTTGAGAAAGAAAACAAATAAAAAAAATAAATATAAATTGATGAACATTTTTAAAGTACTTTGAGATGTTCTTGCATCGCCCGCCTACTTAAATTTTGTAAAGAATCACCCAAAAGCAGAAATTTATGTTTGTCGATTTATTTAATTGTATCGTATTTCCCAAATGTATTATGAATAATTGCCCAAAAAGGCTAAATAAACAATTCTCACGTAGAAAAAATAGCCAAGAATTATTTTCAAGAAGGCCATGTTACTGAAAAAAATATTAGTTTCAATAACATTTGTTTTTAACTTAATACAATATTTCGTTGTATGTATTTCTTTCACATGCTGGTTATTTCTTTTCTTTTCATACATAAGTACTTAAAACAAGTTTTATCTCATAAAAAAATAATTGGTATATGGCTCAGCTGTAGAGAACATGATTTACGTCCGGGAAGTCAGGGTTCGTATCACAGCTATGTCAATATTTTTTATTTATTTTTTTATTTTTTTGAATAATTTTGTTATCAATACAGCGGAATTGTTTATCACAGGAAATGCGAGCAAAAAAATTATTGAATACATGGATCTTTGCTATCAAAAACCAAACTTATCTTTTCTGTGCAAAAAAAGTTTCCAAAAAGGTTTAAAGAATACACACATAGTAGTTCCTATTGAAAAGAATAATTAATAAATCTATATCTTTGAAAATTGCGATACGATTACAAAACGATGTATGTAAAAATCATAGAGGAGGACGACCTAAGCCTTAAGAAAATTAAATATTTTGCAATCCTGTTTACAGACACGGTGGGGTAGAGGGTGTCAAAGTTGACTACCTTGAACATCAAAAACTTTGGCTGTGTCAGAACTTTTACAAATATTATAAGATTCTAATAAATTAAAAATTTTTTAAATATATATAAGTATGTAGATGAAGAAAATTTATTTTATTTTATGAAGATAGCTTAGTTCAATTTAAAGATATTTGTCTTTATTTAAAGATATTGAATTTTATGTTTTTGGCTTCGTCCTTATTTGGAAAAAGTAATTTTTTTGTTTAAAGGATCCTAGCAAAAACTTGGTAATGTGTTTTCCGTACCAAACAACATACTTTTCAACCACAAATTACATACCGTCTGAATTACTTTACAGTAGTTTATCCATTGCTTGCTAGTAAATAAACAAGAGATTTATTCTATTATTAAGCACAGTAGTATTGTATCTACCTATCATACAGGCGGTAAGCAGTGCAAGCCCTGTCATAAAATATAACATTAACAGAAAACGGGTTGAGTTTAATGCTTAGCAGAGACATTTAATTTTTATTTTGTTTTGTGTATTCAATGCCTTGTTAATATCGAAACTTTTAACTTGTTATTTGTTACCCAGTATGGGAACTACTTGACTCCAATGGCAACGCTGTGTTAAAGTACTAAAGTAGAAGTAGTGAAGGCTATGTTTATTAGCATTTTAAGTCAGTGATCATAACTTAAGTAAAGCTTTAAAATCTTTGAACGTGGCTACAAAAAAGTTTAGGAAAGACTCTGTTACTCTAATTGGCTACAAAAAAGTTTAGTAAAGAGTCTGTTACTCTAATTGAACTTGAAGGAATTAAGTTTTTGTTTAATAATTTAATAAAAGCGAATAATACTTTTGCCATCGATTTAAGTATAAATCTACAGATTACATTTAATGAGAAACGAATTCAATTATTTTATACCTCCACTCAGAAATATTTCCTTCTAGCAACAGTGTTTTGAAATACAGTACAAAAACGGAAACTACGGAATTCGGAATAACTTTTTTTGCATAATGTTCGTCAATGAGCTGATGATCTGACAATAGAAGAAACTAATAATGTTTTAACACAATTAACCAAAACAATTAGAAGTATTAAGAATTTGAAAAAAATTAAAACAGGACATAATGGAAGATTTTATATGTTTAGATAAGTCCAGAAAAAGTACTGAGAAACTAGATATTCTTTCGATTTCTCCAACATCTACGATAAGTGAAATGGTTTTTCCAAGTCAAGTTTTATCAAAACGAAAGAAGAATCTGTTAAATCTTAAGCATTTAAAATATATTATTTTTCTGAAAGATTGTTTTCGAAGATCTCCTTAAACTATTAAAAAAACTGATATAATGATCATACAAACTTGCTAATTTTTAATGAATGCATATTTATAAATCTTTTTTGCTTGATTTAGTTCAAGAATTGTTATAGCTATTTTTTTACTAATAAATTCAAAATAATAAATAAATTTAGTTTATTACTTACTCGGTTAATACCGAAATTAACCGAATATTAACCGATTAACACACATACTGCTCAAGCCTTTTTCAGTTTTTTTTTTGCAGAAACACCCAGGGATTGTCAGGAATCGACCCTGAGACCCCCGGCTAATAGTCTAGCACACTATGCAATAATTTCCGTATTTTCTTAAGAATGGTGTATTTATTTTTATCGACATTTGCTTTAAATAATAGGCGCGCGGAAATTATTAAAATACACTACGTTTCGTTAATTTTTGTGAATCGGTTGGCGAGAAATGGTGAGATATTGAGTTACTAACATCCACTTTGAAAAAATATATTTTCAAAGTGAATGTTATTAACTCCATATCTCATATTTTCTCTTTTCCGAACCGATTTCAAAAAAGGACGAGGTTATCAGTTCTTGTGTACATTTTTTACTTTTTTATGTTTGTACACTAGCGTGGAGCGATAATGTATGAACAAAAAATATTTTTGTTTTGTTTTTTCAATGCCATAGCGATATGAAGTGTCCTTTTAGTAAGTGATATGAAGTATCCTTTTAGTAAGTAAGGCGGCACTTGTTTACGCGATCGTTGTATTGCCCTTATGGAACAGTCTTGTTTGAAAATATTTAATTTTTTGACATGTGCCGAGACCGCTTTTGACAATGGCTTTTAAGTCTTCATCAGATATATTTAAAGTCAGAGGTGGCTCAATTATCTACCTCACAGTCTCGCCTCGTATGATTTTTCTGTCATCTCCAAGCACAGCAATAAGAAGATTTTCTGTGGGACCGAAATATCAATTTCGTTGGATTACCTTGTCAATTAGCGACTCACACAAATTGTTTGCCGTTTATACACGAGGTATTACATTTTATTGTAAACCACATCGGACCATAAACTCTCATTACGTACTAATTTTTCCTCAGTTTCCAGTCTAGTAGCATATAATCTTAGAATTCGCTTTGCTGTTGTAAGCCATCGAGAATTGTAAAAAAATCCACACAGAAAAAATTATCATAGGTTTTTATTTTAACACACATGTGTTTGAATTTGTTTTTAAATTTTATTTTTTTCTTTGGTTTTTAAATATCCTAATACAAAATTTTGATAGAAAAAAATGCGATGTTTGTCTTATTAAGTATTTACGAATTTTAGTGTTTAATTTTACGAATTTTGTGATAAGTCCCATTTCCGTAAAATAAATGTTTGAATTTATGAATTTAATAATAGAATACGAATTATAATTTTTCTGTGCAGGTCCAATATTAGCTAAATCTGCACACAGAAAAAATAGACAAGAATTATATTCAATAAAACCATATTATTAAAAAAAATATGAATTTCAATAACATTTATCTTTAACATAATAAAAAATTTCGTTGTAAGTATTTCTTTTCCATGCCGGTTATTTCTTTTCTTTTTATACATAAGTACTTAAAACAAGTTGTATCCCATAAAAAATAAATGGGATATGGCTCAGCTATAGAGAGTATGCTTTACGTCCGGAAAGCCCGGGTTCGTATTCCAGCCATGTCAACATTTTTTAATATATATATATATATATATATATATATATATATATATATATATATATATATATATATATATATATATATATATATATATATATATATATATATATATATATATATATATATATATATATATATATATATATATATATATATATATATATTTATTTATTTTGAAATAATTTTGTTATATAGGGGAATTCTTTATCACAGGAAATTTGAAAAAAAATATTGAATACCGGGATTTTTGTTATCAACAACGAAACTTATTTTTTTCTGTGCAGAAAAAGCTCCAAAGCTGATATTGGTCATAATATCGTAAAGATACTTGGTCGGTACTTAAATCACTCCTTGTAATTTCAGGTAATATTTTTAGGAATGACGGTGAATTCTACTATTGACATGTTTCACATTTTTTGTAATTGAGATTCAATGGCACCTGAAAAGCATTGAGCCCCTGTAGTTTTTCCGTCCAAATGTAACAGCAGATGTCGCAGTAGTAATTCGTGGAATGCAACTTTCAGATAAACTACTGTAATGGTTAATTAAGTTCATCTTCGATCAAACAAATAATGCCAGCCTTAAGACCTGTGTTTACTACTGTTCCATGGCAACCAACAACTAGCATTTCACTGAGTTTCACCGATTTAAAATAATTACTGGAAACTTTTCTTCATCTCAGCCGTAAAATTCAAAGGGTCTCACAAAATACATAGAATGCGCGCGAGTAGACTGATGACGTTCGAATATCGTTCGAGGAGAGTTGTGGAACTACCTCCGCAGTATACCGCAAATCCGCGTCTCAACAGGCGCATTCCAATATTAACATTTTCATGGGTTTGATCCCATAATTTTTTCCAAAACAAAAATTTTTTGTTTGAAAATGCTTGCAATTATAATTTTTTCCAAAATCGGTGGGAAAATTTGCTCCACACACGCATAACTCTGTCATTTGTGGGTCGATTTTAAAAATTGTTTTTTGTTTGAAAGCGTTTGACTGTAGTTTGTTCCATAGTTTCTTTTCGAAAATCGGTGGGGAAATTTGCTACCCCCAACCCCAAGCATAATTCTGTCATATGTAAACTGATATTCAAAATTGTTTTTTTGTTGGAAATGGTTTGCTTGCAGTTTGGCCCAGTATTTTTTTCGAAAATTGCGAAAATTTGCAGAAGGAAAAACAAAACTTGCTAACATCGCACATAGGGGTAAAAGTATATCAAACCGCGCGATAAAGTTATTATTATTTTATGTTACTCCACTGTGTTCCCGCATCATGAGTGGTGAAAAGAGAACATGAAGGAGAAGTTCTTTTTTTTCTTTTCATTCATTAAAAACAGAACATAATCTTTGCTGAATCTATTTAAAATACAGTGCATTAAAGAGGAACGATATTCACTTTGAAAATCTTTTTTTAATTGAATTGTAAATCAATCCGTGATGCAGACACACTGAGAAAAATGCGTTGAACAAATGTTATGTGAAAAAATGTGGTCTTTCAAATGACATACAATTTTTTTTAAGAAATCCAATTTTTGATTTTTTTTATTTATCGCGAGAACTCCACATATATCTGCCCCTATGTGTATCTTGAAGATATTAAGCTCTAATGTGTAGTTAACACAGCTTGAATTGTGTATAGCTTACAAACTTCCAAAAATTGCTTTTATCGCGAAAACAACGAAACTCGGAAAAAATTCAATATTGCCAAACAGCTTTAGAATGAATTAAAAGCTGCTAAAATTATAAGCAATCCTGAAAAACTGAAAAAATTGCAAAAACTGTTGATATATGCAAGAACTGGCTAACATCAGAAAGTTACCAAGGTATAACATAGTTTAGCGATCACTTTAATTATAAAAAGGGTAAGAACTAAAAATAATAATTTTATCGCGAAAATAGCGAAAATTCGCGAAAATTGCAAAGTCGAAAACAAGTCCTAATTGTGATTATAAATCGCTTAAACCAATAGGAATGACGAAAACTCTAAAAAATTACTGAGTTAAAAAAAATAAATATTACTAAAGTTAGAAGTGTAAACGACTAACCCTAATATAAAACCTCTTTTCTCCCTACAGAAAACTTTTTAAATTTTAAGTTAATATATCGACGCAAAAAGGGCCAATCTGCAGTTTAAAATCATGTTCCTAAGATTTACATAAATCATATGGCAAACAAGTAACGTTTATGACTATATAATTGATCTATTTCTTCGAGCAATTTAGTGCACTACCTATTTCAGTTCCTTCATTATCATCTAAACGTTCTTATTTATACAAAAAATGATAAAAAGGCCAACATAGTGGAGTTTGGCCCTTTTTACGTATCAATAGTTCTAGTAATTAAAAATTAAGAAGGGCCAATCTTGCAGTTTGGTCCTATATGCTTCCATATTTTCACACAAATATGGAAAATTTTGGGCCATGTTTTTTTACTCGTGAAAAACGACTAAGTGAGGCTTGTAGATCTAGTTGAGTACATCAATTTGCGATTTTAAAAACTTGCAATACACCCTCAAAATCGGAAGTTATCGATAAAAAAAAAATTTTTTTGGGACTTCAGGGACAAAACATTTTTTATTGCGTTGTTTCTGTGCCGATTTTCAATTTTTAAACGATGTCAAATAGAGGAGAACTTAAGCTTTCCGTGTATATTTAAATGATTTTCTTTTGATTTATATTTCATGGTATTATCATCAAAACAAAAATTTTATTGTTTATTTTTTTCCGATTTCCTAAAAGTTTGCGTATTTCTTGCAAAACTTTGCTTGATAATCTACACATTTTGTTATTATATTAAAAAGTGTATCTTATAACGATTACAATAAGCCTTAAATTATTGAAATCGGTTGGGAATTGGAAGAGTTAAAATTTTTTTATACAAAATTTTGATGTAAGTAGTACGTACATGCAACACAATCCCAGTGCATTGTGGAGCTGATCAAAAAATCAATTGTAAAGCATATATAACTGCTAAGCTATTGGTCAAACGAAAGTTGACATATCAATAGATGAGGGGATATATCTGCACACTATAGTTTCCAAAAATGTGCAGCTTATGAACTAACGATTCTACAGTGGGCTAAAATGAAATCCAGCGAATGTGAAAAACTTAAGAAGTTTTGTAACTTTCGCAAATTTCAACCAATTTTAAAATTTTTATGTATTTATGCTCAGCTCGAAAATGCGAAGAAAAACTTTGAGCATTATACTTCTCTATCTTTTATTATTTAAGAGATATTTCAATGCACAAATTTATTTTGCATGTTTAACCATAATTTTTTCGCGGTTTTAGAATATAATTGTTTTAGTATATTATCCTTGTTTATCCAAAGCTAAAGTGTATAAAAACTTTTAAAATCGGTTGATATATGCGAAAGTTACAATACTTTTGAGGCTTTCCACATGCGATGCGTTTAGTTTTAGCCCACTGTAGAGTCGTCAGTACATATTCTGCAAATTTTCGCAAACTATAGTATACAGGTGTATCACCTCAATTATTGATATGCCAAATTTCAAATAAATCTAAACAGTAGCTTAGCAGTTATTCGTTTTTACCATTTATATTGTGAGCAGCTCCAAACTGCGCTGGGAATGTGTTGCATATATACTTTTACATTGAAATGTTATTTAAAAAAGCTTTAACTTTGTCAATTCCCAACCGATTTTAATAAGTTAAGACTGATTGATTAAGACTGATCGCTATAAAATACGCTTTATATGAAAATATATATATGGGTAGGTTTTCAAGCAAAGTGTTGCAAACGATAGGCAAAATTTAAAAAAATCGGAACCAAATAAAAAATTTTATTTTTCTTTTGACGATATTTTCATGAAATATAAGTCAAAATAAACTCTTTTAAAGATACACAGACACTGATTAAAAATTGAAAATTGGCGCAGAAAAAATGCAGGGAAATTTGTTTTTGTCCATGAATCCACCAAAAATCGTTTTTTATCGATAACTTTCAATTTTGAGGGTGCGTTACAATTTTTTAAAATGACAAAATGATCTTCTCAACTAGACCAACTAGCCTCACTAAGTCGTTTTTCACGACTATTTTCACTGTGACAGCGTGTGGTCTAATCACTATTTAATTTCATTTATGGAAAGACGCAATAAACATTGAAAAATAATTTATTTTTATATTTGTTTTTGTAAGCAACAGCTTTCTGTGTCTACATACTTTGTCCCAGTCTTATCAAAACCAAAACCTTTTAAGAAATATTAAAATATATATAATTTGTAAAACAGTTAATTATGCAGATTGGCACTTGTAAGCCAGCTCGTTGCAGATAGCCCCAAGCAGATTGGCCCTTTTGAGTTGTCGTAGCAAGGTAAACAAAAACAGATTGGCCCTCATAAAAAAGTGCAGATTGGCCCTTTTTACGCAACTACGTCGACATTATTGCTAGACAAGTGCGATATAGTTTGTTCAAAAAATATATATATATTAAGCTTTGCATTATATTTGGTAATGGGTTACTGACTATGGTACTAAAATAAGTTATTGCTACTATATAATACAAAATCAGATGAAAATAATTGCAATATTTTTACAACATCCATCTGTTTTTCGTGAAAAATTTTAGAACCAGATGAATTATATCAATCTACTGTCTGAGTTAGAAATTTATTTATTATAAAACAGACATCCAATATGCTCAAATTTCCTATTTTCCCTCTTATAGAAATTTCAAATAAAGCAGCAAAGTATTATAGCATAATTCACTCATACAATACTGCAGGAAAAAATTGATTAGCACTATGGCATCAACATCAAATTTGGAACACTTGAATGCTGTCAAATTTTTGAGAAGAATTTTTTTGTATATACATATATTTTTTTTTTTTTCTATTCCATATGAGTCTCTTTGAAAATATGTTTGAATAAAACATAATACAAGACAAGCAACAAAGATAAAAAAGAAACGAAATTTTGCAGTATTAAGTAAAAAAATAGCTAGCAGTATGTTATAAATGCACGTTTAGACTAAAGGAAACGGAAATAAAAAACTTGCCAAGCCAGCAAACTAAATCTAAACTTTAAAAATAGAAAAAACAAAAAAATATAAAAAAACAAAAGCTCAAAAGAATGTTTCATACAATAGAGAAAACTAGGAATATACGCAAAGTAGCTTAATAACTTACACAACACTAACACCACCACTTCACAAATTGGTACATTTTATTGAAGAGCACACACATACAAACGTACATATCCTGTGTATATAATATTTTTTTTTAGATGTATGTACATTCATATGATGTACTGTGAGAAGAATAAGCAACATGCATGACATTGGTAACAAATATGCTGTAACAGCATAAAAATATTGCAAACACATTGACTGCTGACAAATAGTATCGCTTGTCAATTCATCACAAAAATAACAACACATGCACACATACATAAGCTGACGCATATAAGCAACAGCAAAACGTTCATAATCGGGAATATTTATGCATGTGTTTGTGTGTGGATTCAATGTTACTTGGTTTGTGTGTGTGTGTGTGTACAAACACTTGTATATTTCCTGTCTCAGGAAATATACAAGTCTATGTAGTTAAATAGATTGATATGTATGAAACGGAGAGTTGTGCGAAAAGCATTTAAGCCTTCGAAAAAGAATAAAAAATAGCAAAGCGATTCACACGAAATTCTTTTAAAGAAAACATTTCAAAATATCACAATGTACTTAGTTTTTCATACTATGAATATAGTACATTTTCAAATTTCTCAAAAAATTTTTTTAAATAACAATTCTTGAAGTAGCAGGCTGCAGTAGCCTGCTTTGCTTGTTCAGCATAAACAAGGTAATTATTATGGAAAAATTTGCGATATTTATATATTCATTAATAAAATGTATCGTCCTGATTCCTGAAAACCTCACTCTAAGTAAAAAGCTGCAAAAACTTATTTAGATGAAATGGAGGCGCTTAGATTTTTTTTGTTTTGTTTAGCTGTAGCGATTTATTTTAGTTTTTTTCCTTTTTTCAGTTTTTCGCACTTTTTTTCGTTTTGTCGATTTTTTCGGTGTATTTTAGCTTGGCACTTTTTTCGTTTTGGCGAGTTTTTTTTTTTTGTTTTGGCGTTTTCTTTTTTTTTGCTTTGCTGCTTTTTTCTGTTTTGATGATTTTTTTGCCCCAATTTCGGAGATTTTTTGACTTTTTTAGTTTTAGCGATTTTTGTAAGTTTTGATCTTTTTCTCTTTTTAGCGATTTTTTCGGTTGTAACTTCTTTAGTTTTTTGCCGATTGTTTGAGTTTTCAAGATTTTCTGCGTTTACTGGTTTTTCCCCTGAAGCGCTTTTTTATTTTGGCGATTTTTCGTTTTGGCATTTTTTTTTAATTTTTTGAGTTTCAAGACTTTGGCCCTTACGGTTCCAAAGATACAGCAAATTGTCTAAATTGCATAGTCAAAATTACATAACCTTTAATTTTTAGTGTTTTGTATATCAATGTTAATTGGTGTAGCTAGTCTGTGCCTAGTTTCTGCAACTATTGTGAAAGTTTCCCGCATCGGAAAATTTAAAACCATTCTGTAAAAAACAGGATGAGTGAGGAAAAAATAATATTTTTGTATTTTTATTAGGTTTGCAGGGTGAGTCACATAAAAAGATCGGATGACAAGTATAATTATAGATTTTTTCTCAATGTGAGAACTTTTCACAAGTTACAGAAACGAGGCATTGTATGCACTAACTTCTTTAGAACACCCTTTAATTTTTAACTGTTGTATATTTGCTGTTGTAGCGGCCAAAGTTTTACATATTCTGTGAAAAGATCAGGACCGTAGCTCAGGACAGACAGACAGGACGGACGGGCGTTGAGCGTATCGAAAAGAATATGGTTCCCTTACACTCTTGGTGTACGGAACCCTAAAAACGATGTTTTCAATTAACTCAAGCGCATATAAATTAAATATTAACAAGTTAAAATTTGATTTTGCTTGTATACAATTAAAGTTCATAAGGACAAAATCAAAAAAAAAAATTTGAAGTGGTCTCGAAGTAACAAAACGCTATATATATTTTTTTAATATTTATTTGTGGTATTTAACGCATCTAAGGACTTGCAACTTTTTCAAGTAGCGCTTTTTATAATGCTTATAAAGAGAAAGTATTAGGAATTGGACAAATAGGCGTGCACCTCCAACTTGTAGCAAACATATAAATTTGAAATATCTTACGAACTAATATTGAGATCTTATAGCAATTATTCAATTGGTTTTATGCATTGTTCTACAGAAAATGAAAAGTATAAGATAAGTGGACGTGGCGAATCCCATATATACAAAATTTTATTATTAGAATATCTATGGTTCTAACGCATCAACAAAATTAAAATTTTGTTAAAGTTATTCCTTATCCGTTATCGTAGCAAAAAAAAATATGGATGACATGTGGGAGTGGCATTTTCCCTTAAAGAGCAAATATTCACTTTGGGATATTTTGTAAACTAATATAGGGAGAAACTTTAAATTTTGCAATGATAACTTTGTTGATATTGTGCATTGCCTTTGGAAAAAGTTTAAGAATCGAACAAGTGAGGAGTGATTTTTCAAAAGAATTTATTACCATATTTCCGTAATGAGAAAAAGCGTTTAAGAGGTGTTTTTAGTAACTTGTTTTTTAATGTCTCCAGAGTTATATTGTGTTGAACTAATAGTCTGCCCCGCTTAAAGATTTTATTCCGACTTATTTGTATTTATTGTAAAAATAAAGAAAGATTTGAATATGTGCTCTTTTGTTGTAAAACGTTTGAAAATATGCCGGTTTATTGTAATGTTTCCTGCTTGCTAAGGTTTTCCGAGACGTGGGATGCATAGGCAGTTTCCGTAAACGATATAAGTAAGCACTTAGAGCCACTATAGAAAGTTCATTCTTTTTTTATCAAACTCTAACAATTAGGTGGAAACTTGCCATTTTGTACTAAACTGTGCTTTTTATCCATGGAAATATACCTTCCTTACAATGAAATTTACTCTAACTCCATGACAAAGGCGATGGCGTATTTATATAATTATGTACATGCTTTAAAAAATTCTTGCTCAATAAAAAATATTTAATTGTAAAATTAAATTGAACGAATTTATTGAATGAAAGACTTTTATCCCAAAAACTCGCACTAATCTGCCAAAGCAGTTGATGCCACTTGGTTCTTTGGGCCAAGATTATGTGCCATCAACTGTTACACGCTGTTTACCTTGGGAAACATTTGTCGTCGAATATTTTCTTTTGCGTGAGAGTGATGAAATAGAAATATATACCACTTGTATTCCTATCTCGCTCTTTTGCACTGAAAAATAAAGTTTTCGGGAAACAATGTTTCCCAGTGTAAATCAGCACTTACAAAAAAAACATATAAACAGTGCTACATATTAAAAATGTAAAGGATGCAATTAAATCTATCGTATACTTGATATTAATAAATACAAATATATAGCTCATACGCCACACATGACATCTACGAATGTTTGCCTAAAAGCATACTCCACTTTTGCATTATTTTATCTTTTTCTGGGCAGCGTATACTTTATATTTGGTTTCTTGAGTGGCTACTCACATATTACGTAACTCTATAACCGAATAAAAAAAAATTTTGCAAAATAAAAATCAAGAAATAATCGTTAACTTTCGACCAAAAAAATATAAAATAAAACTCAAAAATAAGAATTAGTTTACTATCAAAACTAATAACTCAATTATAATTCTTATTAATATAAAACTTGAATATATAAGTTTATTGCATACATGTAAAGCATGCTAAAAAATAATAATTTTATTGTTCAACACCATGTTGCTAATATTCATTGATCATTATGATTTTTTTTTGGTAAAAAATTTGTGCAATAATCATTACTTTCGGTCCGTGGTATATTCTACCCTTACGTGCGCTTAATATGGCGCAATAATTTGCCCGATAACAGTGGTTTCAACAATTGAGTTATGAATTTGATCGAACTGAATGGCTTTTTTCTACAGTTATTTAATTAGTTTGTCTTAAGTTTGTTTTCAATTTTATATTTTGATTACATTACTTTTATTCTAGAAAGAAAAATTTGGCTGTACGGAACGTTGAACTGACATCAGATGTTTCGAGACCACCATGGTCTTTCATTTGATAGCCGTCTAAGCTCTGGCATCTCGGCCACTTTTTAGAAAAGTTGCTTATATTCAAGAATGAATAACTTTAGAGCGCGTCATCAGATAGTAATAATTTTGGTCTCATTCGAAAGTTTTTAGTCCCCAATGCAGAAGTATTTATTAAAAAGGGCATAGCTTCCTGCTACAAGTATTCCTTAATTGCTAAATTATCCTTCAACCTTATATATCTTGAAAATGTTATTTTAATTTTATTTGTTTTTTACAGAATTGAGTTAACTGACATGACTTTGTTGTGCAAATTTTTCAAGTTGGGATGAAAATATGTTAAAAAACTACAGTTGTTTCTTTATAATAACCCGATAGTTTCATGGCAAATGTGTAAGAAATAAAAATAAAAGCAACCCATAGCTCTATTATTTCTTAAAATTTAGATTTCTATTTTTTTCACCAATAATGACAATGCTGTTAGTGTGCTATGTGCTGTAAAAAGTAATCAAAAACATACCACTTTTCAGGACATATAAGGATCAAACAAGATTTTTAGACTTAAGATGTTATGATAAAGCGACACATATATGTATTTGTAAAAAATGAGTTGAGAAGCTGCAGGTGCTTTAGAACAGGTCCCAGCTCTAACCTTAATTTATTTGACAGCTACGGTAACTAGTGCATATTGATATTCTTGCTATATCAAGAGACATAAAAGATCTTAGTCTATTTCTTTTTTTTTTCTTTTTTTTTTTTTTTTTTGGTAAAACTAGTTTATAACAAAAAAATCCGGGACCATATACTAATACATTTAAAACCAACTTTTTGAATTTTTTCTATCAAGGAACACTTACTAACAACTTATTTCTTATCAAACATTCCTCCATTATTATTTTGAATATTGTTTGGATGCATATAAGATAACCAGCGTATATACGTACATACATATGTATATGAAATGCAATATACATATGTGTGTACCTAAGATGAACATCCGCTAAACAATATGCTATTTCCTCATAATATAAGTGTAAAAAACAGCGATGAGTAGAGAACAGAAGTGTATGATGTGAGTAATAGTGTATATGTGCGTATATGTAAGTAAATGTTACTGTGGCAACTTCATCAAACTCATGCACTTATATCAAACTATTGAACACAGCAATGCATATACATTCACCAATTTTTTTTATTGTACAAGTATTTTTATGGTGTTTTTTTTCCTTCTAATTTTTTACAATTTCATTTCTTTATTCCTTTCCTATTCGAAATACAAATAGTTTGCCAATTGTTTACAAATTGTTTTGATAGTTTTATAGATACGTTTCCATTGAACGCATAGATCAAATGCCAGAGCAAAAATATTACGCTTATTCAGCAAACACATCGATAGATATTTGTATGTGTAAGTACAACAGCATATCAAATCCAGTGATGGAACATTTCAACTATGAGTAAGCTTTTTATTTATGAGTTCAAATGAAATACTGGCAATATGATCGTCATAAATAAAAATAAAATAATAACATCGCTCTATTGTTTTAATTTATTTAACAAGGGAATACTTTTTATTAGCAAGAATGTAAGAGTGCTGGAAATAGAAGAGAATGCTTTAGAGAAATTGATCATATATTTTTTAACAATGCATTGCAGTGGTGTATATGCATTAGGGTAGGTAAAATTTTCTCATTAAAAATCGTATAGCAAAATCGTAATCTACGGAAAATTCTAAGAAAAATTGCCCAAGAAACCAGAAGTCTAAAATGAATTCCTATCCGGCGCAAATTAACAAAAATTTTCGACTCACGTTCTTCTAAAAACTTTATAAGTTATTCTAACTGATATCAATAAATCGAAAAGCTGTCATAGTTCAGATTTTGTTTAAACTTTCTGGAAATGGTTTTTGGGTTCTCAAAGGCGTATATTTATTGAGATTTAATTTCTTGAAGCAATATTTGCGGTCTCCGCGAAATATAAAAATAAAAAGCCGCTGTTTTAAGGTTTTCGGATTAACCTGTAAAATGTTTTTATTAGGGATATCACATTAAATTTGATGATATATTACAGATTAAACATATGTATTTCTGTGGAAAATATAATATTTCAGTTTTTAACTCCTTTTTGCTGCTCAGTCTGGGTATTCTGTTACGACTTTCTATAGTCAGTGCCAGAACATCATCTCTGCTTTTAAGTACAACGCGTCGTGTAACATCGTTTAGCAGTTGCGCACATTGCTCAGTTCCTTGAATGTGCCATGGAATGTCTGGATCAGAAAGTGGTGGATCATCAAACTCTTTATAATCTAGCAAATGGTCGTATTGAATGTTTGCGGTAAATGAAGTCTCTGATAATATTCTGTCATCATCTAAGTCAATCAAATTAAAATAATATGTGCAATTAAAATCATTTGAATGCTTCTTATAAACCCATAGTTTAGCGGGTCATGCACTCTGCCACGATAATGCAGAATTGTTTGTATTGCTTCTTTGCGTACAGCTTTTCTCTCATCAAAAATCATTGTTAATAAAATATTTTTGGGATGAGCGAAACATGTATTATTTTGGATTGAGTTATTTACAATATCTCGTAGGTTTTGTAGTAAAAAGTGAGATTTAAAAAGTGAAATTTATAAGATCAATATATATAAATGTGAGCTGCTATATATAACCGAAATATAGAATTTAACATTGAAGAACATTGGCACGTAAACTTCCATAATGTAAGTTGTTAAATTTATTATATATGTTGCTGGTGAACTTGTTTCTACATATAGGCATAAAAGTCTACTCGCTTTCATTAACCAACGAGAGTGAATTATTTGTTCCGGTCTCATGCTGGCTAAATGTTGTCGACAAAAATCTTCCGACATAGCATTGGCTAAACGATAAAAAAATAAAACTTCAGTATATAGACCTTTTTCATAATCAGTTCCCATTAATGACGGCATGCTCCCAAACTATATCGGCTAAAAATCGGATAAAGCCTGCAACAAAAAGTTTATTAATTTGTAAAAGAGCATTTATGCCAAAAACTTATAGCTTATTTTGTATAATACCCAGGCAAAACGTTGCGTTATTTTAAAAAAATTTAGTGCAATGCTTCACCTTATCCATCGCAACGAATTCCTGTTAAGTTGGTAGAAGATAAAAATTTTTTCTGAAAAAACTCTAATAATTTATTGTATTTTGTAGTGGCGTCTGTAGTGGATCCTTAAAACCCAGCAAAAATAAATTTGGTACAAGGATGCAGTAAGATTAAATTAGTAAATGAGCAAAAGTACACAGTGCATCCCCTTTGCCTTACGAGGTTGCAATAGCGTAAGCGAATGAAGAAATTTAACGCACACACGGGGAAGATGGTCGCCTATTTATGTTTTGTTCATGTTTTTTTAAACCCGAAGTTTTTTTTCCAACTAAAACTTTTTTATATTACATCCTCTCTCGCTTACGTGGATACAAATATGGATGCGAATGTTATTTTTACTTCGTAATTTGATTTTTTTTATTCTTCCATTGAATTGTGTATGAAAATAAATGTGCTTCGGTAGCTTAGTGGTTAGTGTTCTAGCCTACCATGCGGAGATCATGGGATCGATTCGTGATTTAATACGCGAGCAAAAATTATTGAAGAAAAGTAAATTGAAGTGTAATATAGTTTCCAATTGTCTTTGTACCACTTAATACATAAATAAATATAAAAACAACATAAAATAATTTCATATAAAAAATGTATCCAAGTGTGGGTGAAATTGTGATATAAAGAGCAAAATTTGTTTTTAATTATATACATATAAAAAGACATGAGGTTAATGCATCTAAGATGCGCAGAAAGAAGCTCATACCTCCGGACCTACCAAATGGGACATCTCATACAAAAATCATGTAAAACGAAGCAGATTGGTGAGGAAGAGTACCGAAATCTCTCCCTTCCAAACCTGCTTCCGGTAGACGAATATTTTTGCTGGGAAATCACTATGTGAGATTCTTTCTTAATTTACGGATGGTATACGTGGCTGCCTACTGCACGTAAGCAATCAAGTAGAATCAATAAGACTCCGTTTTGGCAAATGATGGTATTTCCAATTTATTTCTTTCCTTGTTAGTGCTTTATTTTTTGTGGTATCAAAAGTAAATGCTAACTAATCTCTATCATTATAATGCATTCCACGAACGGTCTCCCTGTTTTTCATTTCTTTTCAAGTTACTTTACATTTATCCATAACAAATGGTATCCCATTTTCATCTTTAACGCCAAAGTCGTTAAGTAAAGCAGTAGCCAGACACGAAGAAACTCTGTCAGAAATTCCGAATCTAGCTCATATCATAGACAAATTTTAGGCATTATACCTTTCGGTATAAGGACTTCTTTTCAGCAAAGTTGGCTACCTTATAGGTGGTTTTTTAAACTCTATTTCGAACTCAACTTCCATGTGCTCTAAGCTAGTTCAATATGAACACTAGTTGGCGGTTGCGTTGATTCTTGGTCAACGATGTTTAGTACGCATTCGGGAATCGTATGTTTTCTTGTCGTATGCTGGTCAATCATTAACTCCTGTAGGTGATAAGGATTAAACCACAGTAGCATGGCGTTTTTATTATGCGTTTACCGATATAAAATATATTATTTAAAGTGATAAGAATCCGAAATATATGGAAAATCTCTACTTGGCAGTTATTGTACCAAATAAACTGTTAGAAAAAGAACTTAGATTCGCACAAAAACATATATGTGAAAATAAGGTCATGTTCCTATCCAAAAATTTCGGTCGTAAAAAGTACATAGATCAAAATAAGGACCAAGTTCTTGATAGGTACAACACCATCTCATTTTTAGGCCTTTCTAATATGGGAATGGATTATGGGAAAAATGTTGCCAAGCTAACATGTTGCACAGAAATGAAATGGTATTGTACCTATTAAGAACTTAGTCCTTATTTTGATCTCAGAACTTTTTATGGCCGAAATTTTTGGATAGGAACTTGGCCTTATTTTCACATTTATGTTTTTGTGTGGATTTATTTAGCATTATTACCAATATATTCCAAGTTTTCCGAACCAAGATCATAAACGAATGAAAAATACTTAACGTTGCAAAAGCTGTTTTGTTCATTGAGAAACGTTTTGTTCTGTATTACAAAATACACTTTCTTTAGGTAACCAAACATTTTGTTTATAAATGTTTAAGAAATTTTAAAATTAAAAATAAACCAAAAATTTTAGACTCAGACTGAAACGTTTCGTTTTGTCTTAAGCTCTTATGACACTAAATATGTTCTTCATTTTTTAAGTTTAAGTGGAGAACAGTGCAAATATTATATAATAAGAAATTTTACCAGGTGCAAAGAGTTCAGCTATATTAAGATAAATACCAAATCGTCAAAGCTTTTTCTAATGATATCGATTAAAAAAAATGAGTGTCTATCAAAAAAAATTTAAAGATTTTCAACAAGTTATAAGCTTGAAACATTAAAGTGTTGTCAAGTGAGCGGTTTATTCATAAATTCAGCGACTTTTAAAATTGTTCTTCTGTTGGCGTTTTATTATAAATAAAAAGTAGGCAACACTTAAAGAAGACATGGCGTTTTGTTTAAATTTTTAATAGTTGTTTCTTTCTATAATTTGCTGTTTCTTTCATAAAGGCTTTACAAAAGTGGACCATTATTTGCTCAATATAGCCATGACAAAAATGGCTTTATACATAAGAGACTCTTAGCGCCTATTACTCTGTATGAATGCAGCACATGGGATCATATTGTAGTTACTGAATTTAAGCTATAATGAACCATTTAGTTTGAAAAAATTTTTATTGTATAATTTGCACTAGGAAAGTTTCAAAACAAGCATTACTGGGGATAAATGAATCATATGAAAACTGGATAATTTTTATGTTAAATTACATAATACAAAATTTAGCATATTTCTATACCATTCTTTTAACCTTAATATAAGATATAAAAAAGCTTTAACATATTTCAATAAGTCTATTATTTATCAACAAGTAACAAAATCATGAATAAACTCGCTTGGCTCAGTTGGGACTTCATAACTGTCAAAGGTCTATAACAAGAAATAAATAAAAACTTTTCCCTTACACATGTAAAAAAAATATGAAAAATGGTATGCTATTTCCAAAAATGTTCTCCTTGTTTAATTTTTCTTAATGATACTACGGAGAGTTCTTAAGATTTGATTGGCTTTAAAGTAAACAAAATGTGTTTTTTCTTTATTCAAAATTTTTTTATTTATCATATAAACAACATAAAGGTGGCAACTTGATCGTTAAACAGGGAACATTTAAGCAATTTTTATCAACCACATGGGGTTAAAAAATATAAAATGTAAAAAATATTGTTGGCATCAAAAATAACAGACCACAAGTAATGAAGAAGGCAAGAGAAATAAATAAACTTAAAGTTTAAGAACAACAGCAAAAAGTTATTTTCCTTTTCTTTTTAAGGAACACAAATTATTTAAGAAACTCAGCTAGAAATTAAGTTTAATATTTTTTTACTCGTATATATTCTGCCAACCTATAAGGAAAGAAAAACAAAAGAAAAATTTATAAAAAGGCTTGCTGGGAAAAAGTTTAGATAAAGTTTTCTATTTTTTTTTTATTCATCTCTTACTTTTACTTAAGTCATTTATTACAACAACATTAAAGAACAAACATTATATTCAACGAATATTTTTAACCCTACATGCAAATGCATCAATTGTTACTATAAAAAAAATTCTGATTTTTTCCTTTAGAAAGTTCCAGGGCTGTTTCCCGATATCATAATTCAATACTGTTTAATATTAAGTATTGGTATCTGTACCGATAACGTAATTGTTTTCTGTTGTAAAAGATCATCATTCAAAACATTTTTTTTCAGTATCAATATCATCCTTTCGGTATGGGAAATCTTATATACCACAGAAATATATTTATAAATAACTAGATGTGCCCGCCCGCTTTGCGCGCTTAAGGTTCGCTTTATGACTATAAGGTGTCTGTAATATATAATAATATACCGTTCTTTACATATTGTTTAAAGTTTCCGTTATGCTAAATAAACAGTGCTACCAACATTAAAAATAAACAAAAGCATCTTTTTAATTATCAATAAAATATATATTAGTAAAATAGGGTATACTTTCGTTTGTTTCTATTTTAACTTAGAAATGAGATATTTTATCGCGGTAAAAAGTACCATAAGTTTGAATCAGGACTCTATAGTAGTTACCTCCATACCAAGAGTTGTGAAAATCCATTCAGTGGTTTTTACGTGAAGCATGTTCGGGCAAACAGACAGATAAAAATTCCAAAATTTGGTGTTTTGTTTTCAAAAAATATTTCATGTACAGACACGCCTCTTTTACAGTTTTATTATATGTATAGATAAATTTAACGTGTGCATTTATGTGTTTATCTCTTTGCAACATCCTAGCTCCCAAACCAAAGACCGGCTTTGATTTTTTTTAATTTGGTCCAAAGGTGACTTTATCAGGACTGTTCTTACTTATTTCAGAAGGTTTGCTTAGCCGTTTTAAGATTATCAGCTTTTTAAATGGTTTTATTTAACTTTACTTGGCATGTGGTTAATTTCACATCTTGCGACAAATATACCAACATTGGGTTCCCGTTAAAATTTATAATGTGTATAGAAAATTGGACAGTGACATGCCTTTATCAAACAGATATTTACAAAATTTCGGTAAACGTTTTCGTTTCCTAGAACTGAAAGTGGTTTCATTAGTTATTTGGGCTGCCGAACGGGAATCTCCAATCCATTTCTTTATCAGCTCGTCCTTTCCAGATATGCCGTCATGTCAGAAATGAAGGCACTTGCACGTTTCCGCACATCTTTGAAAGCTGGGCTATTCTTGTCCTACTTTTTCATATATCCCGATTTAATTTGTGTTGATTTTTGTAAAGTAAGGCTGCAAATAAATGTTATAGAATTTAAAACTTTATTTTAAATTTCACAATCTATGTGAATTTCAACTAGTTTTATTTAGAATTTTGTTAGTTTTCACTATCAAAGTGATTTTTTCCGCAGGAGCAAATCAAAATTGCTAAAAATAGAAGATGCAGACCTACCACATCTGATTAGTAGCTGTTAATTAAAAACTTTCCACAGTTACATATGTATCTATTAAAAAAATTTTAGTTCTATTTAAATTCAAAGTACAACATCACGAAGGCTTATTGTTTAATCAAATCGTTAATATTATTTACTTTGAAACATTTCCATAATCATTAATTATTCTATAAATTAACAAATGAATCAATGAAATGATGTAGTGGTTCATGTCTATTTAAAAAAGTAGGAGCTGCAAAAAATAACATGAATAAATTTATACATGCTAAACTACCTAAAAACAGACGAAACTTTTTTTCATAAATTTTTAAATGGCAGCCAGCCTGCCATTGTCCTTGTACGCAACAGATTGAAGGTGGGAGGTAATTTTTGCATAATATTGTTCTCATTCTCGATTTCAAGATGAGATGGAAAAACATCTTCATTTAGTATGAAAAGAAACAAAGTTTATTATTTCTACGTTTAATTTTTTCTACAATTTTATGCTCTTTTTGGGTTGAAAGGGAAGAAAAAGTGGTGTGAGGGAATGAAATTAAACAAGACATTCGGTTTTGTTTTTGTTTGGGAAAAAAATAACTTTAAGTCAATATTTGCAAGAAATTTACTCACCAGTGATGATGATGGCTGAAATAATACGAAAATTAAAATGTTAATATCTGTAATACAGAAAATACTTGTGATAATAAAATTAAAGAAATCATAACAGTTAAAGGTTTTTGCAATAAAAACTTTAATTCAAATTGTTCTATTACATTGCACAGTGGAAATGATTACAAGATGGTCTATTTGTTATTTTTTAACAATTAAAATTCATATTGTACATAAAATGAAAATAGAATAGCTTATATTATTAACTGAGCTCAGATAAAATATTGAAAATTGTTAATTGGACAAGCTACTTCACTTTTAGATATTGAAATCAGATGATAAGCAGAGAGTGTAAAAACCGTTAGGATGATATCAACAACTCATTCTAATAAGCTGGTTTAATGTTGTTACAAATGTTAATTATGTTTCGATCAGAGCTACAATTTTGTGGCTACATCTGGTTGATGTCATTAATAAGTTGTAAATTGTACTCGTGGAAAGGTTTCGATGAGCTGATTTATAAACTGTAACGCTGTGTCGACATAGTGCAGTATTATACCTTCAAGATAGTGATGTGCAATTAAAAAAGGCCACAACATGTTTATTTTATTTATTTATACATGCATCCTAGAATAAAAATTTTTAAAACAATATAATTCTAGAGGAGACCGCAAAACTATGTTGAAAATTACAAACATTTTCGCTTCTGTAGTATTAACAATTTGACGTAACGAAAATATGTACGACCGGAAGTTGCAACGCTTATAGAGATTGCTACACTGCGTTTTTAGCTAACGACGAATAATTGAATGACGAATACAAGATATATATACTGACGATCTGCGTTGTCATATTGTAAGGTTTTTTACGATATGACAAAACTGAGAATGACATATACTGTCTCTCTCATCCGAACGCAAGAGACGTAAGACAACCTAAGAACCAAACGAAAAAACAAATATTTTTGTCTGGCATTGGCTGTACTTTAAAATGAAAATTTTATAGTTAAGATTTGATTACTTATTGTTAGTTTAACCCTTATGTGAATGGCAAAAAAACATCTCCAACAGCATAGCAAGGTACCCGGGTACTTTTTGCTTTATATTACTAAAATAAATAAATGAAATTTGGAATAAGTCCGTTCATTTTAAGCAGACCTGTAAACGACTTCAATATGGAATAATTTTTGAAAGTTTCGACACTAAAACAAGAGTTTATATTTTTACCATCTCCGATTGCAATCTCATTCGACTTATATACATTACCCTAGTGTATGGATCAAATGGGATAAGTATTAGTCCGATAAATCTTTTGGTTCATGATATATATTTTTTCGAAAAGTTTGTCAACTTTCTGTAGATTTGTCGTAGTTTAAATGAGGATAAAACTTTAAAAGTACGTACGCTTCAAAACAACTGTTATTGAAGTCGTTTCCGGCTCAAAAAAATATGTCGGACTAGCTCCAAATTTTACTTTGTTAATATTTTACTATAAACAAACAAAAATCTGGACAACGAACTGGAACCAAAAGACTTAAAACCATGTAATATAAATCCGAGATTTATAAATACGTACATTTGTTGTAAAATTTTAATATGTTGTTACCGCTCTACATTTTGGAAGTTCTCAAAGAAAACAAAGAGTAACGCGCTAAAAAAAAGTAAAAGCTATAGCGTTGGATATTTTCTGTTTGCAAAAAAGGCCAAAAGCGGTCGTACTCCAGTAGTAGGAAGCTGTCATATATGCTTGCAACTACATATGAAACAAAGAAAACTCCGTAAAACTTGCATCAGATGCTCTAGACCGATTTGCAATGCACCTTCAAGAAACTATCCAATATAAATAAATTGTTCACAAAGCGATCAATAAAAATGTATTTGTAGCAAAAATTAAAACAAAAATTTTTGTGTTTGTTTACTTTTTTTTATAAAATAAATAATTTATCATATCGACTTTCATTTATTTTATTATTAGTAGCAGACATTGGTGTGTCCGTACTTTGGCTTTGTGTTATTGCATTCAGAGTGAAGCGAAATTATTTTACATTGGAACATTGGCCATATTGAAGTAAGAATAATATTAGCATACCTTTTTACTAGAGGTTGCATAAAAACTATGGTTTGCCATCGTGGATCATTTGACATGTTGGATTTATAATGACGTCGTTTCATTTTACGAATTTGTCTCAACAGACCCTTTCATTTGATAGCCATATCATGGTGTTGCACTTAAAAAAAATTGGAGCATTATTGTAGCGCCACCTACCAGGACTAATTATAAATCTGAGCCTTTCATTGACCCACCTAAATATACACACAAAATTTCATCTAAATTGGTTCAATGGCTGGACCAATTTAGATGAAATTTTGTGAGAATTGTTAAATTTCATACAGACTTGCAGAAGAATGATATATAAAACGTATGAAGGTACCCAAGTAGCTTGCTATATTGTTAAGGCTGTTAAGAAATAAATTGGTCTGTAACGCTTATCTAAAATATTTTTTTATTCAAAGTCAGTAATAAACGAAAATTTATTAAAAGTTAGAAGTTCTCAAGAAGTTTCAAGTGTGTGGATCATCAGCTTATATAAAAAAAATTAAGCTTAAAACGCTAAAGGTACCCGGGTACCTTGGTATTCACATAAGGGTTAATGTTATTGAAGATACAATAAATAAAGATAAACGCAAAATAGAAAATTTATAAAAACACTGTATGGCTTAGTGTTGATATAACGTAATTTTTATACCATATGTCAAAACTGAGATAACCACAGTGTTGATCCAGCAACAAAACTCCAAACGCGCAACAACATATTAAGGCCCTTTCATATTGTTATACAAGGTTTGAAACTTTTATTAGGTTTGTAAGACGAAAATCAAATCAAAATCTAGAAAGTCGAAATAATAAAACACATTTTCAGACTTATAACTATTCAGTTCAAAATAAAAAATTTTATAAAAACAAATCAAAATCAGTCTGACTGTCAAAAAATCTTAAAGAGAATTTTCTCATTACATTTTGTTTTTACACTATCACATTTCAAATAAAACGTAACATAAATAATTTGCTATAAAGCAAATTTTTTCGTAATTCTTTTTCCTTATTTCCCACCAAAAAGTTTGCTTACTGGTAAGCAAAAACTTTGCTTACTGGTAAGCAAAAAGTATATGAGGATTTAAGTCATAACTGCTTACAATTTTACTCGATAACTAACTACTTATTTTTCGTTGATAAGTCCAAAGCATAAGGGGTACCCCTTACAAATGTATTTACATTGTCACAGCAATTAACTAGTTATTATTTGTCTTAGTTGAAGCTAAGAAATAAGTAGTCAAATACACAAATTAAAACAAAACAAAATTTTATACACATAACGTTTTATTTATATTTTTTCTATTTTGTTTTAGTGTTTTATCTATTTATTTTTTGACCCAGCTGCGATACGAACCTGTGCTCATTCAGATATGAAGACAAGAACTTTACGACTCAGCTGTTATTGACTTATAAGCTTAAGCGACAGAAATTAGTTTTCATATACAAACACATATTGACCTAAAAAGTGCTTGTCTACTTATTTTATTAACACATATCAACAAATTGTAATTACTTTCAGATAATGAGAAATATACGTACTAATTTTATTAAAAACTAAGTAGTACTTCTAATTTAAAGCATAGTAATGAAGTAATAAAGCATAGTAATAAATAAGTAACATGCATTACTTTGTAAACCATTAATAAAGTACTACCGATTACAAAATTGACAAACGCTTTTGCTGGGTTAAGCCGGCAAACAAATACACAACTGTTTTTGTTATTCCTAAGTTTGTTTGTGCAAAAGACAACACTGATAGAATGAAAAATTTAATTTTTAGAAAATTTCCTACAAATGGCGAATAACATAATACTGTCAAATATCTTTACGTATTATGTGACAAATCATAACAATTTGTTTTCACATTGTTGGATTTTTACTTAAGATTTGTGTTTTTGATAAATATTAATACTAAATCTAATAGTCCGAAGGCCACTTTAGTATAAAAGCTATTTAAATTGAATATAATAGACTTGTCGCAAAAGTACAAGCTGGTTACTAATATAGCAACTGCCTTTAAGACCTATCTGCTCTTCCATCAATTCTCCATCATATGGATTGTGTAAATGTATAATCAACATTTTAAAAAAATACAACAAAAGATTCTAAATATAACGTTAGAGATGCGGTAGAGAATAAAAGAAAGTTAACAAATACAACTGTTTCAAAAGATGAAGTTTTAGTCTCGTTTGACGTAATATCTCTGTTACCTAGTATACCGGCAAACTTGGCAATTGATATAGTATAGAAAAGATGGGGAGAAATAGCTTTCACCAAGATACCAGAAGACTTGTTTTTTGATAAATTAATATATTGTGTCAAAAATATCAGGTACTTTAAATACAACGACAAAATCTATGAATAATTAAAAGGAATGCCTATGATTGCAGACATAGTCATGGAGGAGCTACTCAGCAATACTTTTGAGAAATTAGAGAGAGCATAAACCGCGAATTTTAAATAAATACGTTGAAAATTTTTTGCATAACAAACAAAAATGCTGTTGAGGAAATTTTAAATGCTCTAAACAGCTACCACAGACAGACAAATACAATTCACAAAAGAATTGGAAAATGATGGAAAATTGTCTTATTTAGACGCATTAGTAATACGCCAGCGTAACACAATAACAATAAACTGGTACAAGAAACCAACCGCCTCGCGACGAATAATTAACTTCCATTCGAACCATCCAAAGCAAGTGAAGATCAATACGGCACAAAATTTTACAAAAAGGGTATTACTAATTAATTATGAAATATTTCATAAGAAAAATTTCAGAAAAATAAGAAAACATTGCAGAAAAATTGTTTCACTTCCACTATGGCAACAAATATTATTAAGAACGCTATCAAAAATTTAAATAGCCTTTTCACAAATACAAAAATAAAAACTTACATATTAGACATAATTCCTTGCAACGGTGGCGGGTCCAATGTATGTAAAAAAGCACATATTGGAACGACAAAATCAAAACTACGAACGAGATTCTATCGAAATATAAACAAAAAATATTCAGTAAGCTTTTAACTCCCACTCAAAACGTATAGACGACGGCTTTACTCAAAAGTAAGGCATAATTAATTAATTATAAATATTTTTATCTTAAGTTTAAAGAAAACGTTTTTAATTTTTGTATTTTAAAAATTGTGATATTTTCCTATATAATGTTTTTAATCGAGATATTTTTCAATAATTTGTTTGTTTTTATGTTTTGTAAAAATTATAGTTCCTGAAGAAGAGCACCGAAGGAGTTCGAAATATCGAATAAATATACATATAAGTAGTTAACAATATTAAATAAAACAAAGTAAAGAAGTTTTATTCAAACGCATTGTTGTGACCTCGAGCCGATAAAACCAAATATAATTTAAATTTTTTACGAAAGACTTATGGCAAAATAAGTGGAAAAATTGTGCTATGTAATGTTTTGTGCATATTAAATTTTTAAATGCTATAAAATCGTTCATTATTAATATTTTCCAATGAAATTTTGCAATTATATGAGAATTCACGTAGTTAATTCACAGTAATTATAGAAAACTATGATTTGCTTCTGAGAATCATCAAAATTCCTAAGAAGGTTCCAACAAATCTCAAAAATGTATCGATTTCGAAAGGGTGCATGCCCAACAAAAATTGTAAATTCTATTAAGCTTTTTTCTCTTAAATATGTCTGTGAAAATACCTTTTAGACATGTTTATAATATTTATATCATCCTTAATGCTTTTTTGAGCAACAATTCCCAGTAAAAACTTTGCTTATAGTAGGCAAACAAGTATATAGGATTTAAGTCGTAACTACTAACAATATCACTCGATAACTGCTTATTTTTGTTGGAAAAGTCCAAAATATAAGCGATACCTCTTACAAATGTATTTACATTATCACACTAATTAGCTACCCTAACGTAAATGCCGTAAATGATGTAAATGGAACTGACACAAAACAAGTCACGTGACCGATCCCCAGGTGTCCCAGTTCTAACACTTCCTATGAAGCGGACCAGCCAATTTTACATGTGGATGGCCTAGGATGGGGTTAATTGATAATTTGTATGCACCTTGTAACTTGTCTCTGAACTATCTTATGCCCAATTCTTTGTGAACATAACTTTACGAACCTTAGCCTAATAATCAATTTGGATTCACAAAGCAAATACGTTCGAAATAATCATATTAATAAACAATTAGCTACTGGCTTGAGCTTTTCACATGTTTACATGTTCATATATACTTATGTATAAAATCAAACCAAAAAAGTTTGTCTTGAGTAGAACAAAAATCAGAAAAATGGGAATGAAGAAAAATAAACCGATGGCAACGCTGGGAAAGTGCACTTTAATATCAGCTTGAGAGTGATTTAATTCTCGTATTCAATTTTCACAAAAAAGTTGTATATATAAGAATTAAAATCATATTCAACAGAGCCACCTGACAAGTGGTGATAAGCAAATGCACGTGAGCACTGACGATGGAAGTGTAGCGGCTTCCGAAAGTGGCGCTACTCTGTTCTGCTGTGTACGTTGAAAAATTAAGTTGATGTTAATTTTTCCCTTGTTCCTTGGAATATTAATCATGCCCAATTCTTTCTGAATATAACGTTACGAACCTTAGCCTAATAATCAATTTGGATTCACAAAGCAAATACGTTCGAAATAATCATACTAGTAAATGAATACCATATTCGTGCTCAGCAGCTTTGATTTAGCTTAAAAAATATCTCATTTTTTGAGGTGCATTTTTTGTGGCATAGTGTAATGAACAATAAAAAACTGTATGACGAATTTTATTCAATAATTTGCAATGTGAAGTTTTAAAAACCTTATATTTTCTAAATACTTAGTACTACTTTTTGTATCACAAAATTCCCATGGTATGTCGATTGCCTAATTTAATGACGAACATTTAACTGTGATATAGAGTAAATTCGCGTAATGTGGAATACCGTCATATGGATATTACGAATGTTTTGCTGTAATAAATTTACAGATATATCTCCTAATGGTTTTTGTAGTTAAAAACTGTGTGCGTTAAATTAAAAAAATTGTTATTGTATGGAGCTAAAACACCAGCACTAATAATTTGTGTGTAATGTGCACTAGCATATGTGGCTTATAGGGCCTACTGTTTCACATTCGCATTATTTTCATTTGGACAGCATCTATGACTCTCTTCAAGTCTTCTGGTTTACTTTTACTAATTTCTTTTATATTTGTTTGGCATTGTTATTAACAAAATCTGAAACAAGAAGGGCAAAGTTATTTGTCGGACAATTTTGACTGGTAGTGTGGAATAAACTACTTCAAGTGGTCCAAATTAGACGAACTTGAGTTACGGTGGTAACAAATCAATTTTACCTGTTAAGCTAAATCCATATATTTAAATAATTACTATGTTACAATGCCAACATTTTTTGAAACTTAAGCCGCAAAGAAAAGTTATTTGATGAAAAAATTTTTTAAAATATTATTATTTTTTCCTAATGATTTTTTAAAAAAATTTCAAAAGATGTTCAACAAAAATTATATTTGAATCAAATACAGATATTATTTAATATAATGTTATTTTCGAAAATTATCGTTGTTAAATATTCACTATTTTGTGTGTATATTTAAAAAAAAGTAAAAAATAATTATAAAATCTGGAAATTCTTATTCTTAACAACTACAATTGTTTCATTGAAATTAATTAAACTTAACAGAAATACTTATAGTCATTTTAAAGGAATTATGCAAGTTAATCTTTGTTTTTGTATTTTAATAAAAACTATCAAAAAATAAGTCAACAGCGTTAATAAAATTCATTGTTTGTTACAAAATTTCGTATGTAAAATAATGATAAGAAATTTACAAAGAGAAAAGACCCATCACTACAGCATCGCAGCAACAATGCCGAACAAACAATAAGCGATGTAACGTTTTGTTTGCAGCAAATAAATCAGCACTTATCACAGTCGTATTAACCACAAAGACATGCCAGAAAATGAACGAAATTCAGATTAAAAAAAGAGACAAAATGCTGAACGCGAATATAATAAATAGACTTACACAAACAATGCGTTTCCCAAACCAGATAAAAATAAAGAAATCTAGAGAAATTTTATAATAAAAAAAAACGTAAAGCTGAAGTTGAAACTTTAGGCTATCAACCACTAGCATCACCAATACCATAACAAGCAGGCATGACATGCTGTCAGTGGTCGTACTATCGTCGTATATGGATAAAAAAGCTTTAGGTTAAGCAAAGCACAACATAGAGCTGTCATTTAAATGCTTTTTTTTGCTGACATTGTATATGATTTAACGAGGGTGGCACTTTTTTGAAGTCATGCTAAAAAAGTCTGACCCATGACATCATAGTGCTGGCCCTCACATACTTCTAATTTCCATTGCCCATAGTCTACATTGTTGTCTCTGGGCTCTCTTTAATTAACTAGTGGTATCAAAATCCACCAAATACCGTAGATAACACCGTGATTATGCTCAGCTACTTGTTGTCAGATACCATAAAACTATAGTACTTACGATAATTATCGTATTATTTGTTGCAAGTACTATAATACTTGCAACAAAGCTACGTTTGAAGCTCTTCGTTTGGTGATACACGAGGAAAATATCTATTATAAATTCCTGTAGTATAACGATATTGTTTGCAAAATTTGGATGCCAAATGCGGATACGATCAATAAATATACTTTACTTAACTAGCAGTATAATCGGCGGAAGTCGTGGTATGGAGCGAAGCCGCTAGTGGACATACGTAGACGACAAAATCATAAAGCTCAGCCAAAGTCTGGTTAGGCAAATTGTTCTTATTCAGAGAAGCAGCTTAGTTACATACGCAGAGACGAAAGGCCTTAAGCCCGGCCGAAGGTAACCTAAACAGAAAGATCTACCCAACTAGGGTTTGCAAATAATCAAAGATTTTTTTCAAAAGCAAAAATATGGAAAATAACTCTTCATATGAAAGTTTTGTATTAACAAATATAATATATTTCTTTCTATCAAAGACCCAGAAAAAACTATTGTAATTTTTGTAATGGATTACAAAGTAATAAGTGCTACTTATTTATCTTATTAATATGCTTCCAATTAGAGCTACTACTTAGTCTTTAATAAAGTTAGTACGTATTTTTATCATTATCTGAAAGTTGGTAAAATTTTTTGATATGTATTAATAAAATAAGTAGACAACCAATTTTTAAGTCAACATGTGTTTGTATACGAAAACTAATTTTTGTCGCTTAAACTTTTAAGTCAATAATAGATGAGTGGGCAAACGAGCACAGGAGCACAGTATCGTATCCCAGGTCGTTCAAATAAAAATAAAATACTATAATAAAATTGAAAATATATAAATAAAACATAATGTGTATAACATTTTTTTGATTTTAAATTGTTTATTTGACTACTTATTTTATAGCTTCACGTAAGCCAAATAATAGCTAGTTAATTGATGTGAAAATGTAAATAAATTTATAAGGGGTACCTGCTATTTTTTGGACTTCTGAAACAAAAATAGATAGTCATCGAGTAAAACTTTACTTACGACTTGGATCCTCATATACTTTTTTGCCTACCAGTAAGCAAAGATTTTGCTGGATAAATAAAAAATAATTCTCCTGTAAAATCTACTTTTTGATGATTAAGATTTTCTTGCGGTTAAGGCACGATGTGCTCGTCACAAAATTATCTTGTACTTACAGCCCGAATAAAATTCACATAATATAATTTTTTTATTCATTCAAAATGATAGCTTTTTAAGAAAGGTTCTAAAAATATACTTTTTTTTATTGTTAAGGCCAACTCGATATACTTTCATCCGATCGTCACAATTAATGTATTGGCTGAAAGAAGAGACAGATATCTTTGCAACAGTGCAAAATTTATTTTATGCAGATGATCGTTTTACGGAGTTTTAGCCATAAGATAAAAAACAAAAATTAAAAACACTTAGCTATTTTTCCTGAATATCGCGAAAACAAAAATACATGAATTTCATATTCGTGTTCACCGCCCTCAAATGAGCTAAGGAAGATTTTTTCGATTTGAAATCTTTATGCTGCGGTAGAGGTCTAAAAGTAGGTGCTAATGTTTTCATGTTACAGCAAGTTTCGACCACCTATTACCGCCTCCGGGACAAAATTATACCACCTACTGTTATTGCATCTTTTAGTAATAACTGGAATAAAGCTTATTATGGAATATAAATGGAAGATATTTGTAATACGTGTATTATTGTATTACTCATTTACATTGACTGAAAATTAAACTAATTTGCTTTTAGTGTAAATAAGAGTTCAAAATTAAACATTTACTGAGCCAGACAAACTTTTTATTACATTAAAAAGCTAATTTTAAATAAATATATGTCTGAAAATTAAATTTCAATTTATTCTGTCCAAAGTTATTTAATTAGTTTGGCTTAAGTTCGTTTTCAATTTAATCTTTCGTTTAAATTACTTTTACTTTAGAAAGAAATTCTAAAGTATGTAATAAATAATTGATCATTCAAAGAATAATTTTGTTTCGAGACCACCACAGTCTTTTTATCAGAGTTCGTTTCCGCATTAAGGACACTGCCAGCGAAGACAGCAACAACCAATGAGCTGAAAAGCATTTTTACTTTTCACCATTTAATAGCTGAGTCACCATTTCTTGACTTTTTTCTTGACTATTATCAAAAACAAAGGTTCGGAGCTTCACTCTATTTCTCATCATGTTCAACTATGAGCTTTTTGATTTCTGTCATTACCAGCATGAAATATCATCGATATTTCATTTCATTTTCATTTCATTTTATTCATCCAAAATAGAAAAAAACCTAGCCTTAAGGCCATAACCGGTTTCACTTATACTATTATAAGATACTTTCAAATGCTAAATTTATAACTCAATTTTTCCTGTGTTGAGTACTGATGAGACAAAAATGACCTTGACAGTTCTAGGTAAATCGGAATTTTTTTCATTCATTATTCCTATTACAAAACTGAAATCATTGTAAATTTTATTCATAATTGAAATTACTGAATGTCAAAAAGTACAAAAAACAAAATAGGTCGAGCTCATTAAATAAACGGGCTTGAAAAAATCGAGTTGCGGCGCTTATAGTGCTAATTATAAATCAACAATACCCGTATTCTAAGCTCTGTGACAATAACAAAGTTATAAGAAAACTGAGGTGAATGACAGTTTTGTATTTTTGGTATTCTGAAAAATATTGTCATGAACTAAATATAACAAATTTGTCACCTTATGGAAAGCACATAACAAATAAAAATGTATGTGAATATATATTTTTCTTGTTAATTTCTTTGATAATTTTGGTAAATTAATAAGAAAGATGTGATTGAGAATTCGTAAATTTGAATAAGCTTCGAAGTTAGTGACCATATTTCTATATCTTTGACATAATTCTTACATTTAGCAAGTTTTATTACATATGCGTAAAGCAAGAGTTGTTGTAATTAATTTATATTAAGCTAACTTTACCGTAGTGAAATTATTTTTGCCATCAATCTGTTACAAAATCAAACTCAACAACTTTTCGCTAAACCAAACTTTTAACGAAAAAATAATTTTCTCGAAAAAAATTTGTATGATGTAATAACTGGTTTAAACCGAGTTGGTTTGAAAATACCAATATAATAAATATCGTTTATAAGCTAATTTTACCACCAATATGAGTAAAAACTTTAAAACAGTTTACATCATTAAACTCATAACAAATCAAAAAAATCGGTTTTTGCGTTTAAATTCATTTCATAAAATATTTTTCAAATAATAAATTAATTAATTTATTTGACATAAAAATTCACCTAAGTATGTTGAAAGCTTTTTATTATCACAGGAACAATAGAACACCATGATAATTTTATTTAAAAATGTATAATAAGAAAGTTGACAAATTCATATGACAAAAAAAGTTTGTCATATTTTATTAGAATACGGGTATAATTAAAATATTTATTCATAACATGTTATCTAAAAATCTAATATGATGAGTTGTAATTTTTTCATGATACAATAAAATAATTATGGGCCACTCGTTATCATGTGTAATAGCATTGTGTGCATATTATTTTTTATTTTTATTTTTTTAGTTTTAATAAACAATTCTAAGCATGATTTTAGTTTGATTACAATTACAATTATATAATTCAATTACAATAAGTTATCTTAGATCATGGTTAGAATATAAGAGTATTTTTATTGCTTGGGAAATTAGCAGTGCCTTCATTTAACTTTCACCAATATGCTGTCTGCCATTCCTTATATACCTCACGCTATCCTCGTTAATAGAATCCTTGAAATATTTGTATGTATGTGCATATTCATATGTATGTATGTATGTGGTAGTATAAACATGCTTGTAGCATAAATAGCTTGTATCCAATATAATACAACAATACAATATTTGCATTAAATTTGCACAAACGCGAACATACTAACACTTTTGTGAGGCCTGCTTTTGTTTATCATGCGCGATTAAATTCATTAAAGAAAAAGTAAACAGTGACACACAATACAAATAAATCTGCACACAAACAGACAAATTTTCATCCACTCATTATGTAGTATGTCGGTCTTTCCAAAAGTCTGTCTGTCCATTTGTCTATTTAGCCTTTTGTTTATTTTTACTACCATAAAGTAAATTTTTACAACGCAACAGTATATTTAAATAAAAAATATATATATAAATAAAAATGTGGTGGGATGTGATTCACTACGGAGGCACAGAAATAATTTTTAGTCATGCTGTATTTTGCGCTATTGCTGATGATTGCGGGTAAGATGCCAATGATAAACACTACAATACAATCTTTCAGATGCTGAAACAACTGTGTAATTTGTGTGTTATACTGTTACTACAAAAATATTTCTCCCCTTCCATTGTTTAATTCCCACTTGTTCTTCTTTCTTAAATATCTGATGTCTGTTATTTCGTTACGGAATATATACTACCAACACTAATGTTGTCGTCTTTGGTTCCATTGTATTAATACAGTAATGGTCATCACCACTAAGTGTTCAAAAGGGAGGCTCATAATGGTATTATTAAAATTGTTGTTATAATGGCTAGTCCAACTGTAAACGTCGGCGTGTGTGTGTTTTTTTTTTTTTTGGAAGGAGAGATAGTCCTTTATTCAATTTATATTTTTACATATTTTGCTTTTACTGTATACATTAAATTTTTTTCTGCTCATTTGTTTAATGTATGTATGTTTGAATGAAAGAGTATTAATAATATTTTGTATCTGTAGAATCCTCTTAAGCCTACTAATTGTACAGCTTTTTGTATTCATGGTCTGCGTACATTTAACATGACCATAATTTCGGCATGAAGATTAAATGAGATCTTTTTTAGCACGCATACACATGAGTAATTTTATACATACACACATAAATATTTGTCAGTAGCGTATTTGCCACCAATTATAATAATTCTGCTAAAATGTGAATGTACAATTATGTCTGTGGACTTTTGTTAAAATACCTTAAGTATAATTTTTTTTACCATTTTTATAAAACAATTAAAACGTTTAAATAACTAAGCCATTTTCATTAGAATTTTATTTAGGTATTTTTCTTTTATCGACATACATATTTTAAATTGCTTGTTAGTCTGTCGAAAACTAATTACCATTGGAATGTGCTGATTTGACCAAAAGACGAGTTTTAATAATCTGAACCTTAAACTATTTTGTTCGCAGTCTACGGCTTTAATTACGGGGAACTGTTGATAAAATTAAAATTTCAATGGCTTAGCAATTCTATTTGTATTCAAATGTATTATTTAATACAGGGTACATGGCACAATATAAAATAATTCAAGTCCATATTTGATGTGGGATGACGAAAATGCGTTCCAAATACAAGTCCATATTTCTTTAATTTTGCTTCAATGCCCAAAAAAGCTAGTCCAAAAATCGAAAATGGTGCAATAGTTCTTAAAAATGAAATGGATGAGACCATCGCACAGTGTTCGAATTTTAATATTAGCAGGCCGAAATTAATTGCTCAAAAACTAAAAAATGTAAAAAGTTAATTTCTGGTATAGGTATTTCTTGCACATTAAAGAAGAGTTGTGCAAGAAATTAGACAAATCAGCCTACAGGCACGCCTACTTGTCACTAGTTATACCGACTTGGCATAGGAAATCTTGTAAGTCTTACGTCTAAGGTATAAACAAAAAATTATGAGTAAAAATTTTTCAAAGAAAAGTTTGTCTAAAAATAAATTTAATTTTCAGTAAATGTTCTTTACTGGATCAATCAATTTTTGTTTGACTTTTATTTAGGGCACAAACACCAAAAACATCAAAAAACCCAATTTCTGTGTCGCAAAAAACAGCACCGATGACGACATACACACAAATAACAACAACAATAATGATAGCAAAACGAATGCGATTATACCAAGTTTGTTTACTGAAGTTTTTGAGTGAATCAGTCCGATAATGTTATAGAGTTAATTCTCATTAATTTTTTACAGTCTTTAAATAGATATTCACAGTTGAATACATTTAACAAAGTTAAATTTCATAAATGCTTAATGGATAATGATAATGACTCAGACAAAAATTTTGTTTGATATATTACAAAAAATCCAGTAGATATTTTTGTTTGATTCAGCACACTGGTTTGTGTAGTATTTGTAAGTATTTTTGTACAAATTATTAAAGAAAATCCAATGAATATTTTTGTTTGTTTCAGTAAATTATTTTGTTGAGAAGTAGTAAATATTCGTAGGTAAATTGTTTTATAATTTTATACAATTTGTTTACTGAAAAAATCTGGGTTTTCAATGAAATTGTTCAGAAATTTATTTCTATTATTACAAATGTGTTTGTAGGGCCGTTTCTAGACAAAATATTTACTAATTTATTAAATTTATTTACTGTGTATAACATATGTTCGATGTTTTTATGTCAGATACTACGGGGAACATTTTTGTGAAATATTTTAACCCTCTTACTCTTCTCTGTATGGGTATTTTGTGCCTTTTTTAAATAAGGTACAAATAACTTCCCTTCAGCGGCGAAGTAGCGAGCTAAAATATTCTACATAAATGTTCCACATAGTGTTTTACATACAATACATCTTATACTTTAAACAAAAGGCTTGCAATATTTTCTATGTCGAATACTAGTTACATCGCTACGACTAGCGTGAGTAGAGTACCCTCGATTTATTTTAGAGAGCAAAATTAAAAAGAGTTTCTGAATATCTTTGTGTGGAGAAAATTCGTTTTATGAAATACCAATAACACACCGTAACATCTGTAAAATAAAAATCCAGGTAAATACTGAAGGCGATTACCATAAAACAGCAACTCAGTTCCTAAAATCATGATAAGGGCTTTTGCATTTATCATGCCAAAGGCCTTTAAATTGTTATTAAAGGTATCCATCTCAGTGTGGAACCAGAGGCTTTAAAGAAAAATCGTAACTAACATTAAAAACAGATAGAGAATATCCCAGAAATTATTTCAATTAAAATTGATGCCTGGCGATATGATTTTTAGTAGAAATAAAACCCATTCAACTTTTAATTTAAGATATCTGAGAATAACCAAATAAACGAGCAGGACTCATCCAGAGCCTACTCTGCGAAGTTACCTATCATTTACGTTGTGAGTAGTGACCTACATGATACTGCAAAATGTAATAAGGCGCAAGATGACTGAAACACAAAAATATATAGCAATTGTCATCTATAGGGGCTGCTCTATTTACGCGCATGTTAAGCTGTCTTTGGAAAAAAAAAACTTTTTCTACCCCTGTGCTAGCAATAATCTGTTTAACACGAAATAGTACGGACAGTCATGACTCTAGTACGGACAGTCATGACCTTCACATGCAGAAATGTTGATAATGCAGTCTACATTATTGCAGGCTGCATTAAATAAGCCATGAACTTTAAGATATATTTCTGGAACGTAAACGCCAACCGCCAACATAAAACGAACGCAAATATTTGCTCATGGATAAAGAAGTTGATTCAATGCAGATCTCGAAGTCTCGTGTAAACCTTTTACATGTAAACCTCATGTAAAGAAGCACTGCGATCAAGTTTAACTAAGCCACCTCACAAGTAGTGATAAAGAAATAATAACGGTTATTTGTTCTGTTGTGTAGGTTGAAAGTTGAATTGCTGCTAATAATCCCATATTCCTTGCAATATTGACCATGTTTAATGTTTCCCGAATATATGTAACTTTTAGAACCTTATCCTATACAAATAATCACTTTGGATTAAATAAATCTATTTTTTCACGTCTCTGGGAAGTATAAATAAGCAGTAGTAAGAAAATGAAATATTGTACGACAAAAAAATATCCTTATATTGTCCCATTTTAGCACACACATACTTACCATTGATAATCATATTTTTGTAGGCGTTTGTCTATATATAAACATTTAAATATCTATAATGTATCCAAGAAAACACGCTTGTGTAATATCAAATCGGAATTGATTTCAAATATATAACATTGATAGTTATTTTAAAACAATTTGGGTCGTTTAACTTGCAAGCCCCTATTTGGTAGATGCAAAATTTACATAGATTCAATTGAAGACAGTTCAAATTAATAGGCTTAAGTAAGGAGCCAGGGAAGTTTAAAAAATTATATCTCCTCAGCCAAAAAGGAACAGAAAGATCCATTGTGCGTTTAGCGTTTTAAAGAAGTACAAACTTATTTATGATAACTTCATGCCAACATTTTTTAAGCCTGGGCCTGGCCCATAAAATATTTAGCGCTAGCTGGAAATAAATAATCATTTAAGAGCTCAGATGTGAGTATTTAATAGTAAAAAAAATTGCATATAAATTTTAATCTAATATAAAATTAACTTTGAAATCTAATAACAAAACCATAGCATTTCAAAAGTTTACTCTTGCGTTTGTTGGGTTGTTATCTTCAATGCTGATTATATAAGTAGATAGATGTTGCCTGTTAATCGCAGCACAAAAATTACTATCCCAATAAAGTAATTATTAAAATTTGTCCTTTCATTTGTTTTTTGGTCTTATAATTCTTTTTGCTATTTTTCTATTTAAGCCACACGCATTGTTTTGGCTTTCAAATGCTAGTGCTGTGTCAAAGTCCTCGCGGGTAATAGAAGCCACTAGGCTAACCACTACAAAACCAAAGAAGCCAATACAAAAGAAAAGCCATAACTTACAATAGAAGAAACTTAAAAAAAATTGTGAGCGCTACACCAATAACACCAAGTTGAACAAATATACTTACATAAATACATTGTGAAAAGAAAATAAAGCCTTAAGACTTGCCAACTTGGTTAACTGTTGAGTGCGTGTTTAAGTTACTACTAGTGATGGGACGGAAAATAGCTTTCTACTCACGGTCAGGCATGATTAAGGACAAAAAAAGTTCCATATATACGCTCATAGACGAACTTATGTTCCTTTAATTAAATGTTTTCCAAGAAGGAACCTAATACTTTTAAATTTTGATGACTAAATCTAATTTTGATTTTTAATCTTACAAAAGAAAAATTTTAATTTTGCAATATTTTTTAAGAAAACTTCGGACAATTAAGATCTATTTTTGTTAAATCAAAATATTTTTCGCTGTCCTTTCAAAATCTCGATTATGATTTTTTCCACAACTACATAAATTGAGATAATAAATTTTTTTTACGTAGCGATATTTCCGGAGTTTTTATACATCATACCGATTTGACAGCTAATACTTGCATTGTGGCTAGTAAGTTTTGACATTTTTAATGAATAGACTAGACTTACGGCAGAGCAATGCTTTTAAATCGTTCAAATCTAAATAAGTTGTATGAAAGACTTGGAAAAAGTTTAATGAAAAACGAATAATTTTACATAATTATCCCTGTTAATTGACCACCACAATCATGTGATTTAACCCCATTGTACTATTTTCTTTGGGCTTATGTAAATAAAGTCACTCGTTTACGCTGATAAACCAAAGAGTATTGAACACCTTGGAAATCAACATTCGACGATTTATTGGCAAAATACGGCCGCAAATGCTGCGAAAAGTGTGTGAAAATTGTAGTTCAGGGATGCACCATGTACACAGCAGCCGTGGCGGCCACACGCAACAAATCATATCTAAACATTATGTCATTTAATTATTTATCCACTAAAGTCTGTTTAGTTGATATTAAATATATATTTCTATGCGTTATTTGAATTTAAAGTTATATATGTACCTCGAATAAAAACACCATTTATAATATTAATATAGCGAGTGGTATCCAGTTTTGGGCAATGCCTCGCCATCAAATGTAAAAAAATTTAAAAGCGACAAAATAAAATTCTCAGAAGGCAGCGGCAGTGGAACAAATCCGAAAAAAATGAATTTACGATTATTTATCAATATATTTATTTTGTGTTTTGTTCTTATTCGAAATAAAAGAAGCAATGAATACAATCAACATTTTCAACATGTAATTTGTTCGAAAAACTAATATTTAACGCAATATGATGACAATTGTGTTTTTTTTTTTAAATGGAGCAAAAACTCTAGTGCTTCAAGTCCTAGCCTTCTTTTTTTAAAAGTTCTATTTTATGACTGTTTAGCTATCATATAGTGAAAAAATCACATCGACGTAGTTTCAGGTTTTTTTTGTTATGGGAGCTTGAATGTCGGCACTTTTGCAGCAATTTTAACTGACACTGTTTTGGAATCGCAGCTGCTTATGTTTTATAGTTGATTATTTATTAAGCATACGACCTACTACCAATCCCAGTACCAATCATGAACAGTGTTGCCAGGAGCTGGAGGAAAAGAGAAGCTAAATCAATCTTTAAAAAGCCAGAAAAGGCTAAATAAATCGCCAAAAAATAATAGCAAAAAAAAAAAGCTAAATAATTTTATTGACAATTTAAAGTTTTTTTTACTATTTAATAAGAAAAATACATAAACATGGCAATTGTTACACTATGCAATAAGAAAAATGGCAAGGAGTGCAACCATATTTTTAAGTGTTATAGTGATCTAACTACAAAAAGAGCCGAAGTTTTTTATTCTAAGCATAATTTATTTCTTTCTAAATTTTGAGAAAAAAGCTCTAAGGAATATTACTTTTAAGCCTTAATATTATTTTTTTAGCTATGCTATTTATGGCTTGCTAGGGGGTAGAATTTTTTTTGTTACAAAAGTAATCGACACTATTATAGTTATAAATTTCTTTTTGTTTTGATTCGTTTGTACTTATTAAAAAACTTGCGATATGACGCCACTGTATGGCTAATTCTGTTTTGTCATATCGTAAGAAATCGTACGATATGACAACGCTGGTTTTGGGTGTATAAATTCCTATGCGTACTTTAGTACGTTCACCAGTCACGACTCAGAGACATTTCATACCATTCCCATTTTATTTATTTATTTATTTATTTATTGTTATCCTATACAACAAGACATTAAATTTTATAATTATAGTATAGGATTAGAAACAGTTAATAGTAATATGCAAAAAATGTTCAACTTTTTATATTAATACTAATAATATTACAATTATAACAAATATATTAATAGTAATTAGAGTATATGTATATATTAAATAAAACTTAACATAAAACGAATTAGATAAATAACAAAACTGAAGATATAAATATATTCACCAGTCATAGGCAACTAGTACAACATTTCTCGCAGGGCAGCTATAATTATTAGAGATAATATTTCCATATAATTTGTTAAATTTTGTATGAAAATATATTATATGTATGATGTTTCATCCATTTAAAATGATTTCAACTTGTAGAAAACTGTTTAGATATAATCTTCTTTTTGTTTCTATATCCACAAAGAGCATAGCTATAACCAGGTGCCCCACGACCCCACTCGTCTTTATTGGAAAAGTTGAATTTTTTCAATTTATAAAAAATTTAAAATGGCAAAAATTTACCATTTTTATTAACTGATCATAAAGCCACATATAGTACTAATAAAATAAGCTTTATCTTATGAAAATCGATTGATAGATATTGATTTTATTTACTATAAAGTGCGAGTTTTGAAAAGGCTTCTCCACCGATTTTTATTATAAAACCGCAAGAAAACTTTGCTTTGATTTTTTTATTTTTAATAGATTCAGAATTATTCAGACTGCAGACCAACTTTGCACAAAAAAAGTATATATTTCATCATTGCGATCTGAATGATTACGAAGCCATTGAGTATAAAAAAAAATATTGTATGCCTTAGAGTTAATTTTATTTTAAGTTTTTTAGTGGTTTTTGTAATAAAATTTAACCCGCCTTTTCAAAGTTATGATGAAATCGGTGGATCTGCCTCTTGAAAAAAAATTAAAAAGCGTATCCACATAATTCTAAATTTCGACTGATTTTATAGACATGGGACCACAATACCTCAAAACAATATAGTGGTGAACAAAACTTATGACAAAAGTTTCACTTTTTTGCGTAGTGCTATTAAATAAAAAATACTTCAAGTAGATAATGAAAAAAGAACTCAAAACATCGTCTAAATAGAACAACACAACTCACATATACTGGGTAAGCCTTTTTTGGATTTTCTGCAGAAACCCTGGGTTTTGGCAGGAATCGAACCTGAGACCTCCCGTTTAATAGTTTAGCACTATAGCCACGGCACTGCGGATGTATTCAAACAAAGAACAAAGGTGCATTGTTTTAAATACAACTTATTTTATGCAATGCATAGATTTTTATTTAAAGCTCTATAACCACGAAATTAAAAGGAGTATGAAAATAATTTGTGTTCCATTTTATAAAGAAAGGAGTCCAGGTTAGCAAAATATATTCATATATTGTAAAACATTGATACAAGCCTTCCAAAAAGTAAAACTAGAAATAAGTTTTTATTCATTTATTGCAAAAGAATATATTAAAATACATTATTTAACATTTTTATAACAGTGGGGTTCAATGTTTGATGCAAATAGACTTGGGAAAGTGGAAATGCGAGATATCATAGCATTTTTATGAAATCTTGAGCATTTGGTTATTGCATTTCACCAAAAAGATACGATATTTTGCATCTTCAATGTCGCAAGACCATTTGCATCAAACGCTGATTTCCGCTAATGTGAAAAAAATTTTGATTTTTGGAGCTAAATGCAAAATATAAAAAGGGTAGAAAATGCCACGAAGCTAATATGAAAATTTCGAAGCTAAAAGACAAAATAAAATGCTAAATGTAGCCTCGAAAAAGCCAAACTAAAAACGCTGATCAGAATGATCAACAATACTTGAAAATATGAGAAAACAAGTGTTTACCTTCAAACTCTCATAACAGGGAAGGCTACAGATATATCGATGTGATTTTTTCGATGTATATTGAGCTAACAATAAGTATTCAAATCTTAAATCTAAGATTCTTAATAATAAAGTCACCCAATGCTAGACTATCGAAACATCTAGACCCTGCAGCGCAGTCGCACAGTTGACTAAAATAGAACGCTTTTTTATCGAAATGTTGACTTTTGTTATGCCAATTAAAAGAAGCAATCAATACAATTAATATGTACTACATGTAATTTTTCTTAACTGATTTTTAACGATATATGATGACACATGTGTTTTTCAACTAAGCACTATGGCTGGAAATCGCAAAGTTGCGGCAAAAACTTTATCCCGATATGGTGGCGTCACCAAACTTGGTATGAAGACTTTCACTGCCACAATATAGAATTAAAAAAAAAACGTGGGCTGTTAACATCCCTTTCTGCGGTAGCGCATTTATAGGGGGGAATTGCACATAGTTAAAGCGACTCGGCATAAGAAATCTTGTAAGCCATACGTTTGTGATTAAAGTATATTTGGTACTTTTATGTAAATCACAACGAGAGATATTTCTGTTGAACTTTTTAACCCTCAAAACTTACGCTGTATGGTTATTTTTGTCCCTTTCTTTAAGAAGGGATTAAGAATCCCCTTCCGCGGGTATATATCGGGCTAAAATGTTCAACAAAAATATTTGTCATAAATTTCTACTACAGGTTATCTATGACACTCCAGCTTCAAACCTAACCGGAACGACAGAAATAATTCCAAACTTAAACTGTGTTTAAGGGTTAATTTCATATTTATTCACAATTAGTACCCGGCATAGCAAATTTTGTAAGCCTTAAGGTATAAAATATGTTTAGCATTTTTATATAAAACATCACGAGGAAAATTTTTTTAAAACATTTTACATGTATCCTGTTGAATCTGTGTGTCTTTGATACCGTAGCTCCCAAATGGCTAGATCGATTTTTAATTTAGTAAATTTTGTTTTGAAGGGTGACTTGCTCCAAAATCCTCTAACCTATGTTTAAAGACAATTGGGCCAGCCGTTTTGAAGTTATCATCTATTTTCTTCTATTAAGAGGAGACTGAAACCGAATGACACCAAATTTATTAATATCTGATGACGCGCTCAAAGTTATTCAATCTTGAATATGACGAACATTTCTCAAAAAATGGCAGAGACGCCTAAGTTTAGACGGTTAAAAAAAATAACCATAAAAAGTATAGAAATAGTTCTTACGCCACGTAATGCGCACGTATGTATGTATATAAGGGTAACGACTATTTTTTGGCGCCATCCTCCAGTTCCATCGTGTTGGGGATGGAAAATAAGTAAAAACACCGATCTGACTTTTTCGCGATTGTGCAAAAAGTTCATACACCAAATGCATTGAAATTTTGTATACACAATTTTTTCTTTTATTAAAAAAAGTGATATTTTAATCGAAATAGCTCAAATTTTGTGTTTGTTTTATATAATCGTACTTACAAAATCGTTACCCGCCATTTATAGTAAAAAATAGCTTTAAAATATGTCTTCTTTAATAAAAAAACTTATATACAAAACTTCAATGCGTTTGGTGCGTGAACTTTTTTCATGATCGCGATAAAGTGAGATCGCAGTTCTTATTATTTGTCCGTGCCCTACGCAATTTTGGGCATCGGAGTAGGTGGGGGTTTCTACATCCCACAAATGCAACGTAGAATAAACTTTAGGGTACCAAATCAATGTAGCATCACTCAGGCTGATATATCGGCAATCAAAAGGCCGGTCAACTGGTTAAGACACTACAGGATATTTGATCAGGACATCCGAATTTGTACCGACAGTAAGGCGGCACTACATGCTCTATCTGGTGTTTACACAACATCGGAATTGGTTAAAGAATGCCGGGCATGCCTGATTGAGATGGCGAGACATGCGAACATAGGGCTCTTCTGGGTACCGGGCAATTCGGTAGTGCCCGGTAACACTATCGCGGGCGGTCTAGCCAAGGCTGGTGTCCGCCTTCATGAAAATGACATCGACTGGTTAGTAAGTGTCCCGCTAAAAAGCTACAAAATACAAATTCAGCACCAACTATTTGAAGAAGCGCAAACCAGATGGACAAATGAAATGTCAGAAGATTAAATCTTCCTTTAAACGATTTCTGTAAAAGTTATCAGAACGAGGAGGAGGAAGAGGCTGTCAAGCACCTCCTCTGTCGATGTCCAGCACTATTTAGAAATAGGGCGTCATAAATTCATTCATACGATACTCGGGTTGGTTTAACACCGACCCAACCTCTGGGATAGGTAGGGCACCTTTTTAAATTTCCCTACTACCCATCCCAGCCATCACAAAGGGACCAAAGGACCCAAGTGGGCCGGTTTTTAGAAACCGGGAGCACGTTTAACCTAAGCTAACCTACACGATTTTGGAACTGGAGCTTGCATATTTCCAAAAATCCAAAAAGTCATATATTCCCGCTGAAGGGGAATTTTTTGCATTTTTTAAGAAAGGGACAATAAGGCCAATACAGCGAAGAGCTGAAGTGTTAAAGTGTTTCACAAAAATGTAACCTGTAGTGTTTTACATAAAAATATATAGCCGATTTTATACCCTAAATGCAAGGATTACAAAATTTTCTATCCCGACTCATCCTAACTATGTGCAAAAGTGCATAACTTTAGAGTTTTCCACCTTGAATGTTTCTAAAGAAATAATTCAATAGTTAATAAAAAAAAAAATACTTATTTGAATCGATGAGAATCGGCTGCTACTACTTGTAGTGTTGAACATCGGTTAATCGTTTAATTCTTCCAGATTATTTAAGCACTCCGTGATGTACACCAATCTACTGATTCTTGCCCATCCCTAGTTGCTACCCAACATTTCTCTGTTTTCATGCCACTATTATAAATCTACAATAAACAAAAGAAACCAAATGAAAGGCCTTAAACATTGAAAAGCAGTCCAGCAGTTACAACTGTGGCAGAGACAGAATTATTTGATACCAACATTATATTTTAACACATTTTCTTCGTAATACTTTTGATTGCGTTGCTAATGTTGGGATTATTTTTGAAAACTTACTCTCTAAGTAATAAAAATAACAACATGTTCGAGTATTTTAGTGCGATAAGCGTTTTATTTTTTTCTTTGCTATTCTTATTTTTTTTTTTGGTCTATATTTTATTTATTATTATTTTTTGTTAACGGATTTATTTGGATCTTTTGTCTATGGAAGTTTTCTTTTACTTGGCTTCTTTTATTGTTCTTCTCTATCTCATTCATTTGGCTGGAAGGTAAAATGCCAGAAATAATTTTGACTTAGTTTTGGCTGCGTTTGTAAATAATGGTTGTTGTTGCTAGTTGTGTTACTTTATCATTTACTTATTTTTAAGCTGTTTGTTAAAATCACCATATAATTGTTGTATTGCTATAACAACATCATCTTATTAATAAGCACATTCTCAGTGTGGGCTAATTACTATATATCTGCAATGTTTCGCAGATTGTTTAATGTATTAACAGTTCTGCATAAAAGTTTTCATATACCATTTTTCTTAAGAAGGTAATATATTAATAATAATAATATAATAACAGTCCATATATTATATCAAAAGGAGGTGTATGTTTGTTTGTTTGCAGACTTTTGTTCCGGCATCATGCCAAAACGGCTAAACCGATTTAAATGAAATTTGATACACAGATAGATATTTAACCCACAATTAATATAGGCTGTATTTTTTTCCCGAATTTTGGAACGGAAGGGGTTAAAAGGGGTCAAAACCACCCCTACGCATAACTCTGTCATTTGTCAACCGATTTTGAAAATTCTTTATTAGTTTGAAAGAGTTTGCTTTCAGTTAGGTCCATAATTTTTCAAAATCGGTAGGGATATTTTACTTTGATACCCAGATAGATATTTGGCCCACAACTAATATAGAATGCAGTTGTTTCCCGTATTTTAGACCGGAAGAGTATAAAATGGGTCAAAACCTCTCCCTATGCATAACTCTGTCAATTGTCAACAGTTTTTCAAAACCCTTTATATTTTATATTTTGGTTGCAGCTAGGTTCCGTAATTTATTTCAAATTATGTGGTTGCGGGTTGGTCCCATAGCTAATTTTTTTTATGGTAAGGCTTGGTACCCTACGCATAACCCTGTCATTTGTCAACCGATTTTTAAAATTATTTTTTGGTTTGAAAGGGTTTGCTTACACTTACATTCCATAATTTGCTTCAAAATTGGTGGGAAAACTTTTTTTCGAAAATCGGTGGGAAAGTTTGCTCTCCTATGAGTAGCTTTGTCATTTTTGAACAGAATTTCAAATAATTTCTTTGTTTGAAAGGGTATGCTTGAAATTTGGTCCCATAGAAGTGAAAATGGGGCGGAAAAAACGGTAGCTCGATATATTGATCATCGCATAACTCCGCCATTTCTTGACCGAACATGAAAGGTTTGGTACAGGCTGGCACAGAATGAACTATATGGTCTAAATGGTTTATAACTTTTTTGTTTATGTATATTATTGGGGATTTTTTGCAATTAGCTTTGAAAGATGATATCCTGTAGCTGATTTCCATTTTCTGCTTCGCACATACGTGCTATTTTTAGCATATTTTCCATAACTTTTCGCAAAATTTCGGGTGTAATGGCCATGATTTCATTCGAATATTAGTTTTTAGTTGGAGTATGGTTCTAGGTTTGTTATTTTGACCAGTGTGCACGATAGGTGTTCTTCCGGCACCAGGAAGGATTCTTACAGAGCCATGTTGACGAAAACTTCAAATGAAATGGTTTATTGCTGACGCTGTGGGTGAAATGCGCACATTAAAATGACGGAGATATCCACGCCAATTTTAATTATTTTTCTACGTTGTTCGATCGTGTAATGAGTCATAATTAATTCCCCAAGTGTTCTTCACAAAGTGCTGAAAAAAATCCAAGAAAAAATAATATATAAAAAAGTTAAAAAGAATTCAAATCATATAGCTCATTCTGCGCCACCCTATACTATAAAAAATTGCGGACGAATACACAATTAGTACAAGTACACACCATTTGACCTAACGCAATATTGTTTCCGTTTTGCAATCTGTTCAATGGGATCTTTGCACTGCAGTCAGTTTTTTGGCAGAGTTATTTCGTCCATATTGCTAGACCATATATACGATAAATAACGCATTAAGGACTTCTTCTCAATATGTTTAAATAGTAATAATAATAATAACAATAATAATAATAATAATAATAATAATAATAATAATAATAATAATAAGCACTTGCAGTTCCGTTTCCATATTTGTTGAAATGAAGTAGCATCGTAGAACTGACTGATTCATTTGTACAGTTCATTTTATAGGTCGCTTCTATAGTTGAGATGGTAGTCCTTCACAAAACACGTCGTGTTGCAGGTTGTTGTGTTTTTCGATTTTCGAGTTCTGGGCTATTGATGTAATTAATTGTTCGGGTATCACGATCGTTGTTCCCACGGGCAACTGGCCACCAACGGCTTGCATGCTCTCACCCCCATCGCTAGCTCTAGGCGGTTCCCCGAAGGCCTCGGGCAGCGGCATTCTATCTGATCTGGTTGAGATAATTAGTTGCGTTGTATTTCTCCACTTTGACCTGTTTGACATGGGTGTCCCTTAGTCAGCATAGCTCTTATTTTAGTAGAAATAGACGCTTAAACTCCCTCCCCGTGTCAAGGGTCATTCCTGAAGGGGATATTATTATTAATATTATTATTATAATAATAACTTGCTCATGAGTCGTTCCTTTTAAATTTAATTGGGGCATTAGCTCTGATTTCCTGCTTGAAAAAATATTATTCAATGTTCCTAATCGTCCAGCTCGACACTTTGAATTACTGTCTATCAAATACTTTCAAAACAATTACGCAAATGCGGATCTATTTCGGAGGATTAATAAACTTTATAAAAACATTGATTTTTCTTTGAATACAAATATAATGAAATGTAAAATTATTGCCTGGTTAAATAATCAATAACTTCGTATTATCTATTTATATACATATGTACATTAGGGATATAACCAAATATTTGGCATAGTACCACGGAGCGGCCAAGCATGTTTTAGTAATGAAAACACCTATCTCCCGTCGTTTTGCTAAAAAAAAAATAACCTCACGCAGGGAAGCAAATTTCTAAAACCTTCCAACGAATTTTGAACCGCGATGAATTGTAAGCCGTAGGAAAATTTTTATATCAAAAGCAGTAGATAAATTCCAAAATAGCATTTAAGTGATACGTGTAGGAATATATACAAATATCAGGTGTATATTTTTTAAAATTTCCCTGAGATAAAAATGGTTGTTTTCAAACTTCAACCCGATCCCTGCATGAACTTTTTTAACGATCCGAAAAAGTTATCATATTTTATATTAATAACTGTTAATGTTCTATACGATATACTATCCCGTTTTTGAAAAAGTTATTGCGCTAATGTACATGTGTCTCTTGTTTTTATCTATAAGGATATGATATCCATAGACACAAAATTTTAAATAATTAAATAAATAAATGAGTCATTCTTACCGTTCGGAGTTTGGTAATAGACATTACAGTTATCACGTTTGTGGGAAAATACCAGGGGGCAAATTAGGGCATTCGATATCGATCGAAATTTGTATTTAAATTGTATTGAAATTTCGGTCGATATGGAATGCCGTAATTTGCCCGCTGCTTATAGTCCTAAATTATACAAGCTCATATTGTTTTTTTGTCTGATAAGGAACTAAAAGAAGGCGGTAATATATCAATATATAAAATATCAAATAATTACTTATAAACCGAAATGTTGATATAGGACAAAAGTAATTTTCACACTTCAATTAATCATTTTTGTTCCACTTTGGATAATGAAATAATAAAAAACACAAATTCAGAAGAGTCATTTATAGTAAAACTTCATACTCAGTTTTGCTTATACTATTCCCTTTTCAATTACAATTCTAATGTTGTACAATTGATACGAAAACATTTATCTAAAACTGTATGTAAATACTGTATATACACACAATTAATTCTATGCACATTTAGTTCTTCATTATGATTAACTCTGTATTAAATATACATTAAGTAGTTACTATGAAAAATAATTACAATTTATTAATATCTTTATATTCGTTTGTTCTTTCGTTGGGCTTTATATTCATTAGAGCAGACGAAGCTTTCATTTCGTACTCAATAAAAAACCAATTAACCAGCTTATAAACAAAAATTTAAATTTCAAATTCAAAAATGCAAAAAGGGTAAACATATTTAAGCTTAGTTGCCATATTATGCTTACAATGGACGACTGCAAAGAAGCTTTGGAAGAGGAATTAAAATAAATAAAAATATAAAAAAAAATTATCGTTACCATAAAAGAAAAGGATGGTATTTAGGTAAGAGTTTATCAGTTACTTAAACAACAAATAATATCCAGGACCAAAATGTTAGATATTAAGCTTTATTGTAATTGCTTTTTTGAGTTCCATAGTCTATTTCGTTTTAATTACACAGCACAACAAAATGGAGGTTTTTTCGTGTTGTTTAAATAAAAATAGCTGATGTGTTTTTATTTTTATCTCCTGACTACGAAGGCTTCATTAGTTTTTATCTTTCAGCTCTAGTTTTAAAGTTATAGTTACATAATTTAAACCACTTTTTGCATTACTCGCTTAATATTTTACGAATGGTCCTCTAAATTTAAAAATACTTTCTAGATTATAAATCTACACAAAAATCTCTTAGATTTGGATGGAGTCACAAATATACAATTGCATTTTTTTTCCTGTGCGATTTATGTAGGCAAAAATAAGTTGGTTATACGCTTCAGGGCTTTTTAAGAATTTTGACATCGATTTGTTAGTGCATATTTTACCCTTTACAGCATGTTTTTGTGTATTTCACACTTAATCGCATATTAGGGACATATTTCCTATTTTTGTGGCATATTTTGCTGTTTTCCTGCAAACTTTGATTTTTTTAATTTTAACATGCATATTTACAAGAATAAATTTGTTTTGCCATCGAAAACTTTGAAATTTGTCCACTCATACAAAATTTCTCTTTTACGATTTTAAATTCACTTAATCTATTTTTTCCTAATTTCTTAAAAATTTTCTTCATTCTACTGAGTTATTCTCATTTTATTCACAGCTTTAATAATGTTTTGAGAATTTTTTGAAAAATTTCAATTTTGTCGAGATTGTTGGGTTATTTGTACTTCATAGAAAAATACCAGGACGAGAAGAGTCGCTTTTGCGAATATTTAAGCTATTTATGCGATTTTTCTGATTTGCTCCTGAGAGGAACCACAAAATATGTCTTAGTTTCCAACATTTTATGTTCGGACAGATGAAAGGCCATTCTGTCATTGTTAAATTGACTACCGTACCCATAAAGAACCAGAATATATAGGTGGCATGCAATATTGTTCAATGAAATAGTCTCCATGGGCGTTATTTCCACGTTGAATAGGAAATAATGACCATAAAAAAATAATGACCATAAAAACATTCTTTCCTTTTTGAAGTGGAAATAATGTCCGCGGACGTTATCTTCTTGGGCATTATTGCATGATAAATGACAAAGTCTTAAGAGCATATTTTTTCTCATTTTGGGAGCATATTTTTAAGTTTTTAGTGCATATTTAATGCGCATAAAATTAATTTTTTGGGCATATTTCCGGTTTCCCTGTTGATGAGTATATCAGGATATCTTACTGTTATTGCAATGATGTTGAAAATCGTGTATTTTTAGTTTGGTCCTTAAAACTTGTTTTTATTATAATTTTTAAACAAAAATAACTTATCCTTATGTATTTTTGTCCGCTGATTACGAAAATAGTCTCATTATTTTTCTAGCATTATAAAAAAAATACTTTACATATTTCTTTTTCCCAGACCATCAAAAAAAATAAATGTTTTTTTATGATACGAGGCCGCTTTGTTTAAATCCAGACTCTATTTTTTCCATACGTTGTGATTATATTCTAATAATTTTGTATTAAAAATTTAAGTTTTTCTTTACAATTGTTTTTTTTTTTTATTTCGTAAAGCTGCAAAATTTCAAATTTCATCATCATCATTCAGTTCTACAACGCGGGGATTGTTTTTACTTTCTCCACAACTCTTCTCCATTATTCTCTATTTCTAGCATGGGTGAGTGATCCAATTCCTTAGGTCCATTCGTTCATATCGTCATCAATATTGTCAATTAGATGCTTACGTGGCCGACCTTTATTTCTTGAAAAAGCTTTTGCGGCCGGTTTTGATCCATCCTTAGTACATGGCCTATCCATCTGAGTCTTTGCGCTTTAATGTATTTTGCTATATCCTCGCCTTAATTTAGCTGTAAAAGTTTTTCATTGCTCCTTAGGAAATAATCTCCGCTTTCATTTCGTATTGGCCCAAATATTCATCTAGGGATATTTCTTTCGAAAATTCTGAGAGACTCTTCTTCGGAGTTCGTCATATACCAAACTTCTGATCCATAAGTAACTATAGGCCTTATGATAGTACTGTAAACTCTCAGCTTGCAGGTTCTTAATAAAAGTTTTGATTTAAATATCTTATTATGTGCGAAATATGATTTGTTTGCTGCTACAATTAGGTCTTTTATACAGTCTCTCTCACTAATATAATTAAATACGTCCAAGTACTTGAACTGCTGTACTCCTTCAAAATTATATTCTCTTATATTGATATCTCACGGCATTCTTCTTTTAGCGCTTCTAGAGTTTTTTATTGATTAATCGCTACCCCTATCTCTTTTACAGATGCTTGTATATTTTGAAATTTATCTTCCAGATATCGACTGTTTCGAGCTAAAATCGAAATATCATCGGCGTAGGCGATTGTCATCACTGACCGATTAAACACATTTCAAAGTCCTGTGTGGTTTCTTATAGCATAATCCAGGCACAGGTTAAACAGAACTGTTGACAAACTGTACCCTTGTCTTACTCCTGTGTTGATATGTTACTTTTCCTTTTGTATTACTGAGTATTACCATTGTCAGACGAGTCAGTTTGTTGTTTATACCGAATAAAGCAGATATTTTGCGGATCGTAGATCGATCTAGGCTATCAAACGCCTGCTTAAAGTCAACAAACGGCATATGTACCTCGTTATTAAACTCATAACTCTTCTCTAGGTTCTGCTTTAGTACAAATATTTGATCTATTACAGACCTACCAGTCCTGAATCCGCACTGGTATTCTCCGAGCAGCCTCTCCGCAATTTTACTCAGCCGTCTCGCGAGTATTCCGGAAAAAACTTTATATTATACATTTAGTAATTTAATCTCGCGATAATTCTCGCAGTTACGCTTGCCTCCTTTTTATGAATTGGGACGATGATTCCTGCTGTCCATACCGTGGGCATTCGTTCCTCCCTCCACACTCTTATTTGTAGATCATAAATTTGCTACTTCCCTTCCATGTCAAGGCCTTTTAGTAGTTCCGCCGTGATGTTGTCATTTCCTGGTGCTTTGTCATTTTTCATCGCGTCAAGTACTTCAATCATTTGCTCAAGTATAGGATCAGGGTCTGTTTCAATTTGGTCACTTATTTCTATTGTACTCTTTTCTCCTCTTTCTTGCTCAGTTATAAGCGCTTTATTATACAATTCTTCAAAGTATTCTTTCCTATTTAAAATCTTTGACTTTTCTGTCACAATTTGACCCGATTCAAATTTGACCTATTCAAAATCTTTGACTTTTCTGTCACAATTTGACCCGATTTATCTGTGCAGGCATCTGTTCGCGGTTGAAAACCGTTTACTTGTCTTTTGAGTCCCTTGTAGAATTCTTTGCTCTCATTGTTGATAAAGTTTATATTAATGGCTTCAACCCTCCTTTTTTAGCTTCTTTTTCTTGCATAGTTGTGTCTCCTTCCGCCTTGTTGCATATATTTCCCTATTAGCTCTAATATTGCTCTGCAACATCCTTTCTCTAGCTATATTCTTAAGTAACACCGCTTCAATGCATTCTTCATCAAACCATTCTGCATTACGTCTGTATTTTTTTTCTCTCCTACTACTTCCTTGGCCCTCTCTACCATCGCACATTAAATTGTTTTCCAGTTATTGTCAATACTTAGTATATTTTGTTCATTGTCAGTTGTTCGTTGCTTGGCTAGAAATTTTCTTTGGTATTCTAAGGCTTTTTCCCTGTTCTTTAGCTTATCAGTGTTCCATTTAGAACGCTTTTTGCCTCTATGCTTTTGAGACGCGGATATTTTTTGTCTTACTATACATTTTAGTAGATAGTGATCACTATCTATATTAGCATTCCTGCAGGTATGTACATCGATATTCGAGCTTTTTCTTCGTCTATTTATCAGGACATGGTCAATTTGATTAGCTAAATTCTATTCTGGCATCTTCCATTTTCCTCTATGGATTTGCTTATGTGGAAAGTATGTGCCGCTGATCATCATGTTAGTAGACGCTGCAAACTACGCTGCGAACTGACATACACTATTTGTACATGTTGTATCGTGTAAGGACTGCCTACCAGCCATATCCTTGGTAAAATCTTCTTTACCAATTTTCGCGTTGAGGTCACCGCGAATTATTAATGTGTCATATGATCCGATATTATTAGAAGTGGTTTCTAACTCTATGTAGAAACTTTTCTTTATAATATCATTAGCATCCTCGGTGGGGGCGTAACCAGAGAGGAGGGAAATGTTATTCGAAAAATGCAGATTCTATCTGATATTGGTGTGAAGCTTATTATGGAATTGAATATCATTTTTGTAACCATAAATCGAAGACCTCTTGACCCCCTCCTTGCTAGGGCCACTACAATAAAAGCGGTAATTTTGTTTCCTAATTTCACTTGAATCTTTCCAGCGGACCTCTTGCTCTCCGCGGGTGTCAATCCTGTACTTTTGAAGTTGTAGATTAAGTTCCGCCATTACAACAGCTTTAAGCATGGTTCTAACATTTCATTTCCGAGTATCAAATTATTAATCCTTTTACGCTGCGAAGGTCCGTTTCCGTGTATATCCATTATTATTAAGGGCTCTCAAGGACTCAGTACAGGTTTATTTTTCCAAGGTGGGTTGTAAGCCCAACGCTTAATCCCCTTTTGGGAGGAGCAAGATCCCTGTGTCGTCTGCTATCCTGACCCGGCTTCCCACTGGGCTTGGATACCCAATCTTTCACCAGCTTGCTCAGGCGATTGGGGTCTATCACGAGAATAAGAGGTTATGTGAAGCCGGTGGCTTTATGTATTCCGCATTCGCCGCACCGTTAGACACCCAAATTTCAAATATACGACATAATAACTATAAATAACACAAACATTTTCCGGACTGCTCCGCACAACATCTTTTATACGTAATAATTGCATTAATAACTTGCAAATTGACAAATGTGATATAAAAAACTAACTGTTTTGCATGGTGTGAGAAAAGGAAAACTTTAAAGTATTTTTTATATAATGCAAAATATCTCTGAAAATAGAGGTGCTAGAAAAATAATAAAGCCATTTTTGTAATCAGCGGACGAAAATACATAAGAATCAATTATTTTAATTTCAAAAAATTTAAATAAAAAAAGTTTTAACTACTAAACCAAAAATACACGATTTTTAATATCCTTGTTATAACAGTAAGATATTCTGATATACTCATCAATATGGCTCTACTCAAATGGAAGAGACTTTAATATAGATTAGTAATCCAGAAAGTATTTTAAAGTTTGGAGGACCATTCGTGAAAAAAGTGGTATAAATTATGCAAATGCTAAATATCACTATATCTTTAGAACTAGAGCTGTTAGAGAAAAACTAATGATGTTATCGTAATCAGCAGATGAAAAGCCATAAGGATTGGCTATTTTTATTTAAACAACAAATTTTCTGTTCCGCTGTGTTATTTAGCAATAATAAACTTTAGTTTTGGTTGTACTATCCGCTCTAAAGAAGAAATTACTTTAATAAGAATAAAAAAGCTGCCAAGTGCAACGCATTATTTTAAGCAAAAGATTATAATAAAATTAAATATATATTAAAACAACAAAAAACTTTCCTTTTAAATAAACTGGCCAGTGGCAGAATAGAAAAATACTTTGAGTTTAAAAGATTGCTGGCATATTCCATATGAGTAGGTGAAAAGCAAAACTCGCACGTTACACGTTTATCGACTGAAGAATTTTACAATGTTAAAGGACGGTTTAGTTACAATTGTACCTTCATACATATATTACTACATACACATCGTTTTCTTACCACAACGATTAAATGATTTCATAATTACATGTCTATTAATACAAGAAGAGATAAACTTAAAGAGTATATCCATGTCAAATCGAAAGCAAATCGGATTGACCCTCTCCGATTTCAATGAAATTCATCACAGATAGTGTATGTCCTAAGATTTTTGATTTAAAAATTTTTAGACGCGAAGGTCATTTGGTTTCCAAAATATGGGGTTATGAAAATGGAACAAATCGTCAAAATTTAAGAAGTGTATTTACGAAAAGTGTATAACTTATAAACTACAAAAGTGAAAAAGTTTTAGATGATGTAATTTTGCAGGTATAAATAACGCTTCTGATATGGCGTACATTAAAATTTTTTCCGCGAAAAGTTCAAAGGTCATTTGTTGAGGTATTGAGATTAAAGACCTATATCCCAAAATACAGTTTTTTTTTAAATCTTAAAAAAAAATATATGCTAGTCATGAAACATTTTTCTATACACTTGGAAAGTTTCATGGTAGTGCCGCTTCTAGTTTTGGAGCTATTGAGGAAAATATGGCCCAAAGTTTGTTTTAGGAACAAAAAAAAGTTTTTTAGTTTTTTAAGATATATTTTATTAAAATTAAAATAACTTATATTAAAAAAAGTAATTTTAAAAGTTAACATTAGAGCACTAAAAATTATTTTTATATGGGAATTTTAAATAAATATAGATAATGAGCTAAGTGTATAAAAGTAACATATTTTTCTGATGGATGTGCTGGCCAATTTAAAAATAAAAAAAACATTGTAAATTTATGCCATCATAGTGAAGACTTTGGATTTGATGCTGAGTGGCACTTTTTTGCTACAAGTCACGGCAAAGGTCCTAGTGACGACCTTTGAGGAACAGTGAAAAACACGTAAAGCAAGTTTACAGCGTCCACTTGACAATCAAATCACAACACCAAAACTATTATTTGATTGGTGCCAACAGAACCTTAAAAGTTGCAATTTCACATTGCTTTCCGAAGAGGATTATATAAAACAAGAGGTACTTCTTAGAGATCGATTGTTTGGACTACGTAATATTCCCTGTACGCAAAAATATCACTGCTTTATACCTGAAGGAAAAAGAAAGATTAAAGTTAAGATTTACTCAAACGATAGCAATTTAATAACGGAAAACATATACACTTAGCTAATTGTCTATATTTATTTAAAATTTCAATATAAAAATGATTTTTAATGCTCTAATCGTAACTTATAAAATATGTGTATGTTAAACTAAATGTACTGCATTATGTACAAATATGACTGTTTATGTTTCAGCATGTCCAAACACGTTAACTATACATAAGGTTCGAGACTAGTTTTACTGTGTGGCCTTTAAAATAAGTAGGAAATCTGAACATATATTGAACTATATTCTCATAAAGTGCCCTTATGATTTCGTAAGAATTTTCAACAATTGAGTATTTCCATGTCAACTCGAAAGCAAGTCATTGACCTTCTCCGATTTTAATGAAATTCATCACAGATAGTGTATGTCTTAAGATTTTTGATTTAAAAAATTTTTAGACACTAAGGTCATTTGGTTTCCGAAATATGGGGTTATGAAAATGGAACAAATCGTCAAAATTTAATATAAGTTAATAAAATATATCTTTAAGAAATTAAAAATATATATTTTTTTTGTTCCTAAACTGTGGGCCATCTTTTGCTCTATAACTCCGAATGTAGAAGCGGCACCACCATGAAACCTTGCAACTGTATAGAAAAGAGCTTCATAATTAAAATATATTTTTTAAGATTTTTAAAAAAACTGTTTTTTGAGATATAGGCATATGAACTCAAGACCTGCACAAATGACCTTTGAACTACTCGCGGAAAAAATCGACATGCAAATCATTTCAAAATCATTATTTTAACCAGCAAAATAACATTAAATAAAACTTTTTCAGTTTTGAAGTTTAGAAGTTATAGTTGGTTTTTTGTGGCCATTTTAGTCAGATTTTTACAATTTTTCCAATTTTCATAATGGTAGATTTCAGAACCGGGAGGTGTCCGCGGTCTGAAAATGCAAATTTTTTTAATACCTGTAATGGATAACATTTGTGGCGAATATCATCAAAATCGGAGTTGGTGTTTCCGAAAATGGCACTTTCTTGTCGATTTGACATTGTGTCAACCTAAAGCAAAAAATGTGTTGTAGCTTAAACTTTAAAACTTTAAAAATTTACGCACAGTTTGAAAGTCAAGTTGATAATATACGTTTCTATTACCTGCGTGGACAATCATAGTAAATTAAGTTGTGTAGAATAGATATATTATTTACGCAAAACGCTATTAAAAATATACGTTAGTAGAAGCTTGAAACTTTAATAAAATAGTTTAAAAAAAAAAATTTTTTTGTTTTTACTTTTTCTTCATACATAATCTGCGAAGGTACAATTGTACCATACCGTTTTTAAAGGGTGTAAAATATTTGAGGTCATAGACAGAGTTGTGAACTATTCATAACCAAATAGCGTTGTCGACCTCCTTAAAGCGCTAGGTTTAATTCAAATGAAAAAACCTAAAAAAGATATAAATAATTATTTCGTTTATGGGACAAGAAATGCACGTTAGAAACTTTGCACTACATGAATTCAATATTTTATGTTAGGGAACCACATAAATCACTTCCGCATAGTTTTCTGCATAAGAATCGACCAAAGGCTGAAAATATACTGTTGCTTGCTTACTTCATTCCATGGCACATATTATATCTTGTTGTAGACAATACCTACAGTAAAATTATATTTGAGAATAATAGCCGTATAAAATAGAGCTTATAAAAAAAATATGTCATATAAGCATTGGGAATTCTGAATTCAATAAAAGTATGATAAGGACAAAAATTTAGCTAAAAAGCATTCTTTATTCAAGACATACAAGTGCGATATCCTAATACGCACAATTAAAACCATATATGTTTGTGCAAATTGATACATTTTTAAACAAAATATTGTTAGCAATAGTTTTGGATACATCTGTTTAAGATGAAAATATTTAATTAATTTTTATTTCAAAACCAAAATAAAACTATTGTAATAAGTAAATATGCAAACAGTTTTGTCAAAAAAAACGCCAATTTAGCGCTTTATTTAAAAAAAGCGCTATGGAGAAAAAAGGCTACTTTGCTACATCAAAAAGCGCTAAAACTAGCGCAAAAGGCGCTAAATTGGTTACTCTGACCGTAGATAAAATGTATATAATCAACCCTCCTTTCAAATAAAATTTACAACTCTCTTCACACGTATGGGTATTTTGTTTTTCAACACACATGAGAAAGGCAATTCAACATACATCAGAGAGCGTAATTTTTGCATTTCAAAATGCAGTAAAATTAATTTTTTGTATTTGCACACACAAACTATTTTGTTTTATTTTATTTTTTATTTGTATTCTAATAAATTGTGTTTGTTCTTTTTGTGATTTTAAAACATTTTTTTTAATTTTGTTGACATATGTATGTGTGTTGAAATTTATCGATGTTTTTTTTTATTCAGCAGCATTGCAGATTTTATTCTATTTGGGATAACATTTTTTAGTACCAAATAAAAAATTGGAGATCAATATTTTTGAGTGTTGTGTTTTTCTTCCGACGGGGTTTTTTTTTAATTTGGAACGATTTTCCGTCATCCCACGTCAAATTTGGTTTGTAAACAGACCGGTTTTGGCTATGTGCCATCTTCAGTGTTCTATTGAACACTGATGATGGCACATAGCCGAAACCGGTCTGTTTACAAAACAAATTTGACGTGGGATGACGGAAAATCGTTCCAAAATCAATATTTTTGATATTTGATATTTTTATTAACTAATGCAAAATTAGTTGTATGTAATACCTAAAATTTCATGTCTAAAATATATAAATTTTTTAAAATACTCTTTGTATAACTAAATATGGTTTTGGTGCTGTGAGGAATTTTTTATTTTAAGCCAATACTAATACAAAATATTCAGCTAAAGCGGCCCATCCATTATACAGTATTATTGCATATGTTATTGTACATATTATTGTCGTTTTGACTTATACTATGCAATAAATGGCAGAATATTAAAAAAAATATTGCCAAATTTCCCTGACAATGAAAAAGTAAACACAAGACTAAATAATGTTGCCACCATATTATACAATTGCCATTACTGTACAACAAAAATCTAAAGTCTTTTGATTTTTGCCAGTAGATTGTGCCACCTTCGAATATGACATACACATTGACGATATTATTGTACAATACGAAAATTTCACAATTATATTGCAAGTGGGTGGGTCGCTTAACATATTCTTAGACAGGTTTTTGGCATTTCAGTTGACTATCGGCGTATTATCTATGGTTGAGGCCCTATGGCGTTTTGCTTTGAAATTTTAATATAGCTATAATTAAAAATTAAAATACATCAGAAAATTTCCGTTCTGTGTTGTATACGAGAAAAAAGTTATTCCAATTTAAAAATTAAAAAGCTATAATTGTACCTCATCAATTCGACAAGGGTTAACATCCTTATGCTGAGTAACAGTTAAGAGAAGCACCTTACTGAAGGTTATAAAAAATTAGACGAACAACTGAACATCAGCACATTCAGCGAGACCTAAACTTAATGTAAGCGATACACCAATACGGAGGTGTATCGGTTACTTTAATTTAGGTCTCGCTGAATGTGCTGATGTTAGCGGCACTCCAGAATTTACAATTTTTAGTCACTTTGTATATTCGAATTTCAATCAATGTTATATCTAGTAGCATCATATGAATCAACGCTAGCTATTGATATAAAAACCCACTTACCGAAGATGAATGGAAGACATCTAATGTGCTCTTCTAACTACAGTACGAGTCATACACCAACATTAAATATTGGTGATTCTCATTTAACATATTTTTTTCCTGCCCTTTATACGAGTAAGGGCCATTATTACAACTAGGCAATAGTTAAAGGCAGGATTTTGTAAAATTGTTCATAGCATAAACGCATAAATTTTAAAATGAAAACTGCTTTAGCATGATTTACTAGATTATAAATAGATGTATAGTAGTTTTTTTTTGGTGTAAGACTGTCCATTATGTGTTAAAAACGAGGAACGAAAATACCGATTAAACTCTCTTCCTACAAAATGGCGTGTCCGTAATGCATGCTATTGATTTTCTACATTAAGAAACTATGAAGTTTTCCAAACACAAGATTAAATTTATAACAGAGTTAGAATATTTGCATTTTCTTCTCTTACTTCGAATATCAAATGTTTGAAAAATATTAAAAATTATAATTTTTTTTTTATTTGTGTTGTCCGCAGTCTTGTGTATTGGGCATTACTCTTTCTTAGTACGCTTATTACTCAGTTTTATTGTTAAAATTGCAACTACATTAGCAAATTTCATTAAAATAAGAGCGTAGGTTTGTACTTCCAAATATTTAAAAGTTTTGTGAACTGTTCTAAAAATTGTTATATTTCAAAACATTTCATCAATCAATCATCGTTTGTATGCAAAAAAATATATTGGGTGTTATCGATATTTTTTAATTAAATTGAAAATTTTAGTGAATAACTAGGAGTTTATATTAAAATACATCGAATATTATACATCTGAATTGTATTGAATCCAACTTTATTGTGTGTTGGGAAGAAATATTGAATTCGTATAAAAATGTATTGAGCGTTACACAAAAAATTAATTTTAAATATTACACTATACAACAATATCGAATTTTGTTTTTAGATTGGGGGGTTCAATAAACTGATTCTGGTAGAGGAGACCAAAAAATAACAGACGTGTGTCGGCGTTTTACAATGTCACATCGGAATTTTGTTTTATTGGGGAGGTTAAAGTTTCTCCCTTTTAGCTTTTGTGCAGCATATCGGTACATGAAACTATGTTATCTTTACATCTGATGTGTTGGGTATGTTAAACAACTTTGTAGAAAATATTAGGACAAACATTTTTCTGAGACATATTAACCCTCTTACTCTTCGTTTTATGGGTCTTTTTGTATATTTGCAGTGACCTAATTTACTATTAAAAAGTTTAATTGTGCCAGATATCAGTTAAGTGAAAAAATCATTAACAGTTTTTCCAATATTAATATATCGCATTAATATATCGATTCATCAAGGATGGCCTATAAGGCTCAGTATCCACCACTAAGATTATAGTTCATTTAAAGTTTAATAATATATCCTCAAGATTTGCAAAGTTAAATATTAATATATAAAGACGGATTTATTTTTTAACATACGCTTATTTTAAAAAGAAAAAAATCCTCGCAACATGAATTAAAAATGTATGAATATTTTTAATACATTTTACAACAACTCCAACAAAGTAAGCAAGAAATCGTATAAAACACATTAATGGTACGAAAAATAAAATACATAAATTACAGAAATTGGCCGCAGGGACTCGTGTTACAACATCTGAAGCTTAAAACATACAGGACATAAACTAAAAATTAAAAGCAAAAAAAAACAATTTCCATAAAAAATATATATTTTCCTGAAAGCGATTTCGTTACAAAAGCCAGCAATGACGAGGCAGAGATGATACTGTTGTTGATGGTGATGTTTGTTTGTTGCTGTTTCAATAGCACATAAGTTGGTAATAAATATTTTAAAATGCAAAGAAACAAAAAAAAGTTGCCAGGAATTAATGTAAAAGCCACAAAAACCCAGAATAACACAACTGCAATTGTAAGTAAAACTATGCTGGCTACTTCGAGCTTGTATTTCTTTTTTTCACTTTTATTGCTGAGCGCATTATACAAAACCAATCCCAATACGAAATCCGTTGTACATTCAAACTTATTTAATGACTCCCAAAGAATGAGATGGATATTAACAGCAACAAATATATAACAAATATATCTGTTCAATGAAAATTTGTAAAAAGCATTACCAGCCTTAAGGCTTAACTATAATGAAATGTAAATTCTATAGAATGAAATCCATAGGATCGGATGTGCAACTTAATTCCAATGCATACTTTAACCAGGTCTTGCCACACATTTCTCACACATGCCTGCAGCAGGCTTAATGTTGCAAGCACATGTACGAGGCAAAAACAATATATATTATTTTTTTTAATTTATTTTTCATTTTGGGCATCTTTTTATTAATTAAGATTTTTTGAGCGATGTGAACATATTGATTTTTCTAAAGGAAAATCTCTTACGAATGAAATACAAATACTTTTTTAACAGACGCATTTGACATACCACAGTCGGGCAAAATCAAAATATTTGGTACACAAATTAGGCATTTCTAAACGGAGAGTCCTATCGGAATAAAATTTTACATGGACATAGCCAATATCATTCCCATTTATATTTTCAGTATAAGCTCTCTAAAGTACTCAGGAGTGAAGCTATGAAGTTACAAATTAAGGTATATCGGTCATGTAAACTTTTTTACTGCTTGCCATTTTATTTGTTTTTCATTCAATTTCTAAAATTGTTTGCTGTATTATAGCCCTTGATAAGAGCTAAAAAACACTAAACACTTACTGCCTTATTTATAAAAAATATATTATATTTATTAAAGGCTTATTTGACAACTACTGTACAGAAAGTTGTTAAATAAGCTCTTAATAAACATAAAATATTTTTTATATATTGGGCCGCTATATTTTATAGTTAGTAAGTTATACTAATTTGAATATTTAAATTTCCTAATTTTTCAAAACTTTGGTCTAGTATTTTCTAGATATGGGATCCAAATATCAACCGATTTTTATAATTTTTTCTTCGTTAGTTAAAGCAGAAAATTTAAAAGAGTTAAGAAAAAAAGCCACATAACTCTTTCATATATATAAAATATATATAAAAAAAATATTTTTGAACATATAGCAAATGTATACTTATCGGAAAGGTATCTGCACGTATGTGAATCGCCAGTAAGAAAATAGTTGAATTTTCTAATATCGTTGAACGTGGGCACTTCCTAGAACGACCTATTTCAAATAAAAATTTGGACTTTACTTTACAAGAGACATTTATGTACTAAAAACTGTGCAAGAAAAAAAAACGAAGATTTTCTTCTGGGAATCTCAAAATTCTTAAAAAAGTTCCAAAAAATTAAATTTTGAACAGTTTTACCCATAGCGTCCATAATTCAAGGTCCATTTAAGACTTTGCCAAACAAATATATATATATATATATATATATATATATATATATATATATATATATATATATATATATATATATATATATATATATATATATATATATATATATATATATATATATATATGTATATATATATATATATATATATATATATATATATATATATATATATATATATATATATATATATATATATATATATATATATATATATATATATATATATATATATATATATATATATATATATATACTATAAGGAGCATATGACCTCAACAAGCTGCTTCCATTCATATCTTTTCGACCTATTCTGCGGCTACTCTGAGGATTCTACTCTATTGCATTTCTGGCTATGTCTGATGGCTATTTGCGGAGTGTGTGACCAATCCAGCTCCACTTTCTTTTCTGGATTTAAGAATGTATAGGAAGCTGATGTGTTTTCCTCTAGAGAGTGGTGTTGGAGATGGATCGTGGCCAGAAGATTCGTAGGATTCTCCAAAGGCAGTTGTTAACGAGAACGTGCAAAGATTTGATGTCTCGACAAGTAGCACTCCAAGTTTCGCACTCATACAGAAGTGTTGATTTTACATTGGAGTTGAAAATGTTTACTTTAATGCGGCGTGATATAATGTATGATTTCCATACCTTAGTAAGCTGCCAAAAAGATTGTGCGGCTCTTTTTATCCTGCAATATCCGCGCTAGAGCCACCGGTTCGATTGATAACTACCGCGAGATAGCAGAATGTTTTAACTTCTTCTAATATTTCGTTATTTATATAAAAAGGAGTTGTATTTGTGGAATTAATTCGCATAACCTTGGTTTTCGGTATATATATTTTTAGCCCAGCTTTCGCTGATATGTTGGTAAGTTATTGTAATTTTGCGGACATATCGGTGTAGCTGTGCGACAGCAGACATACATATATCATCTGCATATTCATGGTCCTCTAATCTTTCCTGGAGCCCCCATACGATGCCTCGCTTACCCACTATTGCGTGGTGCATTACAGTATATAGCACGACATTGAAAAGCAGTGGAGATAATACACATCCTTAGCGAAGTGCACTCCAAATAACATTATGGGGCAATGAATCAAACGCCTTTTCGAAATCGACAAATATTAGATAGAGCGCGGATCGCCATTCAACTGACTGTTCTACGATTACTCTTAACGAGTTGATAAGGTCAATACATGACTTGTGGTGGCAAAACCCATCCTGTTGGTTTCTTAAATCTGGAAGTAGTGCGGCATCTAATCTCTTCATTATTACGTGAGCTAGATCTTTATTAAGCATGCTTAATAAGGTGATAAAGTGCCACGGCTCTTGTTTTTCTTGAGGGATTTGATGGCATACGCAATCTCATATATTTCCGGAGGACTGGTGTTGATATTTAGCTGAGTATTGTGGTCTATGCAATCACATATAGCTGAGTTTATTTGTGTATTTGAGGAGAACATACTAGAATACCGCGTAGCCCATAGTTCAAGTTGTTCGTGTGTTGATGTAACGAGCGTGCCGGATTTGTCTTTAATTGGTTTAGAGGAGTAGCTTCCTGATGAGACGGTATAAGTCTCTAGTCCGATTTGTCTCTGCAGCAGATTGAGCCTCTTGGTTTATTGCATTCGACCATGCACGTTTGTCTTTACGAGCATTGCGTTTTACTTCTCGATCTAAGATGGCATGTTGGTTCTGAAGAGATGACTTTTCGCTACGCGGTGCTGCAGAGTTAAGTGCAGCTTTAAGCTTCTCTCTTTCGCTTATAATTTTCCATATCTCGTCAGAAATCCATTGTTTGCGCCTGTTGATATTAAGACCTATATGTTTTGTGGCAGCATTTATTATCAGGTCTTTTGTTATTTTCCACTATTTTCGTTGTTCATAGGATGTAGACTTCAACGATTCATTTAAGGCATGTAAATAGTTCGATGTGACCAATGGGATTTTCAGTCTACTAACATCGAATTTCTTTGACATTCGCGTATCGTTCATTCTTATAGCAGCTATTGCAATTAGGAGATGATGATCACTGGCTACGTCAGCACCTCTTTTATTTCTCACATCCAGTAAGAAACCACGCCATTTTCTGGAAATAGCGATATGATCTATTTGATTATCTGTAACGTTGTCTGGCGATACCCAAGTTATTTTATGTTTTTGCTTGTGTGGGAAAAGTGTGCCTCCTATCACCAGGTTATTCTCTGCACATATATTCACAAATAGTTCCCCATTTTAAGTTTTCCGACCAAATCCATGCACTTCCATTACACTTTCCATGCCAGTATTTTTCGAGCCTGTTTGAGCATTAAAGTCACCCTTTACCACTAATATATCACCACGGCTTACAGATAGTATTACACGATCAAGGAGACTATAAAATTCTTCTTTTACGGCAAGTTCGGAGGTTTCAGTAGGTGTGTAGCATTGGATGCATGTGAGGCTTCTGGCACGTGTACGTAGTCTTAAAACAATTATTCGGTCCGAGTAGGGTCTCCAGGTTCCCTGGAGAGAAGAAAACCAACGCCAAATGTTTTGCTTTCGTTAGGTGGTTTGTCAGAGTATAAGAGATGAAATCAATTTGTTGTAGTGAATTCGCCTGAGTCAGGCCATCTCATTCCACTTATGCCCAAAAATAATAAATTATAGCTTATAAATTCTTTACATAGTTGTGCCAGGCGTGATGACTCCACTAGTGTTCTAATATTCCATGTTCCAAATCCAGTCGGGGTTTTCATGCTAAAGGTCGTCATCGCCAGATCAGATCGATTTCTTTCATTTGTTTCGGTTTCGGTAATCAAGTAGTTTTAAGACGAAGTAGCTGATTGGGTTTCCGCATCCGATCCTGGTGCTGGGGCTGCCAGCCGCCTGCCAGGCAGGATTTAGTATTGAGTTTTTCAGAGGGAATGTTTGTATTCCTCCTCCTATTTCCTGAGATGTTGACTTGGGGTCAAGTTGCTCAGGGCACTCTGTTGATAAAGCTAAGTTTCAGCGATGTTTATCCCTTACTTACCTGATAAGTTTTTTAACCATCAGGTTACTTAGCCGCCTTCTCACATTCGCTAGCTTTGAACGGGCGTTCAGAAGCCATTCCCAGGGAGTACCTGGCCTAAGGCCGGAGGTTGTGAGCCGCATTGACATTACAACAAAGGAATCATTCTTGGCCACTCCCAAGTGAGTGGCAATCAGAAACTGTACATCTTTACTTGCAATGCCCACCCCTCCCAATGCCACACAAATGGGTACACATAATAGTTTTCAGAAGTGAGAATTGTTTCTTAATCCAAGCTTTGGAATTTTAGAACTTGTGGATTAAATTCTAAATTTTTAGATAGTAGTGTTGTGGATAGTATGCTAGGCTATTAGCCGGATGTCGAAGATTCGATTCCTGCCAAGACTCTGGGTGTTTCTGCAGAAAAGCCAAAAAATGCTTAAGCAGTATATGTGTTCGTTTTTTTTTAAATAGAACGTATTAGGAAGACCAAGGGCCCAACTAAAATGGGAAATATAATTATTTATTTAAAGTAGATTCATTCATGTACACATACCTTTCAGATAAATATACATTAGCTATATGTTCCAAAAAAATTATTTTTTATGCGAGTATAAATAAAAGAGTGATGATGATGTACTTGGTGAAAATTCAACATTTTGCAAATTTTCAATTGAAAAATTTAATATTTTTCAACTCAGATGGCAAAATGTCATTAATTTTTTTTTTTACTTTTTAAAATTTTGTTCTTTAACTACCAAAGAAAAAATTAAAAAAATTTGATGGTATTTGGATCCGATATCTGGAAAATATTTTACCAACGTTTTGAAAATTTGAGAAATTTAAATTTTTAAATGAGTATAACTCACTAACTATAAGAGATAAATTAACAACCGAACATGTGTCTTTTGAATCTTATCAAGTGCTATAATATATTTCTTGAATCGGGTGAAAAACAAAAAAAATGGCACACGTGAAAATTTTTACATGGTCGAAATGACCAGTTGTGAGACTTCATATCTTCCTTTCTGAGCGATTAAGAGAGTTGATATTTAAAACATAAATGGAAATACTTCTGTGCTATGTACATATATGTGAAATTTTATTCCGATAAGTCAATTTGCTTAAAAATGGCTGATTTATGTTCCAAATATTTTGATTCTGCCCCACTGTGCATGCATACCTAACAAAAAGAATTTAATGATTTATATTAAAGCAATAGTTCATTAACAGCTTTGAAAGTGTTTAAATTTGTCTTCATGTATTTTCCGGTTACTGGAAAAGATGCTATAACCAACATGTAGGAATTGGACATGGGAGCTTTTGTAGAGCTAGCTAATCAGTCGGGCATGGGGAATTCGTGTCCTTTTCCAAGCATGTGTATTTGTTATATTACAATAATAAATATATAGACTCCCTATTTACGCAAATATATGTACGTAATCAACGAAAATGAAGGAATTGTGAATATTAAATTGTAATAATACTAAGCGCTTGCAGTTACTTGCTTAAAAGGTATGGTTTGGAAAAAAAGAAAAGTGTAATAAGCCTATACCTACCGTCCTAAATTAAATTGACTACTCTATGATGGATTTGAGAGAGTCATGACTCTTTACCCTCCCTACCATGGTTCTACGGTCACCTTGAATTTGTTAGAACCCCAAAACTAAACTTGATTAACTTATCTCATCTTATCGACTTATCGACATCTTCTTTGAGAAAAACTCTAAACTAGTTTCTTAGCATTCCATTACAGGAACTGCTTTATATGTTAGGATACGAATGCAATTCTAGGTATGTGGCATTATGTGGCAAATTTTAATATTAAGTACTTTACTAGTTAATATTATTTAGTGATTTGGTTGTTATGAATTTACGTTAGATTATTGTATTGTTTTACGAGTGTTTTGTTTTTAGTGATAATTTAGACATACTTAAAGGAACATTGCGAGGTAGCACGTAAGTAAAAAAATAATTCGAACATTAAATATCTATTAAATTGTGCCGTACTATGTTAAGAATAAATGATTCAATAGAACACTGAAGATGGCACATAGCCGAAACCGGTCTGTTTATCAACCAAATTTGACGTATTTGTTTTTGTATTTGATTTAATTATTGCTTATAAATACTTTTCTTCTACACTAGACCATTTCTGTTTGCAATCACTTACACTCTTCCCTATCACTTTTCAAGCAAAATTTATCAGAAAAGCCAACAAAATGGTGTTTTCAGAAGATATTATATGGAATATATATTTTTACACTTAATTAAAAGTAATTAGTAGCTTTAATTTGGCAAGACTTCACTATTACGATTTAATACCATTCCACTAAGATTCTTTACTGGTAAATGTATTGCTTAAAGTTGTTTTTTTCTCTGCCTTGAAATATACCTTCTATTAGTGTATTTTTGCAAGAACGAAACTGGTATTGATTTCTCCGTTTCTGCCGGAAAGAATTTTACTTTGTTTAATGTATTACCCTGCTACGGACTAATTTGCCCAAAGTTATGATTGTTGTCCGTTTTGGTGTTTTTATCTTTATTTTTACACTCCTCTTTTCTTACCGCGCGTTAGCATTGCCTGTTACAAATAGATTTGGATTTTTTTTTCTCAAGTTTGCAACTGTTGAAGAAATTATCATGTAGTTATGTATGTACATAAGTGCCAACGAATAACTATAGCAATATAGGTTCTATTAGAAATGGAAAAAGTTAAATAAAACATGACCATTCTCACCAATCAAAAGTCATGAGCACTTTGCAACAGGCTAGTATGTGTGAAATAGCCAATAAATAGCCCACACTTAATTGTGACTATCTTTTCGACTTTCCCCAAAGGAGTCCGGGTTCCTAAGAATCTCTGAGTTTGTACTCCTTTACCCAAAATATGGATTATTACACAAAACGGGTGTGGATAGCTTAAGTGGAGATGAAATACAGACACAAAGTGAAACCGTCTGCTGTATGAAAATTTAATTAACACATTACACTCCAAATTACCTGTCGCGAAGAATTATTATATGTACTCAACAAACCTGCTGATGGTGTGTATAATTTAAATTTTATGTTTTGTTTTTATGACAGAAAAAGGAAGTAGCGTTATGTTAAAATCTGTCTCGAAACTTCGGAACCTGATTTTAGTATACGCACTGCCGATTTCACAAAAGATTACTGACTACTTGTGTGATAATATGGCATTGCCAGATACAACAATTTTTGTTGGCTGGTCATGATTATGCTGATACTCATAAAAGAATAAGTGATAAAGAAAATACTGTTGAAAAACGAAACTTTCAAAATTGCTTTCTTTTATTCTGTTGTTTGATGTGTGTTAGTCTGTTAGCCTGGAAATACCGTGTTCAAATCTTAATGACTGCAGTGTAAGTTAAAGAACTAAAAAATAAATAAAATAAATTAAGTAAAAATATAAAGATAATTATCTTAAAAAATTGCTTTTGCTCCTGCCTTTTTGCGATATTGAAATTTGTTCGATATTGGCTCACTTTTGATATTGCTAACGAACCTTCGAAATCGAATGTTTTTTGAAACAAAACTGAGCGACAGGTGAACTTTTTTCGATTCATTTTTGAGTGTCATTCTCGATAATTTTACACGATAAATGTTCGAATACATTCGAAATCGATGTCATTAACGAAATTCTCGGTCAAGTGGGTACTAATACAATTTGCTTGTATAGGTTTTATATTGCAACTCTCGCTCTTACAAAGTTTTTGTTAGTGTATATCCAGCAATAGCAAGAAACAAGCGAAAACACAACCTGCTTGTTTGAATGTTCATGCCACACTGATTGATTTTTTTTACTTTTAGTTAATATTTGTGAGTGCATACGTGTCAGAGTAAAAGAGTAAAAAGCCGCATGTAATATGTTTTGCTGGTTCCTGTTTTATATACAACGAAATGTATCCCACGATGTCAACAAGTCGATATCGTTCCCTTATATATTTTCAAAACAAAAACAAATTAAAATTGTTTATTATTATTTTCAATACCCCTTATTCCGTATGGCACATTTCTACTCGTCATCGACAACAATTTACTAATGGGTGGTTAAATTTTAAGGGCCGATGTTGAATGTGAACCACACCTAAACTTCAAGTTTTTTTCTGCATTTCATTTGACATTTCTCAATTTCAGACTAATTCAATTTGAACCATGGCTTATTATGAAAATGGGTGTTACATTCAAAATGCATATCGTGCACTTCGTAATTTTCTCGATCAACTTAATCGTCCAAATGTGTGTACAATCGGAAAAATCGTGCTATAATTTGAGCAAACCGGGTATGTAGGAGATGTGAAAACACCAGTGCATGCTCGTACTGTAGAAAATATTGCTGCTGTTCGCGATAGTGTGGCTAAAGATCAGTTCACCTCAACTCGTCGTCGTGCCCAACAATTGCACCTCTCACGCTCGTCGTTGATGAACATTATGCATAAATACTTGCATTTGCCTCTGGACCATTCCAAACGTCGTCAATGGTCAGAATGGTGGCAAGAAATGGCAACAGTGGATGATAACTTTTCGAAGAAAATCATCTTCAGTGATGAGGCACATTTTCAACTCAGTGGACTCGTCAATAAGCAGAATTGCCGTATTTGGGCGATTGATAATCAAAGAGTGATTGTCGAAAAGCCAATGCACCCACAAAGAGTGACTGTTTGGTGCGGCTTATGGGCTGGCGGCATCATCGGTCCGTATTTTTCCAAAATGAGGCCGGTCAGGCAGTTACTGTGAATGGTGTTCGCTATCGTGAGATGATAACGAACTTTTTATTGCCCGAATTGGAAGATATGGTTGTGGACGATATGTAGTTGCAACAGGACAATGGCTCTTTTGCGCGACAAATGCAATGGCCATGTTATCTCACGTGGTGGCGATGTCAATTGGCCGCCAAGATTATGTAATTTGACACCGTTAGGCTTCTTTCTTTGGGGTTATTTGAAAGAAAAGGTGTACGTCGATAAGGCAGCAACAATTCAAGAGCTAAAGGATGAGATAATTCGGCACATTAACGGCATAGAACCTCAATTATGCCTCAGCGTCATAGAAACTTGAGCCATACATAATTGAACCATACCATATTATCATAATAAAAAGAAATGACAATAATTTCCTAAATAATTTGTGTTTTATTCAAAACCAACATCGGCCCTAAGGATTTAACCAACCTTTATTACTGACAGTCACTTACTATTTTCTAGGACATAGAAAATTGAAAGAAGCTGTTTATAGTAGTAAGTTAAGTTTTGTCGAAAGCGAGTAGACAAGTGCAAATTTTTTGGTATTGTCTAGACGTGACGGGGGAATATAAATAAGAGAACGACATCGACTTGTCGACATCGTGGGACATGCCCTATATTTTTATTTAGAGATAAATGTGAAGCATATAGACAAAAACAAATTTTGACTGCACGGAGAGTTGAACTGACATTTTTCAATAGCTCCCCGCTAATCTCTTCAGAATTCTTTTCCGCATAGACCACTCGACCAAAGCCGATGGTTTGCAGTCAAGAGTTGAATATCATCTACCTTTAATCAATTCATATTCTTACTCTTAGAGCTGTTTGAGGCAAACATTAAGCTTCAGGCGAGATATAATAAAATTTTTTCAGCAGACGTAGAACGGTTTTTATCCGCAAGAAGAAGAGTTCGTAGAGAATGGCAACGCTACAGGTCCCCTCAGCTAAAATATATGCTGAAGGAATGTACTAAACAGCTTAAAACTCTACTAGAATATCAAAAAATCGCTTGTCTTCAAAAATTTCTGAATGGGCCCGACGCAACACCTCAAACAGACTATTCGCTATGGAGAGCAGCCCGAGGCCTCAAAAGACCAGTGATATATAAGCCTCCATTACGAGCTTCGAATGGAGACTGGGCAAGAACTGACTCTGAAAAAGGTACCCTGTTTGTAAACCACTTGCAAAAAGTATTTACTCCAAATACGTCTGATACTATAGTTGAGCTGCCACCAGTCCTCGCTATACCAGATGTTACTTTGAGGTTCAACATTCGTGAGATTGAACACTATATTGCGGGCTTAAACTCGAAAAAAAACTCCAGGCGCTGATAAAATAAGTAATAAAATTCTCTTGGAGCTACCCTATACTGCAAAACGGATAACTATATTTATTTTTAACAGTATTTTCCACCTCAAATGCTATCCCGCAGAATGGAAGGTTTCGCTGATTACCATGATACCTAAACCAGGCAAAGATCATACGAAGGTGGAGTCCTATAGGCCTATAAGCCTGTTGTCTAACATGTCAAAACTATTTGAAAAGCTACTTATGAGTAAGCTAACACCCATACTGAATCGTACTGGATGCATTCCAGACCACTAATTCGGTCTTAGGAGACAATATAGCACGATTGAACAAACACATAGACTCGTGAACGTGGCTAGAAAAACCTTCGAAGAAAAGAAATATTGTTCTGCGCTCTTCATCCATGTTTCTCAGGCATTTGGTAAAGTATGGCACGAAGGTTAAATACATAAACTAAAGCAAAACCTACCCGAAAACATCCTTAAACTTTTAGAAAGCTACTTAACTGAACGAAAATTAGTTGTTAAAGAAGGTAATTTTCTAAGCCCTCCGCAACCCATCGAAGCCGGAGTTCCTCAAGGCAGCATCCTTGGTCCTGTATTATATCTGATATATGCCTCTGACTTGCCGGTAAGCAGTAACATACACATATCAACAATCGCTGATGATACAGCTTTTCTAAGTGTTCACAAAAGCCATCAAGAAGCCAACCGCCATGTGCTAGATTATATACCCCAGTTGGAACAAATAAATAACCAAACAACACACTGAAGTAAAATATCTCGGTGTTCATCTTGATCGTCGTCTAACATGGAAGTCACACATAAATGCAAAGGTGACCCAAACGAAATTAAAAGCAGCTCAAATGAATTGGCTCATTGGAAGGAACTCTACTCTAAGCCTAGATTGTAAACTTATTCTATACAACTCCATTCTAAAAGCAATATGGTCCTACGGAATCCAGTTATGGGGCACTGCCTCGGCATCAAATGTAGAAAAAATTCAAAGGCAACAAAATAAAATACTCCGTACGATTACAGCAGCCCCATGGCATGTCAAAAACAAGCGAATTCATAAAGACCTAGAAGTGCCGCTGGTAAAGACAGTGTTTTCGAAATACGTGACAAGCTACATAAAAAGACTTGAGTTGCACCCAACTCAAGTCTAGCCCGAAACATCATTAACTTTAGAGGCCACAGTCGGCTGAGAAATAAATATATGTAATATCAGTACCGTGTAGAACTGTGTTAGTAAAATGATATGAAAAATTTTAAATTTTATAATCATGCGTGAAATATTATAGTTGTAAGTAAAATCCTCTTGCAAGAATAATTTTAATTATAAAATGAAATATTAATTTGCAAGAGAAAATATAAAAAAATTCTGTTTAACAAGTAAAATTCTTTTTATAAAAAAATAAGAGTTAGAAGAGAACCATCCATATATCGTTATTTTTTTTTGTGTATGTAGCTGCAAACATATTTTCAATAAAATTAATTTTATATTAAAAAATTCGGATTCTTTCAGTTACGGTCGCATTACGTATAAAAAAATATCATTATTATTCTTTCGCTCTTCCTGAAACTCAGTATTCAATTACTTTAAGTTCGCATATTTTAAAAATATCAATAACTCACGCTTCCGTATCTTCAAGCCCTCATTTGTTTTAAAACGAAAATATTTTTATAAATAAATGGAAATGGAAAAAGAAATTGTATACTTTCATTTGTTTATTTCCAACGCATAATTTTTGCCCTTTGCACTCTTTAATACAATTATTTTTACTTTTGTATTACACATTCCCCTATCATCTCGCCAGGCTGATTGGTTGGTATTCTTTTGCGGTCCATTCGCACTTGATTTATATTGATGAATGTTGCTTAAAATGAAGTAAGAGTTCTTGTATTTTCTTTGTCTGTTGTTTTACTACTCTTGGAGTTGCAACAAGCATCATGGGCAACACATGTTACATTATGTACAAATGTACTTGAACTGTGGTAATTGTTGTTCCTTTTTTTTAATGTGTTATCCCTATGCCTTCGTTTTTCTATGCTGAACCCTACAGATAATTGAGTGGTTGTATAATTTCATTTTGAGTTTATCACAATGGAGGTACGGGTTTTTGCGAATATATTAAAAAGTGTTTATGTAATTGAATAATTTAAAAGTAAATTTATTTTTGATGGTTATTAAGCAATTGTCTATATCAAACCGTCAGTAAACTTCAACCACAACTTTGAACAGTTACAAACCTCTTATTTTATGCACAGACTTTCAAAAACCATTTGAGAGTTTACAAACGATAATATTTCTGAAAATCACAAAAGAATAAAATAAGTGTAGTAGGTTTAGAAACTTATACAAAACCCAACAAATATTTTATATTCGACATGATCTATTTTATTTTTCTACACCTGTATACAATTAGAAATCCATTGGATAACAATAAAAGTATTATAAGGCAAAATAAAAAATAAAAACCAAATTAAACCTTTAAGAAATTTATTATTTGACATATTGTCATAATTATATTTTAAATGAAATTTACTTGTTGATGGTTATTAAGCAATTGTCTATATGCATTTCATTGGCGCTTTTACCATATAGACAATTGCTTAGTAACCATCAACAAATAAATTTCATTTTAAATATAATTATGAAAATATGTCAAATAATAAATATCTTAAAGGTTTAATTTCATCGGTAAAAAAGCTAATTCTAATTGCTTTCACTAGCTGCATGTGTTTGGAAGTAAAACGGAAAGAATTGCTCCCAAGTGAATGTCAGGACACCAAAACATTCGAAAAAGATTCACTTTCACGCGAATGTGAAAGTCATGACAGTTACGCTTGACTAACTATCTATCCGAATTATCAAATTTTAAGTAGTTTGGCATCGATTTATAGTTGCATATTTTGGTGGTAAGTGCATATTTTTGCATATTTTAATGCATATTCTATAAGATATAACAATTTTTTATTGCATATTTTAACAGTTTTGTAAAAAAATTAAACAAGTAATTTAAAATGACGTTGAAAGAAATTTTAAATGTTTTGCATCAAATTCGCTAAATATTCTTTCAAAATTGTTGGATTTTATGAGAAAATAGATAAATTACCAACACTTTATCATGCAAATGGACAGAACAAATAAAAATTTTGAGAAAAAAATGCCTATTGCGGTTCTTCCACCATAACAAGTGATTACGAAATGGGAAACCTGGTTACATGCCGTCAAATTATATAGAAATTATTTTGACGAAATAAAACTAAAATGAAACTATTACACTACTACAGGGACTACTTTATGATTTTTTTTTTCTTTAAATAAAAATAAAAAGTTTTAACATTATTTTCATAGTATTTTAGTCTTGGTGCTTTTTTCGTAGGTAAATGCATATTTTTGTGCATATTTTTCGTTTGTATGAGCATTTGTTAAGCGCTTAAAATACACTTTTAGTTGCGTGAAAGTCCGAGCCCTGCTCATGAGTCTTACGCACAAAAAATAGTGAGAAGACTAAATACCCACAATGCAGAATAGAACTAGATTTATTATTATTTGTGCCATACATTCAAGTTCTGGAACTGCTTAAACGGCATAATGTCAAGATAGTTTAGGTTCCTGAGCATGGAGGCATACCAGAATAATGAAATTGTTAATTACTTAAGATTAGCGGTGGAAAAAACTTTCTATGATTACTTCTATGGTTTTGTTTTAGTCTCTCGTGCACGCGGACATACTTCATACTTCGTTTGCGGCGTTATTTTGTTAGGAGCTAGTTATTATTTAATATCATATTATTCTACTCCACTGCCTTAACGAACCTACTAGACCAGTTGTTTGAATATTAGCACTTTTCCTCTTTTAATTTGTGACAGTGTTGTCAACTTTTAAATTTCAAAAAGCACTGAAACCAGTAAAAACGCGTAATTTTTTTAAAAACGCACTAAATTTAAAAATGTATTAATTCTATATAAAAATAATATGTATTAGAACATTTCATAAAGTAAAATACGCAATTTTTAATCCACATGCACTTCAAAAGTGACACAACTCAAAAAATACTGACTTTCCAGAAAACAAGTTTTATATTTCAATTAACTCACACCTTTATGGAAAAAGATACTAGTATGATTTTCTTATTTAATATGACAAGCAATATGACGAATAATTTTGTACTATTAACTCCATTAACGTTGTATTGGCGATGTTTTTATTTTTTGTTTTTGATTTTTGGTTTTTTGCAAATTTTTTTTTTGTTTTTTTTTTATTTTTTAGTTTTGGCAATTTTTGGTTTTGTCATTTTTGGTTTTGACGTTTTTTTTTTTTGCTCTTTGGCGATATTTTTATTTTTAGCGATTTATTTTAGTTTTGCCGCTTTTTGTAGTTTTAGCGATTTTGTAGTTTTAGCGATTTTTTTTTAAATATATTTCGTTCTAGCGATTTTTTTGGGTTTTGTGTTTTGGCGGTTTTTCTTCGCTTTGGTGATGTTTTTCCGTTTTCGGCGATTTTTTGTTTTGGTTTCGTGGTGATATTTTTAGTTTTAGGTTTTAGTGCTTTTTTTCGTTTGACGACTTTTTTCGGTTTTGGCATTTTTTAGTTTTTTGGCAATGTTTGTAGTTTTGGTGATCATTTGCGTTTTAAGCGCTTTTTCATTTTGGGGATTTTTTGTTTTGGCATTTTTTTTAATCTTTTAGTTTTAGCGTTTTTTTTTTAATTTCAAGAGTTTGCCTCTTAGGGTTTTCAAGATGCAACAAATCTTCTAAATTACATAGTCAAAATTATATTAACTGATAAAACACCCTTTAATTTTTGTCTTTCCTACAGACTACACAAATTCACACTAACTTTGAAAATGTAAAGTGTCTGTCTATATATAAGTGTCTAGTTATTACATTACTATTTCAACATGTTTCGTTGTTCGCTTTAAAACACCCTTTAATTTTTTAACTGACATATATTTGTTGGCATTTCATAGGTTTAACAACAGAATTTTCTCGGTTCAAACCGTTTTTTATGTGAAACGAAGCGTTAGCCACGAGTAAGAATAGTCTGTGACGAATTTTAAGCATACATGGAATCATCAAGCAAAGAATGCGTGCAACTTCTGCTTTTGAATAAGGAAGTGACAAAAGATTGATGACAACATTTGCTAATGACTCAAACAGGCTTACATCGACTGAATATTTATATTTTACTTGGACAAAACCAAATAAAAAGTATGTGTAGCACAGATTAGCGATCCCGTGATTTTTAAAGAACATCGTTAACAGTAAACGTGATCTAAAAATCACTGTTATTTAAAACTGCGGCTGTGATCACTGTTTTCATTTCTCGTATAGCAATGTAATTATTAAGTACACATGTGCATTCTACAACAAAAACATTATTCTTAATTAAGGTTGAAAAAATATAACAAGGCAGATTTAAAAACGCCTCAAAATATACTTAAAATTTTAAAAAGAAATACTAATAAAGAAGAACACAAGAAATAGCAACATTATTCGTTTATTGTTATTTTACACAAACGTTGTATGTAACAAATAGAAAAAACGACTTGGCAAGTAGCAGTGATATGACAAATTTGGTCACAACTGTGGCTCCTAACTTTTCAATATCAGTAATTAAATCACAGGTACAAAAATATCGCTCATATATAATGTGTAGCAAAGGGTTGCATTAGCAAAGAATTTTTGACTTGAAAAAAAAACATTTTTTTTTGATAAATAAACTTACTCCTAAGCCCGCAATGTCGACAAGATTCTTTCTTTCTTACAATAAAAAACAAACAAAATTTCAGAACTTCTTTTAAATGTAATTGTGCGAAAGAAAGAATCGTGTCGACTTAATGGGCCTGGCAGTTAATTTTGAATTTTTTGTTTAGTGCCACCGTCACAATTAAAATGCACCAAAAATTAAACAATAAAAGCACCGAAAATTTTTGCGTCGAAAAGATAAAAAAGCACTAAAAATGGTGCGAAAATCACCGAGTTGACAACGCTGAGTTTTGGTATTGTAAAACATTTTGGTAAAAAGCAAAAATTATTGCATACTTTACGGAAATAAACCGCATTTCATTATTCCCTTATATTTATTTTCTTTCATTTATAACACTGCGTTTACAAACGAACAAAATGAACTGATATTATGTTATATATTTTCTTTACATTCCCTATATTTCCATAGCATTTATTCTCTTGCTGTTTTAAATGACTTTATTTGGAAATATGAACTAAATAAAAATATGTACTCTTTGCAGGAATGAAATCAGGAAAATGTTATACATACAACAAGGACAAGGAAATTAATCACCCATATCTCAAGGGAGTCATGAATAACATATACAATCGTACAGCAACAGTAAAATGACAAAAGAAACATTAAGACAAGCAGCATGCATTGTACAACATTTATCAGTAATTAAGAAATGTTTATTTAATTGTAGACGATAATTTTTGAAAAAATAGTGCAATTTGTGATTAAGTTCTTTACATGTTTTTATTATATAAAATGTATTGTAATGTTTAAGGAAAAAATTCCTACCCAAAGTGAAATTGATTTCGGTTGCATAAATAAAGTTTAAATAGTCCTTATGATTTAGGTTACAACATATAACACAAATTGTTTGTTAAACTAGTTGGACTTATCGAATAGATATGAATACCATAACAATTCCCACATTTCTTATCTATTTTACCTATATTGATACTAGGATGCAAACTATAGTCATAATTAACATCATAATGGAATGCTGCAAGATTTAGAACAACATGTACAGTTCGTCTAGATGTTGTTGTTCGTAGGCGCTCCCTTTCAACTAACTCTTTGAGCTGCTCCTGTGACTCTGATAAGCACGACTAACCTGATCCGTGCAATATGTTGTTCTTGTGATTCTAATGCTCGTCAATGTTCAACTCATAAACGGTATTCCTCTTGCTCGTTTGTCTATCCCCGCTTATTTGAGAAGCGCGCACTGGCTTATTTCTACATAATGCACTTATTCATCTACTTATGGGAAAGCGTTTAGGAGGCATATTTATCAAGGAAACGTTTTCCGATTTACTTGAAAATTATATTTTTGAAATTATTATAAGCTTAACCGTGTACCCCAACAGCATTAAAACACTTTATATATTAAACGAAAAAAATAAACACTTTCTATTAACAAAATCTGTTTAATTTTACATACTTGGACTTAAATATATCGATGATTCTAATTTTCTTTTCTTTTGTTTGGCTTAATATATTTTGAAATATATACCGTTTTTCGTTTACTATCTATCACTTCAATTTAATATTATGTTGACAGTAAAAACCGTATCAAATAACCATAGAAATAAGTACGACAACAAACTGCTGATCTATCAGATGTATACTTTATAAAAGCGTCTTAGCTGTTTCATTTTCAATTTAAATTTCTTTATATGTTGAGTTCAGTCAAATCGATTAAGGTACATAGCCAATGTTTTCTTATAAACTAACTATGCTTTTCTTTAAAAATCGATCTGAAAGTACGCTCTTTCTCACCCTAGTTAATCAAACAGATCTCAGTGAAATATGTTGGAAAGTTTCAGGAAGGTAGAAATTGCCCACTACCCCTCCTGGTCCTAGCTATTCATATTTGTTAACGCAAGTACATTTGTGTTTAAAATTTCATATAAATCCATTTAAAAGTATCGGAGGGCAGAAGTTATCACTCCAGTCCTCTATGTTTGCTTCTAAATCAATGGATACCTATGCTTTAAGTTTCATTAAAATCCATTTCAAAGTTTCGAAGTAGCAGAACTTGTCTTACTTTCAGAAGGTACATAGTGTATGTTTCCTTCTAAACGAAGGGGTCTCTATATTTTAAATTTCACCAAAATCGAGTTGAGATTCAGAAATTGTCCCAATCACCTCCTCCTGGTCCAAGTTTTGAAAATGAATATAGCCTATGCAGTTTCTAGATGCAGATCTATCTATGTTCGAAATTTCATTAAAATCGATTTGACTAAATAATCAAATCGATTTTAATGAAATTTCGAACATACATAGATCTGCATCTAGACAGACAGAAATTTCACCCCCTATCGCTCTCCTGATCCTAGTTTTGAAAATCTACATAGCATATATGACTTTTTAGATGGAGATCTATCTATGCACAGAGGAAACAGGTTCCTTGTGATAACCCAATTCGTTGCCAATCGAATTTTGTCGGTTACATGTACTATTTTGAAATTCAGTTGTCTATTCCAATCAAATTCCATACATGGAACTGAATATACCAGCAAAGCTATTAAAATAAAATACTATTGTAAAAAAAAATTTCAATTTGATCGAAAGATTAAATTGAAAATGAACTTAAGCCAAACTATTTAAATAACTTTGGATAAAAACCATACTGTTCGACTAAAAATTCATAACTTAATTATTAAAGACTCTAAGGGCACTTAGCTAAAACATGAATGTGTACTGTTCCAAAAACTTGCGCAAAATAAACATTCATAAATCCCAGCATTGAAAATATTGATGATATGCCATGCTGGTAAGACGGAAATGAAAAAAACTTAAAATAATTGAATTTGCTAAGAAACGACAGTTAGTGAAGTTCCGAGCATTTAGAAAAAGTTCACTAATAGGTGCGACTCGCCGCGAGGTGGCGAAAGTCTGTTACTTGAGCTTACTAAAATTATTAGGATTTTCGCTATGATGTTATTGCTACTGTTGCTGGTAGTGTAGGTAAAGGACTCTGATGAGTAGAATGTGGTAGTCTCAAAACAGCTGTCTGAATGTTCAATATTTACATGCTTTAGAATTTATTTCTTAAATAAAAAATAGTTTTATCGAAAGATTAAATTTAAAATGAACTTAAGCCAAACTTATTAAATATTTTTGGCTAAAAACCATACAGTTCGACTAAAAATTAAATTTTCAATTTATTTTAGTTTAGACAAAAAGCAACTTGTAAAATAAATGAATATACACATACATACAGAAGTAAAACAAAATTAAAGAAATGTATACAATTAACCATCCATGGATGGAATATGATTTTTGTTCCATTTCTTTTATATACCAAATATACAAAGAAACAAGAGGTACTGTTTCTTGCATTCAAAGTGTTCTTTTACAATAATTGTAAACTTAAGGTATGGATCGTTACTGGCTTTCCTTATGTGTTCTTTCCACAATGCAAACAAGAACTATTTATTTGAAATTTATATGAAAAGTACCCATTTTTTGCGATTTCCATAAACATTTTTTCTCAAGTCGCTTGTCTGCATTGTGGAAATAGCTCATTAGATACGGTAAACTGCCCATTTCTGATTTTCACATGCCTTCAACTTTTAAAAACCCTTATACTAAATTAAATATTTTCATTTAACTGCACTGAAACATTTCCTTGGTATGAACAATGCGCACAGTTCACGGCTGCGGAGAATTTATTTCCTTAGCTTCCAGGGGATCTCCCTTATTTTCACAACTAGAGTTAAGCAAGCCAACCTATAGTTGAAATATATTTAATATGTGGCTTAGCAAGATTGATAGATTCATTATTTTTTTTACAGAGAAAACACGAAATAAATCATTATTCAATAAAACGGACTTAATAGTGCAAAGCTTACCTTTTAACATTGATAAGAATCAAAATTCGTTGACTGATTCTGAGTTCAATATTACACTTTTTAGAATGAATTAATTTTTGCTGTCAAACAGTTCTTTTACTAATTTTTTTAATTGTTCTAAATACCTAAACGTTTCACAGAGAAAACAGATTGATTGGAAAATGGTTACAGTTCTAAAAATGTTATGCAGTTGATCAACATTCTGTTATGTTTATTAAAAATAGTTTATAATAAGAGATTTTCGTTATATATAGTCGTAGAATCCTTACGGCAATAAATTTAATATTCTTACACATCTTACGTGTGTTACGACAATCAATATGTAGCTTTGTTAGAATAAGTCTATCGAAATCTAAAGAGGCAACCAAAATAATTTGCATTTATAAACTAAATATTCTTCATAACAATTAAAAATTCCTTTGTATAAAAGAGTACTTGTGTGTGATTAAAATTTCAGTTAATGTTATTGTTGAATTCGGTACTTCCAGCCAATAAAAAGCTATGGTGAACAAAACGTGTATGACTTTATTTTATTTGTCATTAAAATAAAATTAAAAATTTTGAAAAAGTATCAAGAAACCAAAAAATAATCAGAATAAGTATTATTAAATATATAAATATGTTATCTTCCGAAAGCAATGAATTTTTAAATGATTTCAGCGCAACGGATAATTATTTGCAAAACTTTCAAAGAGCTGATGTGATGGGCTGCCGATGTTGGACGCACAAACATAATCTGATTCCTGACATACATACTTTTAAGGGGAAGGTAAGAAGTTTAATATATACTTGCTAAGCTGTCACGATTTGCTAACATACTTATATTAATATCGTTAAAAATTTTAGAGATCCACCTTAAATAAGACATCATCCTGCTCAAGATTCAAATCTCAATGGACTTGTTGGTCATAATAATTTAAAATATTCCACCTAGGTAATAAATGTGCTTTGGAAATGTATTTTTATATGTATGAATTTGTTTATGTCTTTTCATTGTAAACGTTTGGCTTTTTGTCTTTGATAAATAAACTAAATTTAAAAAAAATTCAATTCACAATAGTAAAATTTTATTAATTTTTTGTACCGTCAGATTCATTTGCTACTATAGAATTCATTCGATAGTTATAATCGAATTATACAGTAGTACGTATTGGGTGTTTTTTATTGAGGTATAGAACTTTAAGTTGGCATCACTTTTTTAACTGGCGGCCATTTTGTCAGCTGTCAAGTGATTAATATTTAGTTTGGTTTGCCATTTCAGCATGACCAAGCAATGCGTCGTGATTTTGGTGTATGGGCCGAAAATGAGATTGATCTCGATGCTGATTTTCATCGCAAAATTTTGTTCAGTGATGAGGCTCATTTTTGGTTGAATGGCTACGTCAACAAGCAAAATTGCCGCATTTGGAGTGAAGAGAATCCACATGAGACCCTTGAGACGCCATTACATCCACAAAAACTGACTGTTTGGTGTGCTCTATGGGCTGGTGGAGTCATTGGGCCATACTTCTTCCGAAATAATGCTGGAGAGTCAGTTACCGTTAATGGAGACCGGTATAGAGCCATGATAACCGACTATTTTGTTCCCGAATTGGATGGCATGAATGTGGATGAGTTGTGGTTCCAACAAGACGGCGCTACATGCCACACAGCGCACGTCACAATCGATTTATTGAAGGAAACATTTGATGAGCGCATAATTTCGCGGAATGGACCTGTCAATTGGCCACCAAGATCGTGTGATTTGACACCATTGGATTATTTTCTTTGGGGATATGTGAAGTCGCTCGTCTACGCCAACAAACCAGAAACGTTAGGGGACTTGGAAGCCAACATTCGTGGCGTTATTGCCAACATACGGCCCCATATGCTCGAAAAAGTGGTTGAAAATTGAACCTGTAGAATTGCCTTTATTCGAGCCAGCCGCGGCGGCCACATGCCCGAAATCATATTTAAACATTAATGGCATAAAATTATCCTTCCAATAAAGCCAAATTGATGGACATTAAAACGATTTTCTTGTGTTTTATTTCAATTCGAAGTTCTATACCTCTAAAAAAAACACCCTGTACAACTGACAAAATTCGATTGGCTACAAATTCGGTTGCCATAATGAATCTGTTTTCTCTGTGTTGAAAAAACACCAAACAAGTACTTTGCAAATTACAACCGAATTTTTATAAAAATGATTCTTTATTGGAACTGAATATATATCTTAGGTATATTATTTCAGATATAAGAACAGAAATTTTATTGAATATATTAGAACTTAGTTTTTGTAATAGAATATTAGTGAAGTTAGTGTCCACAGAGAAAACAGATTCATTGTGATAACCGAATTCACAGCCAATCGAATTATGTCGATTCTGTGTACTTTCACATAATTCGATTGCTAGTACTGGACAATTCGATGTAGGGAACTGAATATCACAGAATGACTCATTGACGAATAATAAATTTATTGTGAATGAAAGTGAATTTTTTTTAAGTTTTAAATATTTTATTGAAATACACATTAATATAAATAATACACATTAATATCAAATAAACGCTCTTAAAACTGCGAAGCCTAATACAGATTAATTATAATACACATTCTTAAAGCTGCAAACATCCATCGCTTGTAAATCCAATCCATCTTATGAGAGTACACAATTCTACTCAGAGGCTATATATAACCAATATATCTCGTATCTTTTACTGTAAAGATATTAAAATGCATAAAACCTTCATACTATAGACAGATTATATTGATAAACTTACCTTGACAACTGCTCTATGCATTAAAGAAGATACTGCACATGTTTTAATTGATTCGTTAAATGCAACCATTGTCCATAACATTTTTGTGGAATCACGACACAAATCTTTACTTACGTAGAGAAGTATACTTTTCAATAACAAAAAAAAAAAACAAACCTTTTATTAATAAATGATCCTTTTATGATCGTTTAGTATAAGAATGAATAATTCCTTGGGGAGTCGCCATCGGAATTATCTTACCCCTCCATTAAAGTGCACTGAATTATTGTCTTGATAAACAGGCCAGCTCATGGCTGAATACTCTGAAATTTTTTTAGCGAAACGTCCGTTGGTTTCACAAGATTTCTATGGAAACACGAAAGAAAAATCTATGTATAAAGGCGGAATTAAAATAAAAAAACTTACCTTTTATCAACAGTGAGGATCAAAGATGATTGATTAATTCATTTTGAGCTCAATTTATAATTTTTAATATTAATTATTTTTATTAATTTTTATAATAATCTATGTATAAAGGCGGAATTAAAATAAAAAAAAACTTACCTTTTATCAACAGTGAGGATCAAAGATGATTGATTAATTCATGTTGAGTTCAATTTATAATTTTTAATATTAATTATTTTTATTAATATGATTATTTCGAACGTATTTGCTTTGTGAATCTAAATTGATTATTAGGCTAAGGTTCGTAACGTTATATTCAGAAAGAATTGGGCATGATTAATATTCCAAGGAACAAGGGAAAAATTAACATCAACTTAATTTTTCAATATATAGAGCAGAACAGAGCAGCGCCACTTTCGGAAGCCGCTACACTTCCATCGTCAGTGCTCACGTATATTTGCTTATCACCACTTGTCAGGTGGCTCTGTTGAATGTGATTTCAATTCTTATATATACAACTTTTTCGTAAAAATTGAATACGAGAATTAAATCACTCTCAAGCTGATTTTAAACTGCACTTTCCCAGTGTTGCCATCGGTTTATTTTTCTTCAAGAGGTGATAAGAAAATACACGTGAGCATTGACGATGGAAGTGTAGCGGCTTCCGAAAGTGGCGCTGCTCTGTTCTGCTGTGTATGTTGAAAAATTAAGTTGATGTTAGTTTTTCCCTTGTTCCTTGGAATATTAATCATGCCCGATTCTTTCTTAATATAACGTTACGAACCTTAGCCTAATAATTAATTATTTTTACTTATCAAGCCTTAAGCCTTATTCTCTTGGAAATTATTACAACCGAAATTTTATTATAAGGATTTGCTATTGTTATTAAAAATACATCTGGAATATTCTATTCCGGATATAAGCAATGAATTATAATTGAATTTATTATATTTAAATATTTATAGTAAAATATTGATTAATTGAGTTGATTTTTTTGTAATGGGAACTGTTTTACAATCAATCTGTTTTCTCTATGTATTAGATAAGCAAACAAAGGCAGAATTGAAAAAACTTGTACAGAATTGTTGTTTGTGATTGGGCTGATATTTTATAGAATTCACAGGCTTTCCATTAAAAGGCAACTGTAACCTTTGAATCTGTTTTCATCCCAGTTTGAGAATTTTACAAAATAAGGGGGCTGTTCACATATTACGTAACGCTACTTTTGTAGTTGCCTATTTTGCAGTTGGCTGCAATCCGCTAAAAATATAAAGAAAATTAAAATGGCCTTTTCAGAATATGTAAGGATAAAGGATATTTTGGCATTTTTTGAGGCTCTTGCAGCAAGAAGCTATGTCCGTTTTAAACAGTAATTGTTAAGAACAGATTAAAACCTTCGAAATTAATAATATACAGGGCTCGGACTTTCATGCATCTAAAAATTGATTTTAAGCGCTTAACAAATGCAGCTAAAAACTAAAAATATGCTCCGAAATATATTCATTTACCTACGAACAAAGTACCAAAACTAAAATAATATGAAAATATTTTTTTTAATTTTTTATTATAATTAAAGAAAAAAACTTAAAACAACCATAACTGAAAATTAATGGTTGCCAGAAATAGCAACTGAAATTGACAGCTCTCAGTGGCCAGTTGCCATTAGTAATATTATTTTCAGCAACTGACAACCCAACTGAGGCTCGTTACACGAACACACATACTGCTTAAGCCTTTATCGGGTTTTCTGCAGAAACACCCAGCCTCGTTTGCCATGCATAATCGGCATATTTTTTTTTTTAATTGAGAAATATGCATTAGAAAATTTTTATGACTCCAAAATGCATTTATTGCCAAAATATGCAAGAATATGCACTTACCACCATAATATTAAAAAATATGCAACTACAAATCGATGAAAAACTACTTAAAATTGATGATTCGCATAGATAACTAGTCAGTATGTCTTTACCTATCACCACAAAAAAAATGCATTTGCATGAAAGTCCGAGCCCTGCTAATATATAAAAACCTGCTCTAAACTTATTCAATCTTGAATATGACTAACTTTTCTCAAAAATGGTCGAGATGCCTAGGTTTAGACTGCTATAAAATAGGAACCATACAAATTATCGGATTAATTATTTCACAGTATGAAGAGCGCGTACAAGTGCAATATATACATATGTCAAATTTCATTAAAATTGGAGAGGATAAAAATCCAGTCCGTGTCGCAAAATTTTCAAATTAAACTATTATCCAAAATATTGTTTATATGTATTTGTAAAATAATTGTATGTATATAAATTTAACAAAATTTAACATACAATGGTATATGCACATATTCTTTTCGTTGTAAAAAAAAGCTTTTATCCCGATTTTAATGGAAAAGATTAAAAGAACTATATATTTTTTTCTTTTTATTAAGCAACCCACAAATGATCATACAAAAACCTGACACCACAACGAAAATAAAACGAAAAGTATTATAAAAATAATAATACAAAATCTCATAATAACACAGCATCAGCAACACTTTGAATATTGAACTTTTTTTCTATACTGTTTTGTGATCGAATTTGTTAAAAATGCAAAATATATTTTATTTCAAAGTGGGGGAAAAACTATTATGCAGAACAATTATACAACAAAGAGGCAACGATAAAAGTTATTTTAAATAACGGACATACAGCATTACATACGTACAACATTGTACAACTATGACGCAAAAAAAAATCGAAACAGAATATAAAAAAAACTTAACACAAATTGTTAACGTTGCATAAAACAATTAATTATCCTTTGTCGAAATGCGATGAAATATATGTATTTTTAAATAAAATAAAAACATTTCTTATATTATTTTGTTATATTTCATTTTGCAATCTACTTACTATGTGGGTGAAAAGTTGGTGAAAAAGTACCTTTAGATTAATTTACAATTACCATTAATAGATTTTTATTAAACAATACTATTTTAACTGACTTCGAATACCGAGGAGGTTTGTCATGTATGTACTCTTTTTGTGCTATGTTCACCGATTTCTCTATCATTTTTCTCTGTCATTTGTGGTCCCATTTTCACCAATATATGATAGGGCGAGGGGAGGGGTACCACCCATATAAAGCAGAGCAGGTAGAGCTCCCTCCTGTGAAAAGGAGTCAATAATTATTGCACATTTGGAATACTATATCAGTGAAAAGTAATGGCGTCAGAGCAGGGGAAAGGTATCCTCCCATACAAAGTAATCATTAATTATTGCATATTTGGAATACTATAACAGTGACCGTCACTTGCTGTGAACTTCTTAATAGTCAATGCGCGTAATCCAACAAAAAACGGATGTGGTAGGAGCTGGGAAAAGGACACCTCGCCTACAAAGAAATTGTTCATTATCGTATATCTAAAAACCTATATCAGCGAAAGTTTTAAGACTTGGTCTGAGTCTCTTGAAACGCAGTATGCTTAGTCCAGGACAAAACTAAGTGAATTACAATGTAAAAAATAACTAAAATATTTTTATAAGCCTTAACTACTTAGCTATTTGCAGTCGGTGCAAAGAAAGTTGTTAACTAAATGCAAAAATTTATTTATAGATTGCTAACAAATAATATAGTTTCTGCGTTCTTGGCACCGGCTGAAGTTTATGAAAGTTGCCGATTTCCAAACGAACTGGTTTTCAGAACATATTCGTCATGTGTCAACAAATATGTATGTAAATATTAGAGTTGCTACGCGGGAAAAATGTTGTTCGGGAATTTTCGGGAAATTCACTTTAACTTTTATGGATTTTACATTGCTGTTCGTTGCTTTGTTACACAATCAGAAGTATGAAAATATTTTAGTAAAAGCAACGATTACGTCCAATGTTCCCATTGTACGAAAGGGCCTGTGCCATTTACGATAAGTCCACAATGAAATCGATGTTGTAAAGGTTTCTCATGCGATTCCTACATCAAGTGTTCTAAAATATTTTATATGACTTTTAATCATTTTTATTTCTTCACAGAAAAAACTAATTTTTCACTTCAAATACCAAATTCCCTGAATCAAATGTAAATTTGTTCAATGTAGGTCCTATAAAGAAATTTTTAAACTCAAATGCAAAAATTTGTAATAATTTGTTTGAAAACTAATTCTGATTTTTTCAATAAACAAATTGTTTCAATCAAAAAATGTTTTAGAGAAATATACAAAATAAATCAAAGAACTTCATAGTTTTATCAAGTTGCCAACATTGGCGGTAGGTAAATGCAATGAAATAATAAGTCAAACAAAATTATTTATCAAACTAAATAGAGACAATAATAAAGATTTAAAATCAGTTTCAAAAACATGTTTGTTTAAAAAAAAAAGCTGTCATAATTTTTTCTGTGTTTGAGGAAAAAGTACAATAAGAAAAATTATATCAGATATTAAAAAGATAGTGATACAAAGTATTAAACGAAGACATTATCTTAATATCGAACCTTTATTACAACGTAGCGATATCTTAAAAATAAACTAAATTTTTAAGTTACTGAAGGAACAGTGCTCCTTATGCCTTCTTTATATGTAAAACAGAAGACAGAAATGTATCTTAATATAAAGCGGAGTTATAGCCATTAAACGGCTAGTATCGGTCATATATCTACTAACTTTTGCACTTTTCCAAATTTAATTTTTGTGATAAGTCGGAAGTTATTATTCGGCTTAAGTTCACAATAATTGAATTAATGTAAATTAAAATTATTTTTAAGAGAGGAATATTAGAATTCTAATCAGACTAGCAGAACGGATTAGTACTACTAAAATAAAAATAAAAGTTGGAAAAATTGGAATAAAGAATCTGAACTTGAAATTTGTTCGGCTCACTATATTAATAAAAAGGAATGGAATAACTAAAATTATATTTCCTCACAAAATTTAGTTAAATAGCTGATGTTTCATTAATACTAGTATCCACGATCAAACGTGGTAAAAGCGAACAAAGGATGCTGATGATGACAGCGTAGCAGCAGAAATTAGTAGTACTAATCCATTGTGTTAGTCTGATTAGATATTCTAATATTCCACTCTTAAAAATAATTTGTATTTCCATTAATTCAATTATTGTGAACTTAAGCCGAATAATAATAACTTCCGACTTATACACATTTTCAGTTCAAATAATAATTACGTACAAATATTAATTTTTTCGAGATACAAGCACGTTCCTCCAAGCTAAATTTTTTTCGAGATATAAGTACGTGCCAATAAACGATCGATATGTGCCTGTATAATATAGACCGTTATACAACTCATATAGCTTAGGATTGGTGCACATTTCAGAAATATTTGAGAGATACAATTTTTTTAATTTTATTTTTTTTGCCATAAATTCCACTTTGATAATGTGATCTAAACAATTAAAAAAATAACATTAGAGTCTGACAATAAGTAGTCAAAAATAATATACTTAAATATTTACTCTTAATTTTATTAACTCCGTATAGTCATAACTGTTGCACAAATAATCCGTACGCACATATATTTGCTTTCAAACAAGTATAATTATATCCGATTCCAACACACAAACGCATCTGTACTTAATTTATGCGAAAACTCAAATACTATACAACTATAAATAGAAAAGCACATGAATATTGGAAGTATTAAGTATCTGTCATAATTATACTTAGAGTATTTTAATACTTAGAGTATATGAATATATTTCTTCCGATAAAATAAAAATACTTAAGAGTCTTTATTCAACATACGCCCCCGTATGCGTTTGTGTATATGAAATGGATGTAACACATGATTGCTGTTTGAACATATTAATCAGGTATGGAACTATTCCTGTATTTTCAATTAAAATAACATTTATATTATTATTACAAAATTTATACATACAAAAGAGCATTTCAAATAAAATATTTTTAGTCAATACAGAAATATTATAATTATACTTATATTTGTTTTTCATTAACTAAAGTGCTTCTTCTTTTTGCGGCGCGTACGTTTTTATTTTACTTCTTAAAATTTGGAAGCTAAAATTCCCCAAAATGTTATTGGTAAGTAATTCTAAGATTATTTAAAAAAAAATACATCAAAAGAAAATCAAGTAAAAAATACGTACTTTTAAGAGTAATATGTAAAATTCATACATACACAAAACGGCAATAAAACAATTAAGTTTTGACACGTTTGTTCTTGTAAAAAAATGCTCAATGACTGGATTTGTACAAAAATAGGTATAAATAAAAATCAAACCAAAATAAAATTGCTCCTGCGAAAGACAAACTTCCCACCAAATACATAAAGGAACACTGTTTGCATTTCGCACTTACACGATTTGGTTTTCATTACAAAACAAACATTCACAATGACCTGACTTCTACAAAAAAAAATGGTTACTATAAAAATTAAACAGCAAAAGCATACATCCTGGTGATAGCCAAGCTCAAAAATATACCCATACAGCAATAACACTGTTAAAATTTCTGTTCGTATTTGAATGAAAATCACCCTTTTCAGCAGGTAGGGCCAGCACCCAATGCTTTTGTTGTCGTCAAAGTAGCAAACAAAATTCTTGATAAATAATAAGACCATCAGTTTATAATTTCTATGCAGCTGTTGGTGACTTTGTTCCGACCTGTTTTGCAAAAAAAATGGGAAAAATAAATTCCATTTACAAAAACAAAATAAAACATGCACACTTGCTGGACAAAAGGATTAATAAATATGACGCAATGGATTTTCCCGCAATTAGTTTGTTTGAAATTAAAACAAAAAATCTTAAATCACATTTATGAATGAAGTGATCAATGTATTTCAAGCCTTGGTGCAAAATAGATCAGTTTCAGTGTGACTTAGTAAGAATCCTTAAAACTAGTTTTGTTAAAATATTTTATTTAAAAATTCAATGGTGGAGTTCACTTAACATTCAGAAACTGTTTACTTACTTACTTACTTGCTTACTTACTTACTTACTTACTTACTTACTTACTTACTTACTTACTTACTTACTTACTTACTTACTTACTTACTTACTTACTTACTTACTTACTTACTTACTTACTTACTTACTTACTTACTTACTTACTTACTTACTTACTTACTTACTTACTTACTTACTTACTTACTTACTTACTTACTTACTTACTTACTTACTTACTTACTTACTTACTTACTTACTTACTTACTTACTTACTTACTTACTTACTTACTTACTTACTTAGATGGTTATAAACAACCGTTTAGGTCAGTAGCCCTATTCACTTATGTGTATTGAGCGTTACTCGTTTTTATCATGCTTCAATATTCAGTTTAATTAATAAAATAACAGCGTACGGTTGCACTTCTAAATATTTAAAAGTTTTGCGAATTTTGTTAAATAGTTTAAATCGCAAAAAGTTTCATCAATCAATAATAATGTATTGCAGTTTTTTAATTTAATTGAAATTTTTAGTGTGTAAATAAGGAGTTTATGTTAAAACTTATCGAAGATTATACATCTGAATTGTTTTAAATTAAAATATAGTGGGTTCTAAGAAATATTAAATTCGTAAGAAAATATATTGAGCATTACGTTAACAAAATGCTTAAATATAATTATCTATAAGTTTTAGGGTGGTAAAAAAGTTAACAGCAGCGGAAGGGCAGAAACGATATGGAGAGCATTATCCGTTCAGAAATTTCTGATTTGCTTTCAAAAAGTCATTCCCAGAACAACCGTGAAAGCAAATGTAACGCTCAATCCACAAAAATTAAAAAAAAATCGAAAAATATTATTTTATATTAGGATCCATTGAATGAGTGAATGAGGCTTAAACTATAACACCTTCTTATATTTCTATTAATTAAATTGGTAAGGTTAAAAAAGAAAATGAAAAACCCAAAATATACACGCACAATGAGAATCCCCATGGATATTATTTCAAAAACTCGTTTTGATGTTCGATTTGTGTTTTTGTGGGATACAAAAAAAAATAAATATCGTGAAAGCTTAAACTTTTGTCGTGCGTGAGCGCGCGTGATAAAATCAAATTTGATCGTGAGCGTGCGTGATGGTGAGAGTCTTAACATTTGCTGTGCGTGAGCGTGCGTGAAAAAAATATTTTTTTCCTGATCGTGCGTGATCGTGAGCGAAAACTCACTCACGCGCACATCTCTAGTAAGAACCCACGCTTCAGCGCCATATAGTAGCATGGCTAGTATAAGCTTTCTATAGAGTGAAATTTTTGTTCGTCGAGAGAGAGCTTTGTTTCTAAACTGCTTGCTTGCCCGAAATAGCATCTATTAGCAAGAATTGTTCTGCGTTTTATTTCCAAACTGATGTTATTTGTTTGGTTTATGGCGGTACCGAGATAAATAAAGTTGTTCACTACCTCGAAGTTATAGTCACCAACGTTTACATATTGACCCAGTCTTGTTACTTCTTTGTTCGTTGATACCATTAATTTGGTTTTCGGAAACTGTTTACTTGTTAAATTTGTAAAATTTCCAATATGTTTTGCTGTCGAAAATTTTTTTAAATAAATTTTACAGCAATGAAATACGTGGAAAATTTTACCAATTTAACGAGTAAACAGTTACCGAATGTTGCGTGAACTCCACCAATATTAATTTGTGTAACTATAGAACTAAAATTTTGTAATTTGTAAAGTAATAAAATATTTCGAGTAAATATATGTATATGTAGTTACAAATTTTTTTGCAGTCAAGCGTTATTAAATCGCACTTGCCATCCCTATCATGCAATCGGTTGAACAGCAAATAAAATACTCCTGCAAATACTTATGTGTATCCGAATAAATACTTGAGAGTATTTTTATACTTGTGTGTATCATTGCAGCTGATATAGAGTATAATTTTACTTATAGTTCTTTGTGCTGCGTAATTTAAAGAATATGTATGCACATAATCGTTGGTTGTTTGTATTTATGCGTATTCGGCTTAAACTTGAAAAGTATTTGGGGTTTTATTTTTAATTGTATGCATTTATGTTTGTTTGACAGCTAATACTCAAAGAGTACTTAAAGCGATACTTATGTCATTCTCTGATACACACATATGCATATGAATTTTATAATTTTTACCCACAATACGCATATGTTTTAATTATAATTAGTTTTTAAATATGTATATGTATGTATTTGCTTTTAGAATGAATAAACTTGCTTTTATTCTTATATTTTTATTAAAAACCAAATTAGCGGAGTTCAGTATTTGATGCAAATGCTCTTGCAAAATTGCAAATGCAAAATATCGTAGCTTTTTCATGAAATTTTGTGTATTTTGTTGTTGGTTTTCAATAAAACGCTACGATATTTTGCATTTACACTTTTGCAAGACGATTTGCAACAAATACTGAACTCCGCTAGTGTAATTCTTATCTTGAGCTCGTTTTATTCAAATCACTAATTTTAAAAAATGTACAGGAATCCCAGGAATCCGAAATTTTATTTCCCGGGAATGGAAAAAGTTCGGGATATTAGAAATCCTATTTCTGATTTTAAAAATGCAGATCATAAAAAAAATATTTCTCAGTTTTACTTAAAATTTTTTTCAAAAACGAAATGCTGCCTTTAAAAGAAAATCGGACTGTAAACTAAAAAGTTGTAAGCAAAAAACTAAAAAAAGTCAAGACAAAAAACAATTGTTTTGCTTTAAAGTCAAATATGTTCTAAGCTATATTTCTATATTTCTTATACTATTTTTAGTTAAACTCAAAGCGCTTTAAATTATTGAGATCGGCTAATATTTGAAAACGTTACAAGCTTCAAAAGTTTTTTTTTTAGTTCCAGGTGATCACATTTGGCCCACTATCGCTCTTCTCCTGGTTAAGCCAGAAGGCTGCCAAGATGTGCGTTGTAAAGCTCGACTCCTCCTCTAAAGAGGTTTTAAGTTTTAACTAAATCCAATTAGTAGTTTAAAAGTTCCAGATTTATTACCATTTATTTTGCAAAAGGCACTACTGTGCACTGAGCTATTTTGAATTATGTAGAAAGAAAATATTAAAGATTATAATAAACAAACACTACTAAAGAAGTTGGAAAAACACCAACAATGAACAATTAAGTAATTTATCATTTATTTATTTATATTCTAAATGATCTTGAAAGCTTGAATTTTTGGAATAACACAAAATAAAATCGAAATCTTAGAATTATAAGAAGGTCGAAGAAAAATTTTATAAAAAAATTTGCAAAATATATGGTAGTAAGTTAAATTTTTATTGCGGTAACCAAATATCATAGACATATTCTGGCAACATCAAAAGACGCATCTTGAAATTTTTATATACCAATATTTGTAAAATTGTCTTAAATCGACTTAAATCCTTTTGTAAAAAAACAAAACAGATATGTAGATTTGTAAATCGATATACATACAAAGCTTAATGCCTTAACTCATAAAAAAAAATGTTCTGACTTACAACAGATTAATAAAACAAATTTTCATTCAAAATTTTGTTTTAGAAGCATCTTATTAATCAAAAATTTTTTTATGAATTAAGGCCTAAGTATTTAATATTCCACTTCTGCTGATAAAAATTAAAACTCGTTTAAAATCTTATAAAATCACCACACGAAAACTGTAATTATTTATTTCACAGAAATCTGTCGAACACGTTCAATTGCGATCTTATATTTTTTGTTTTCTTCCCACTAAAATTTTGTGGAATTATCTGTGATAAATTGTTTAATTTCTTTTACATCACAGACATGCAACATAGTTGCACTGGTGGTAGTATTGAATATAAGAACAATGTCCTTATTGAAAAACTATGTATGCAAATGTGAAAAAAGTGTATCCTAGAATACATATTTGACACGAGCAAAAAACATTAAATCTAAAAAAGGAAAAAATAAAATTTCAATATAAATATGGACAGAATTTTATACAAGTTGGACATTCTTTATAAGCGCGAGCTTAAAGCCAACTTACCGTTGACAAAATATTATTCCGCTGAAAATGAAAAATACGTTGTAATAAAATAAGCAAAAAAAACAAGAAATTTTAAACTGGCAAATCTGAACTATAGTATACTCTATTGATTTAACGTTTTTTCTAAATTTATAATACTTAAAATACGCAGGTAAACAGTGGCTCCCTGATTTCTTTATGTGATACAAACTGGAAAAACATGTGGCGAAGAAAAACGGTATGGAACCGGTCTACACGATATTTATTTTAGTCCATATCTGGTTGAAAATCTCCTCTTTTCTTTATCCGATGCAGTAACAAATTCTTAATATCTACCTTAACCCTTATGTGCGCACCTTGGTACCCGGGTACCTTTGGCGTTTTCAACCAAAATTTTTTCACTGAAATTGATAATCTACATATCTGAAACTTCTTGAGAACTACTAACTTTCAAAATATTTAGTATTTTTGCAGCCGTACAGCAAATTTGTTTTTTGTATTTTATGAGATCAGCTTACTCTTAATACCCTTAAGTGCGCCCCAAGGTACCCGGTACATGCTTTATATAGGAATGCAGCCATTGTAAGTACCTACATATATTTTTTGTTAGTTATTAATAGCTCTGCATAAATAAATAAAAGTCTATATAAACGATGTAGACGGAGAAATTTCTAATCAAACTAGAAAACAATTATGTGTACGAAAAAAAACACCGTCTATTGCGCTGCAAGGTATGCTGGTACCTATTGTGGAGTTACGTGGAAAACAAGCATTTTCGCACTAAATATCAAAGTTAAAACGTTGTAAAATATATATGAAAATGGCAACAGATATATATTTTCAATCCCAAAAAGATTTTACAGCTACATATTAAGTGGGAAATGTTTTATTTCACGTAACTTTCACATAGGTACCCGGGTACCTTGCAGCGCAATATAAGGTGTTTTTTTTTGCCGCGCACATAAGGGTTAAGAGTTTACTCAAAATTAAATATTGGTAAATCTAACCAATTTCATAGATTAAAATTGCGCCAACACATAAAATACAGTAAAATCAACCATAAAATTACTAACTAGAAGGTCGCAGGTGCCTTCCAAGGCTTAAACAGTAAGTGTGTTTGTTAAAAATAAATTTAATAAAACTGTTTTTTTATAATTTTTTGGTCTTGAACTTAGGTTATTACAAGTTTACTTATGTTTATTAACCGGACGCCTTTACCATCTCAGCTAAGTTATCTTGTTAAATAACGATAACATATAGTATACGCAGACATGCGGTGACTTGCTTGATTTATATGCAGCAATTTTTGTAAAATTAATATTTTCGTTGTTATTATTTTAAATTGGTAATTTTAACCACGAAAATTGTTAAAATTTAAATTAGTAAATAATTATATAAATTAAATCAAAAATAGTTTTAATTGTTATATGTCATTTGTCTCAAATGTCGTAAAATTTAATATTTTGGTCTTGAACTTAAGTTCTCATGTTTATGAACAGAATGCCTTTAGCATCTCAGCTAAGTCATCTTGTTAAATAACGATAGCACTAAGTAACCATAGATATGAAATGACTTACAACTTTGGAAAGTTATTTTAACCAATGAAAATTGCTATTTCATTAAAATTGCAACAACAATTTATTTAAATTTGTTAGATCTACCTACTATTTTATTTTGAGTGTTGTAGGGTGAAGAGAAAACAATAAAATGAGTGGAAAATTTTTTACACATTCTGTTCGCTTGTTTTTCTCTTTTCATAAAAAATGAAATATGTACTTTTTTACAAGTATAAATATATGTATATATATTTTTTGTTCCCGCAAAAAACTTTTTTTTGCAACATCTTTTTAATAGCATTTCGTGGTATTCATGGGCAGTTGAATATTTGTTTCTTTGTCCTTGTTTATTTTTCATTTGTTATTCTGCTGTTTGAAAACAATAGCAAAACTCTTATCTCATCGCGAGCAGTAGCCGCCAATATCAGCTAACAACATATTGCAATTTGGTAAATGCTGGATATTGGCATCGTTCGTATGGTAATAGAGTATACACGTGCACTGAGGGCTTATGTTCACAGTTGGCGACAAGATAAACGACATTGTAGCCTAAATATTCATTGACGTCATAACAGGCAACATTATCGCTCTTTTAATTATTGACGACAATCTGTGCATACACGATTTTCGCGACACTTATTCGAAAACTTCATTGATGGTTTGTTCCGGCTGTCTGACATTTGTCGTCGAGGATTTAACATTGTCGTGCTCCCGCCATTGATGATGTCTTAAAGACGTAGCCAACTGAGTATGTGTAGATGTGCATGTGTAAGATGGTGTCGAACACATACAATTACTAGATAAATTTTGGGTATTCGGTTAGATTTTAAATATGAAATATACTAAATATATATCCATACATTCATAACAAATGAGTAGTGTGGCGTTGCCATGGGGTTGATCGCAAAAATAATGATAATATATTATATATACACATCTCTAAAGCTACTAATCCAACTGATCAGGTTGTAGAAATACCTCCCTTAGGATTTTGATGTCCCTTATAACTACTTCAAGAGCAAGTAATTACAATACATTACTATTGCGCAATGTTGCATTGCAGAGAAGTATATATGGTGTCGGTCTACGTGCTATAGCTACCATTACAACAGCTGCTTTTTGGATGATGGATTAATTACAGAAGAGCATAGAAGACTTGTGGTTGACCACAATAAAGTAAAGAGGACACAAGAAAAAGTTATAAAATTACTTGATGAAGAATTTCATGATCGATGCTACACAGGCAATATTGAATGTAGCTTCTTTGATGCATGCAAAGATTCAATAAAAGTTCTGTTAAAAGGAAAAAACTCAAGTCATTAGGTTCCAAGTATTGTAAAAGAAGTGCATTACACTCTTTGTACTGTGACAAGTGAAAGATGTTTTTGCTATTACACTCCAGAGAAAGACTTAACGAAAAGAAAATCTGTTGAAGTTATTGCTAATCATCTTGTTTACAGGATATTGGTTTGCAGTTTATTGATGGTGACTCAACCACGTTAACACTGGATGGTAAGGAGGAGTCATGCATTGGGTTGATGCAAAACTGAATCGTAAATTCATCTGGCTGGTTTGTGCTCTTCATACTAACTTCTGTCCAATAACAAGTGGAGTGAAACAGTCAGCAGCATGCTTGATAATGCAACTGAACTTGAAATCAATCCCTAATTTTTCATTAAATTTTTTTTAGAGCCTTTGGATCCATTAAGTGGCGTTATTGTGAAACGTTTCTCTACAGATCAGGTTTATGGTTACCTGTTAACTCAGGCCATAAGGACAAGTGTACTTCCAATTGATCTAGCACTGTTAGAAATTGGCCCAGTATGCCACTCTCGGTGGTTAACAACTGCAAATAGGATTCGCCGTATATGGGTTTCAAAACATGGGCTTAAAGGCAATAACTTGAAGAAGTTACAACTTCTTGTGGAATATATTACTATCCCTGTTGGTTTACAGTTAAATCAAAATTCTCTGGGGTGGAAAGATCTCGCCACATTCTTCTGCAATTGAAGCTTCTATGATCTCAGAACAAGGCAGTTGACGATTGTTTTCAAACAATCCTACGTTCATCGTGGTTCTCATTTAGTGAAATGGTTCTTCAAAAAGTAACTAAATTAAAAAATTTAAGATGATGATACACTAGGACATTTATCTGTTCGGCCTAGTATGATTTATGAGTTTTTTTTTATGAGCCCTTGAAAACAAAAAACCGTTTAAAAATTCCTGAAAACACAAATTTTTCGTCTCTAATTAATGAATGGTTCCGATACAGAGGGAAATATAAAAAACATATATATTAATGAATTAAAGATGAAACCGTTCGCGAGTTATGATGAAATATATTAGCGTGACCGCCTAACGGTATTAGTACTAAGTACTCTTACATGAAAAACCGATTGCATTCTTACAATGAATGTTTTTTATGAAGGAAAATGTACATAAACGTTTTGTATAATATTAGCAATATCGTTTTGTTGTTTTTATATGGTTTAGGTAAAGTTTTAGAAATTATAACAGTTGTGCGAATAAAAGGAAAGAAGTTAAGAGAATTCTTTATATTGAATTGCATACTCTACAATCGGCATATCTCTAGATCAGTAGAAGATATTCGAATAATTTTTTCAGTCATAGTAAAGAGATTATTATAGAAGGCAATTATATATTTTTTTGGTACAAAGCTTTATTTTTCTAAATTTCACCTTTTTTCAGAAAACCCGCCCATATATATAGCCACTTTTACGAAAGGGCTCTCCTCAGATTTTGTCAAAGTTCTAAGAGCTATCTACATTATAAAATATAGTTTTTGGAATTTTTAAGATCGAACGTCCAATTGATAATTGGTCCTTAAATTATTTTTTTTTTAAATTTATGATTTTCAGTCATTGCTGAATCTAGGGTACAAGTCCAAAATACTTAATTATTGGCGCTAAACGCATTGCCTTTTACGATATGTTATTAAAGAGTGAATGTATTACACAAAGTTTCTCAGAAAACTTAAAATAATGAAGATACTTTTTATGAAACTAACATGATTTTTTCAGGTCAATTTCAATATGTTGATTTTTGCCTTTTTCCGACTTCAAGAATGCATATATTAAAAAAAAGTTTTCCCTAATTGTCCAGAAACGAAAGCTGACTTTGTATCGAAAATCCAACTGTAAACTAAAAAGTTATTGGCGAAATACTAAAAAAAAGTCAAGACAAAAATATGTTTTTTTCGGTAAAGTCAAATATCTTCTAAACTGTAAGAGATACGGAAAAACATGTTAGGATATTTTTTCTTTGTATTGTTTAGCTTAACTCAAATTTAATTTAACTCGGATAACATTAAAAAAACTTACAAGCCCAGAATTTTTTGAGTCACAGGTAGTCAATTTTGGTCCACAATTACTTCGCTCGTGCATTAACCAGAAGGCCACTAAGCCACGCATTTAAAAACCTGACTCATCTTCTAAAGATGTTCGAAGCTTAAGATATATCCAATCAGCAGTCTAGAGTTTCCAGATTTATTACCATTTATTTTGCTAAACTTTCAGTGTGTATTGCTGCAATGAATTATAATTTTTGTGGTTAATTTATATATATATATATATATATATATATATATATATATATATATATATATATATATATATATATATATATATATATATATATATATATATATATATATATATATATATATATATATATGTATATATATATATATATATATATATATATATATATATATATATATATATATATATATATATATATATATATATCGCACCTGTTCATCAAAAGTAACACAACTCAAAAAATTCTATTTTCCACCTTTTTGAAGGAAACAGTGTATGATTACCATATCTAACCACTGTAAAAATTTTGGGTAATGTATTATTTTATTGAAATATTATTGAGTTTCCTTTACAACGGTATATTTGTTTATAACAATAATTCCATTATATTGGCGCAATTAGTTTTTTGCCTCTACTGAAAACTTGTAAATTTTGAGTTGTGTAACTTTTGATGCACAGTTGCGATATATATATATATATATATATATATATATATATATATATATATATATATATATATATATATATATATATATATATATATATATATATATATATATATATATATATATATATATATATATATATATATATATATATATATATATATATATATATATATATATATATATATATATATATATATATATATATATAAACTGTTCTCTGCTTTCACGAGGTTGCCAATCGATCTAATTCCAGTTCAATTTCTGATGTTTCGCAACCAGGACCGCACTTTTTGTTTTTATGCACTAGTCAACCGCTACAATGAAAGATATTTTAATGACATTTTCAAAACAGTAACAATTTGTTTTTGTCACGTCACAAAATAGAGCACTTTTAATTTTTTATAGATAGCGCCGCCGTTTAATGTTCGATTTTTTTATATCACATATCCTTGTTCATGGTTTTTAATCCGACATCCAAATGTGAGTCGTTCTAAAACTTAGTAAAATATTATAAATGCTGTGTTTTTGGGCGTGGCAAAAAATGTTTAAAGTCCTAAAAGCGTCATTGATATATCATTCATTTTAGAGTGTGAATGGTGCAATTTTTTTTTTGTTTTGTATTGGGTATTACCCAATCTAAAGTAATTTGTATGTAAAAAAAAAAGACGTGGCGTTATTTTTGGGCGTGACATAAAAGTGATTATATTAAATGTCAGATATACAAAGCTTTGGAATTGCTATCTTGTCACGTGCAAAAAATTAAAGGAAGGATTCGAAAGGGCATTAGTGGCGCCCAAAATTTTGTGTCGGATTAAGAAGCCAGCCCAGGAAATAATTAAGCCACAGTTTGGCCATAAAGAACGACATGCGATATAATGAGTTCGGATAAAAACTAAAAGTGCTGTATTTTATGGCGTGACAAAAAACATTTTTACTGTCTTTGAAAGGTCATTGACATATCTTTCATTCTAGCGGGTGACTGGTGCAACTTCTTTTTCGACCCACCTTAATATACATAATATGCATAGAATTGTAATTTTATTTTTGTGGTATATGTCATTGATATTGATTCTATATGTTCTTTGATTAAAATTTGACCAACACTATTGTGCATGAAAAAATGGTATGGATAGTTCGTGTATGAAGTGTAAATGTACTTTTCATTTTTTATCCATAAAAAACTTAATTGTACTCGTTACTTTATTGTGAAATTTCATTACTTTTGGGTGAGTAAGTAGTCCATTTTTAATTCTTTTATACAATTTTTTCTCGATTTTTATATTTTTCATGTAATTTTTTGTCGCTGAATCCTAGGTAATGAAATGTATTAATAGTTAAAAATGCATATATTTATATTGTGCTTAAAATCGTTTTTATCTGTATAACTTTTTTATTATATTTTTGGTTAAAGAATATTTTATACAATTACATTTATTCGTTAATTGAAATAATATAAAAATGGATGAATAGATGTAGCACTTTTTTTATTTTACTTTGCACCCAATATAGTGTATATATATATTAGATCTTTTAAGAAGCCGTTCTAAAGTGTGAATTTTCAGGAAGGTTTTAAAAATATCTAGCAAAAACTTTACGCAACGGAATACTTAATGGTATACAACATAGTCGCTATTTATCTATTTTTAATTGAGAAGCTCAAAAGTTTTCTAATCACGCTAAAGTTTCTTTTAATAATTTTAGCTTTTATTTCAAGTCGATATATTGTATAATAATATTGATTTTTTATTGCAACACCAAATAAAGTATTTTAATTTTATACTTTTGTGTTACTAATTAAACCACAATTGCTCGTATTTTAAAAAAGCCACTCAGTCGTATGATTTATTTTAATAATTTCAATAAAAAAAAAATAATGCAAATTACTGCACACATGTCCTTTAAATAAAAAATAAGCGAAAAATCCCATATGTTTTCAAATGTAAACTTGTTTTAATACAATTCCCATTTTATTGCCTTTAAATAATACAAGTCCAAGCAACACATATATTAATTTGAAAATACAAGAGATAAAAAAGAAATGTTTTTATATCATCACCATAATAAATTAAACAAACTTAACGGCTTTAATTGATGTTTTTAATCTTTATCTGTATTAAAAAAATTAACAACGACAAAAACAAAATGTATTCAACGTCATTAAACCATTCTATCAATATTTCTTCAAAATACGCAAACAATATTCACCAAAAAAAAAAACAATTCTCATTAACAACTGAGTGCCATCGATTTAAATGGTAAATAAATATTTTTACTCGTTTATGCGAAAATGACCGCTGCATTCGAATGCTGTATATGCTGAACATTTAATCTGAAAGCCAGGACTTTCAAGCTGGTATAAATAAAGTTTGTATTAGAAATATAAATTCATGGATTTTTTTAATTCTTCATTAATCCATGACAACTCCAAAAAGATGTGCCAATATTGACAATATACATTTAATGTTGTTGAAATACATAATTGCTTTTTTGAGAAACCTGAATCTAAATATATGGTACAATCTCAATTTTCAACATTACCTGGAAACATTTTAGGCGACTTATGTTATCAAATTTTTCAATATGAATGCAAAACAATTATGAAATACGAAGAGGTCAATAGAAAACTGTTGTATAGGCACAAAATTGTCTAAACTTCGGATCTTGTTTTGAATGGAATATAAATACATGACTCAAAATATTAAAAATATATAGAGAAAAATCTTCGCGATTTAACGAATTTTTCGCTATAACGAATTGACCTGATAATACATCGTTCGTTATACCGGGATTTGTCTGTATATCGATATACATATTTTTTTCACTTTCACTTTCCTAATATGTATAAATATGCATTGCTCATTCGCACTGACCTTCATTGAGGTTGTCCTGAAACTATGCAATAGTTTTATCAGATATCTTAACGTATGAAACATATTTTAAGAAAATATTGCAGAATATAACTCATACGAAACTGGCTTCAGATTTAACACTATATGCAATGTTGCCACCAGAGAATGGCATAATTATCGTTTTAAGTACTCTCTGTCAAACAACTATAAATGCGTACAATTAAAAATAAAAATTATCCGCATACGCAAAAATACTCTTCAAGTTTAAGCCGAATACGTATAAATACAAACAACCAACGATTATTTGCATACAGATTATTTATATTACGCAGCACAAACGACTATAAGTAAAATTATACTCTGTATCAGCTACAATCATACACACAAGTATAAATATACTCTCAAGTATTTATCCGTATACACATAAGTATTTACAGGAGTATGTATTTTATTTGCTGTTCAACAGATTGCATGACAGGGATGGCAAGTGCGATTTAATAATGCTTGACTGCTAAAAACATTTGTAACTACATATACATATATTTTATTACTTTACAAATTACAATATAATTATTAGTTATCTAGTAACTATAATTATACAAATTAATATTGGTAACTCTTTAGTCGTTAAATTGGTAAAATTTTCGATATATTTTATTGCTATAAAATTTATTTGAAAAAATATTTGACAGCAAAATATAAGGAAATTTTACAAATTTAACGAGTAAACATTTACCGAATGTTGCGTGAACTGCTCCATTGAATTTTTGAATTAAATATTCTAACAAAAGTACTTTAAGCATTCTTATTAAGTCACACTGAAACTGATCTATTTAGCACCAAAGCTTGAAATACATTGATCACAACATTCATAAATGTGAGCTAATATTTGTTTCTTTTAATTTCAAACACACTAATTGCGGGAAAATCTATCGCGTCATACTCATTAATCCTTTTGTCCAGCAAGTGTGCATGTTATATTTCGTTTTTGTAAATGGAATTTATTTTTTCCCATTTTTTGTGCAAAGCAGGTCAAAACAAAGTCACAAACAGCAGCATAGAAATTATAAAGTGATGGTCTTACTATTTATCAATAATTTTGTTTGCTAATTTCACAACAACAAAAGCATTTAATGCAGGTCCTACCTGCTGAAAAGGGTGATTTTGCTATTACCAGGATGTATGCATTTGTTGTTTAATTTTTATAGTAACCATTTTTTGGGAATGTTTGTTTTGAAATGAAAACCAAATCGTATAAGAAGTGCAAATGCTAACAGTGTTCCTTTATGTAGTTTGTTGGAAGTTTATCATTGGCAAGAGCAATTTTATTGTGGTTTTATTTTTGTTTATACCTATTTTTGTACAAATCAAGTCATTGAGCATTTTTTACAAGAACCAACGGGTCAAAATTTAATTGTTTTCTTGCCGTTTTGTGTATGTATGAATTTAACATTATTACTCTTAGAAGTACTTATTTTTACTTCATTTTCTTTTGTTGTAGTTTTTGTAAAAATAATCTTAGAATGAGTTACCAATAATTTTTTGGGGAATTTTAGCTTCCAACTTGAAAAAGAGCTTTAGTTAATGGAAAACAAATATATATATATAATTCTAATATTTCCGTATTGCCTAAAAATATTTTAATTGAAATACTCTTTTTAAATGGTTTTATTTATGTATAAATTTGTAATTTAAATATAAAAGTTATTTTAATTGGAAATGAAGAAATAGTCCCATACCTGATTAATGTTTTCAAACAGCCAAATCATGTGCTACATCCATTTTATACACACAAATGCATACAGGGCGGGGCGTATGTTAAATAAATACTCTCAAATATTTTTATTTTATCCGAATAAAAATATACATACTCTAAGTATAAAAATACTCTAAGTATAATTATGGCAGATACTTAATACTTCCAATACTCATGTGCGTTTCTATTTATAGTTGTTGAGTATTTAAGTTTGTCGATAAATGAAGTACAGATGCGTTTGTGTGTTGGAATCGGATATAATTATACTTGTTTGAAAGCAAATATATGTGCGTACGGATTATTTGTGCAACAATTATGACTATACGCAGTTAATAAAATTAAGAGTAAATACTTAAGAGTACTTGTTATCAGACTCTGGTTGCCACTTCATGGCTAATTACCTGAATTGGGTGTAATTTTTCCTGTCGTGAATAGAGCATGGGTAATTTCCTTTAGGTGTAGATCAGGTGAAATTTTAAGTTCTTTCGTATTCAGTAAAGATTTTTATCGTTTATTGTAGATATGCAAAAGCTTCATAATGAATGGTGTCAGCATGAACTATTAGATATCGATAAATATGAGCTACACAATGATTAACAACCCGACATTTATTGGAGAAAGGTATTCAAATAAAAAAATAAGCTGGGCGAGGCTACGTTTCCGATATTACAAAAAGTAATAAGTTTTATTTGTATTTTGCCATATTCAGATGCTTTAGTTGAGAGAATATTTAACACGCTTAACATTTGTAAAACTGATTAAGAAATAGAATGTCGTCTGAAACCTTTCTATGCTTTTATTTACTAAAAAAGACTGCATGAAAAGAACGGCAATGAAAATTTGGAAGTAGAACTCATTATTTTAAGTTTTTTTATTTGTATTTTAGAAAGAAACTCTAAAACTTATAATAACTAAACAGACAAAGAAAAATTATTTTTACTTTAATCAATTAAGAGCTGATTTGGCCATCTTGTGTTTATTTTTCCTGACACAAAGGTTAGGAACTTCAGTACGTTTCTTATCATGTTCCACTACGCTTTTAATTCATCATTACCATCTAAAAAACCTGTTGGATCTTTTATATGCTTCTTGTGAAGAGAAAAAGAATTCTGATCAGAAAAATAATTTTTTAGTAGAAGGTTGTGGTGATCTCTAAACATCTGATGTAAGTTCAACGGCTCCATGAAAAATCGCCCAAAACCAAATCGCACAAAAATAGAAATGAAAAATCGCCCAAAAAAAATGAAAAAACGCCCAAAATTTAAAAAGGAAAAATCACCAAAAAAAAAAAGACAAATCGCCCAAAAAAAATGAAATATACCCCAAAATTACAAAACACCAAAAAAAAAATTAATAATTATAGTAATATAATTTCTATTGAAAAAAAAGAAAACTTACAGAAAAGCATAAATAGTCTTCGTTTCTTACTGAATTGCAATAAAAGTATTAATAAAAGGTAATATTTTCCATCGGCCAAAAATTATAGTATGGCTCTCCAAGGGTAATTTAGATAATTATCATAGATATAAAAAAAATTTATAAACATATAATACAGTAATGATCATTTATCGAAGGCCGGAAATTTAAGACGTCAAGGCAACCGCAGCTCACAATTTTACATATCACATAGAATCTAAAGTCCTTCCGTCTGCCAAAAGCGCGTTTCAAATTAAATATTCCAAAGGCAAGTAATCTAAAAAATTGTCGTAAGCGAAGCAGAGATTTGATATACTATGGAGTTTAAAATCCTTCCGCCCGGCCGAAAGTCGTCGAAAGCACGTACCAAATTAAGCATTCCGAAGGCTCCTAATATTGAAAATTGTTGTAAGCGAAGCCGAGATTTGACATACCATAGAGTTTAAAGTCCTTCCGTCCGGCCGAAGGCCTGCTACACGGAAAGTCGTCGAAAGCGTATCTCAAGTTAAACATTCCAAGATTCACTAATATAGAAAATTATCGTAAACGAAGGCGAGGTTCGACATATCATAGAGTTTAAAATCTTTCGTGCAGGTGGAATAAAAAATTAGCTTCGCTTACGACAATTTTTAATATTAGTAGCCTTCGGAATGCTTGATTTGGGACGTGATTGCGACGAGTTTGCATGTTGCCGGCCTTCAGCAGGGTGGAAGGATTTTAAACTCTATGGTATGTTAAATCTCGGCTTCGCTTACGACAATTTTTAATATTAGCAAACTTTCCGTGTAATTGTCGTAAGCAAAAATCAGACTTGATATACCATAGAGTTTAAAAGTCTTCCACCCGGCCGAAGACCGTCTACACGAAAAGTCGTCGAAGCACGTACCAAATTAAGTATTTCGTAGGCTACTAATATTGAAAATTGTCGTAAACGAAGCCGAGATTTGACATACTATTGAGTTGAAAATCCTTCCACCCGGCCAAAGGCCGGCTACACGAAAAGTCGTCGAAAGCACGTACCAAATTAAGCATTCCGAAGGCAACTTATATTGAATATTGTCGTAAGCGAAGCGAAAGACTTCCACCTGCACGAAGGATTTTAAACTCTATGGTATGTTAAATATCCGCTTCGTTTTTGAAAATTTTTTTATATTAGTGAACCTTGGAATATTTAACTTGAGAAACGCTTTCGATGATTTTCCGTATATACGTCCTTCGGCCGGGCGGAAGGATTTTCAACTATATGGTATGTTAAATCTCGGCTTCGCTTACGACAATTTTCAATATTAATAGCCTTCGGAATGCTTAATTTGGTATGTGCTTTCAACGACTTTCCGTGTAGCCGGCCTTTGGCCGGGTGGAAGGATTTTAAACTTTTACTGCTATAGAGGCCAAATAATGATGGAGATGGAACACATTGGAGAAAGTTTCAATTATATAATATAATATAATATTTTAAATTCTATATTCGATTTAGATGATTACCAGAATTTTTGGGTGTAAAATTTTGGGCGATTTTTCATATGAAAAATAACTTAAAATTTGTATGGAAAAATTTTTTTTGGCGATTTTTCATTTTTTGTTTTGCGAGTTTTTCAATTTTCCATACTTTTGAACTTGTCAAAGTTTTACGGCTGTATGCTAAAAAATATTTTACTTTAGCTTTAAAGTTCATAGTAGTTACCAAGCACTTTAAGGCTAACATAACTTTGTTAAGAAATTATATGCAAAAGACAACTTTAATTATTTTGTGATTTAATAATAAATATTGGTAATGGTGTACAAAAACGAATACAAATTTCATTCGAGTAGTCAAATAACTTTTTATTTTATTAAATAACTTTTTTCACTTTGAAGTAAAACAACTTAATTCAAAAAATATGAGCTTCTGACATTGTAGTAAAACATATAAATATTTCTATGAAGTAAAAGTAAAAATATATGATGAACATAGAAGAATTAACACAATTTCTTTTATTCGAATGAATGAGTATTTGAATATCCAGCTTTTTTGGATTTGTTTTGATTTTATATACATCACTAAGACATGTTTTTATATTTTTATTATTTTTTTATATTTTTTATGAATTTGTCTATGTATTTCGAATCAACTAGATAATTTGGTGTTGTTTTCCATTACATGAAACAAATAATAAATTTAAGCTAAGAGCTAAGACTCCAAGCATCATTTTCAGATGTAACAGGAATCAATATGTGCTATATTAACAAAAATATTTGTAGTAAAAAATACACATTTTGGAAATATCAACTTAAAGTAGTCTTAACAAACGTGAGTGCCTACTTTAAAATTTTGATATAATAATTTTTTTAGAATACAACTTTACTCAAAATTGCTTGGCAAAGCTACTTTAAGTATTTTTGCATACATCCGTTAGTCTCTAAATTAAAAAAAACTCAATTTTCAATATTCTGGCAATGTCAGTAGCTTCAGGATTACCCACATCAACCAAATTACACTTAAAAGAAAGAGTGAAGTAGTGCACAAGAATCACTCATGACGTCTGAGAGAACACAGCCGAATTTTCCAGTTATCATAATCGGCGCAACCAGTCACTTCATACCCACTTTCACTACGAATGAGGAGAAGTTCGTCTATTATCACCGACCAGAGGAGTTGGAATAGAGGATACCCTTTCACAACCATAAAACATTTAAGTTCATAAATTAGTGTTACAATTGTTATTTTTCATTACGTAAAAACGTAATTTAAATATTTCAGGACTCCCCGGGACTTTTTTGACGAATCTTGGATTCGAGATTTATAATTCCGGAAAATCCCAAGATATTCGGGATCGGGACCTGGCAAGTGGTGATAAGCAAAATACACGTGACCACTGACGATGGAAGTGTAGCGGCTTCCGAAAGTGGCGCTATTCTGTTCTGCTGTATACATTGAAAAATTGAGTTGATGTTAATTTTTCCCTTGTTCCTTGGAATATTAATCATGCCCAATTCTTTCTGATTATAATGTTACGAACCTTAGACTAATAATCAATTTGGATACACAAAATTATATTTAAATGAAAGATAATTTTGTGTAGAATAATAATCTTGAAAGTCTTATTTAATTTTGATGTCCAGTTTGTAAAACTTGGGTGAAGAAGCAAAAAAGAGATAGCATGACTAAAAAAAATAAAAACCACGATATTATAAGAACTAAAGTTGACCAAAAAAATTTGAGGTAGTTTTAAAAATGGTATATCTCATATATGTTTTATCAATTATAGTTTCCGGAAATTGATGCGTAGAATAGAAAAATGTTTGCAATTTATGAAAAAAAAATCAAAGTAACTTTATCTTTAAAGCTTTATGCTTTATGATTATTTCTGAATTCAGAAAATACAAATACATATGGCTCAGTTATTTTGATCATCGAAGCATTATCATTGTTGCAGAGTGTTATTGTTAAATAACAAACATTTTAAGCTTTTATCTTAGTAAAAAATTCTAGTTGAAGAAATCCAATTTAAAATTAAATTTTAAATAATTTAATGCCCGTAATATAAATCATTTCTTAGCACAAATATTTTTCTTAAATTTAGCTTTACTATTTCCTATTGCTTTGCTTATTGTACAATTTGTTTTTAATTCCAGAATAGTGAAACGTAAATTGTGACCCTCCTTTTTGGTCTTATAATGCACTTTGTCATTGTTGCAAATAAAGAAACCTCCAAGTCATTTGAAATTTTCACGTTTCGCTACAACAAACAAATTATCAGTGTTGCAATAAGTAACATTAAAGACCATACGTGATGAAACCACCGTGAAATAACCATAGTAACAAGAGGATATTGATGATGACGATGCAATACAAGCAAATGTTGCAACCAAATATAGCAGCAACAGAGACAAATGGTTATAATAGCAACAACAACTGTACAACAACTCGTATCAGCTACTTTTGGCTTAGCCGTAGATGTTGAGAAGAAAGTGAGAAAAAATTTTAAAATTGTTATTGTTGCTGTTTATGCGAACTAAATGGTGGCATTTTTGCCAAATCACCATGGTGATTGCAACACATGAAAACAGGTACACTATATATGGCAATGGAGAACAGTTACAAAGAAAAGTGTAAAAACTAACTAGGGGCATATCCATCGAGTAAGAGCGTAGTTTTATATGCGCTTACGTCCCGCACATGAGCATGATCACGTTGCTGATGTTGTTAAAATGTAGTTAACTATAACTTTATTTGAAAATATGTTGTAGTATGAGTGATATCAAAATAATATATTGTACATTATCTAACACAAAATTCGATCACATCTGCTACACAGTCATGAGCTGCTTTTTATATCAATGATATTGCTAATATTAAATTTGTACAGTTTTTATGAAAATTTTTTCGTATTTATACGCTTATGAATTTCTTGTGATGATATTCTTTTCTTTTAAAATTATAGGCCATCCGCTTTAAGAAATTTTATTTGTCATAAATCAATTGCAGGCTACAAAAGTTATGTGCCACACCATACAGTACTTTTAAATAGAATTTATTTTTAAAAAATCGCAGGAACATGTCGCTAACTAGTCTCCGGAATAATGCATAACGACGTTTAATACATCACATTTTTGAACTCGATGAATGCGTAGATCGCATATCTGCATTAACCATCTGCGTAAAAGAAAAAACCGGACAAAATGGAGTGAAACTAAAATACTCACACATATGGATATATCGTTATGCTTTCCCAACAAACAATAGCTCAAACGTTTAATTCTAAATGTTATCATTACCATCATCATTACTTACTTTTTAGCCTACTTCAAAAAAATGAGAAAGGTTATCAATTCGTCGTGTATATATTTTTTCCATGGATGTTCCCTCAAGACTCCACCATTTATAAAATGATTTCAGATTTTGTTCTTTATTTAATAGGATGTACTTCCAGATTGGTGCCGCCCATACGAAGTAAATACAAACGCTTTTTCATCTATGAAACTTTTCACACACATTAAGCTTCTCTTTGAATACTACATCATAATTAAAAAAGTGGCCATTGTCACGCCCACGTAAAGTAAATATCCCTTTTCAACAACTTCTACTAAACCGATTCTAGTGAAAATTTTCATACACACTTTGTTATTGTTACAACACAACATAATGGTTAAAAAAGTGGGCAGTGCCATATGATAAAAATTATGGGCAATGACACGCTTATTTTGTAGTAGGTTTTTTTTTAATTATTAAACTCCATTTCTGTAGGTCCTTAGTCTCCTTATAGGAGGTGGGAGGTAAACTACAACAAATTGAATTTTTTTTCAAAATACGATTTTTATACTGTTGGAACCAGCATTTTTCCTTTACTGATGGGTGAAATCCATTAAGTCCTATGTTTCAAGGGGCAGTAGTAGGGCTCAAAACCATATGGGAGGTAAAGAAGGCCAAGTGCTGTTTAATAAGTAATGGTCCTTTTTATAAGTAACTTAATTTTATTAATGATATTTTAGATATAAAAAAACAATATTAGATTTATATATTTGCGGTAATCCTACAGAGATAGAACCATATGCGATGTTAAACATGTTTTTGCGGTCTCCTGTGTAATTTTCAAAATGTGACTTGGTGCAGTTTACCTCTCACATAAAGATTTATTTCATTATATCGAGCCGTAGCCGATGGGGAATCGTAACCAGCAAAAATAAATCTTCACTGAAGGACCTTTTTGATGTATATTTTTTAATAAATTCGCTTCAAATGGAAGTACACAATATGCACTTTTGCAAAATAAATGGTACTACAGCTTGAGCTGCCAAACTGCTGATTGGATTTATCTAAACATTCGAACATCTTTCGAAGAGGAGTCAGGCTGTACAACGCGTGTCTTAGTAGTCTTGAAGTTTAAGCGCAAGATGAGTTACGGACAAAGTTTTATAACTGGGATTAAAAAAAACTTCTGAGCCTTGCAAGTTTTTTAAATGGTATCCGATATTAAAAATGTAAGCCCCATTGCGTAAAAAATACAAATAATATTGTCTTTACATTTGTTTCCGTATCTCTCACAGATTTAAAAGAAAAAAGTTTTTTTTTTTATCTTTTATTAGTATTTCCCCTATAACTTTTTAGTTTACATTTGCATTTTAAATAAGAAACCAGCATTTGATTTTTAAAAAAATTCTAAGTAAACACGGGAAAAACAATTGTTTAATATCGGCATTCTTAAAGTCGGAAAAAATCTGAAACTCAAAATTTTGAAATTGACCTGAAAAAATCATGTTTTTTAAGTATCTTCATTATTTTCAATTTTGTAAAAAAATTTGTTTAATAATAAAATTTAATCAGCAGATATAGGATGGCAACGCTAAAGATGCCCTCAGCTAAAATCTAGGCTAAAGGAATGTACTAAACAGCTCAAAACTCTACTAGAATATAAAAAAATCGCTTCTCTTCAAAAATTTCTGAATGGGCTCGACGCAACACCTCAAACAGACTATTCGCTATGGAGAGCAGCCCGAGGCCTCAAAAAACCAGTGATATATAAGCCTCCATTGCGAGCGTCGAATGAAGAGTGGGCAAGAACTGACGCTGAAAAAGGTACTCTGTATGTAAACCACTTGCAGAAAGTATTTACTCCAAATACGTCTGATACTATAGTTGAGCTGCCACCAGTCCTCGCTTTACCAGATGTTACTTTGAGGTTCAATATTCAATAAACTTGAAAAAAAGCTCCAAGAGCTGATAAAATAAGCAATAAAATGCTCTTAGAGCTACCGTATACTGCAAAACGGATAATTCTATTTATCCAGCAAGTTTTACTGATTACCATGATACCTAAGCTAGGCATAGAACACACAAAGCTGGAATCCTTTAGGCCTATAAGACTATTGTCCAACATGTCAAAACTATTTCAGAAGCTACTTATGAGTAACCTAACACCCATACTGAATGGTACTGGATGCATTCCAGACCAACATTGCGGTTTTAGGAGACAACATAGCACGATTGAACAAACACATAGACTCATGAATGTGGTTAGAAAAACCTTCGAAGAAAAGAAATATTATTCTGCGCTCTTCATCGATGTTTCTCAGACATTTGATAAAGTATGGCACGAAGGTTTATTACATAACCTAAAGCAAAACCCACCCGCAAACACCCTTAAACTTTTTGAAAGCTACTTAACTGAGCGAACATTTGTTGTTAAGGAAGGTAATTTTCTAAGCCCTCCGCAACCGATTGCAACCGGAGCTCCTCAAGGCAGCATCCTAAACCCTGTATTATATCTGATATATGCCTCTGACTTGCCGGTAAGCAGTAATATCAACATTCTCTGATGATGCAGCGTTTCTAAGTGTTCACAAAAGCCATCAAGAAGCTTCCAGCAAACTGCAAGAGTATATATGCCACAGTTGGAATAATGGCTAAAACAATGGCGAATTAAAATTAACGAGCAAAAATGTCTACACATTACCTTTACATTGTGCAGAGAAGCCTGCCCACCTATACAAATAAATAATGATACTATACCTCAACACACTGAAGTAAAATATCTCGGTGTTCATCTTGATCGTCGTCTAACATGGAAGTCCCACATAAATGCAAAGGTAACCCAAATGAAATTAAAAGCAGTTCAAATGAATTGGCGTATTGGCAGGAACTCTACTCTAAGCCTAGATTGTAAACATCTTCTATACAACTCGATTATAAAACCAATATCGTCCTGCGGTATCCAGTTATTTCGCACTGCTTCGGCATCAAATTTAGAAAAAATTCAAAGGCGACAAAATAGAATACTCCATACGATTACAGCAGCCTCATGGTATGTTAGAAACAAGCGAATAAGAAATCCCAATCGAGTCGATTAAATGCACTTACAAAATTTCTGTGAAATCTGTGAAGCAATTTCGGAGACTAACGTGAACGAACACAGCAACACGAAACTTTTATGTATGTATACCGATTTAATTATTTCAAGCTCGGTTTCCGAAAAATCCAAGATTGGGTTAAATAGCATAAAATTATGTGTCATGATATCTCAAAAACTACAAATTTGGAGTGGTTATGTTAAAATCATTTACAAATGATGTATTTTTATTGTATATAAACATTTTTTTTTGATTTCATACACTAAATTATAATACCGTTGGCATACCGGTAGTATAGTTTCGGTAGCGGTATATACCGATACCGATATAACTCAAATACTGCTACCGATACCGAAATAAAAATTATTTTTACCAATACCACTACCGATTCCGTTATTTGTTACGGTTGCCAACTTGTAACAGACACTTCTTTCTTTTAACAATCTTTCAATTTAAATGCCTCTTCTACGAACATGGAACACTAAAGGAAAAATTTCCACATAGAAATGTTAAGGGAATAGTTATTAGCAACTAAAAATAATTTTAGATATGCAAAATACGTATAATGCACCTTAAGCAAAATATCCATATTAATTGCGGCGATGCATCATAATTACGTCTTTTCAACTTTCAGCACGTATAACTCGAAGTGAGATCGCAGCTCGACTGATTTGAAATTAAAAGCGTTTAAAGGGATTCAATATATCCAGCTACTGAGAAGAGCTTTGTCGCACGTGTAGTTATAAAACCACAAGCAATTTAAAGAGTGTCGGGTAATATTGACCCATCCCCCATGATGTCGGGTAAAGATCAAACCCAGGTGTTTTCTTGGTTATTGTGAGCCAAAAATACGTGCTTATGCACCTTCAACATTATATCTATCACAAAATGTTACTATGCACCTCAGTAACATCATCACACATTTGACATATTTGTTCAGGCAAACGCACTCTCACACACGCTTAGTTAGCCACATTCACATACATACATACACATGCATTGATTTACCTGTGATGGATGTCGGATGGATGATACACCAGTATTTCTCTCGTTTATTTCATTTGTTGTTTTTCTTTTTTTATTTTAAGTACTTTCAAAAGACCAAAAAGATATCTTTGTGGCATGGGATAGACAGAAATCGATTGATATTTATGTATGTTTAAGACAAAAGCCATATGAATATATTCACATATGTATAAAGATAAATATTTATTTTAAAAGTTCATTCAATATTTCAATTTGAAATTACTTTTTTAATTTAAAATTTTATGATAAATTAAAATTTGTGTTTAGAAAGGAGTTTTAGAGCATCTAATCATCAGACTAACTAGCACAACAAATCACTACTGATTTCGAAGCCGCGACACCATCCTTTAAACACTCCTTGCTCAATTTTACAACTTCTCAAGGTAGGTGAGGAGCAATATCATTTTAGAATTGCTTTAAATGTTCTTATATTCGTTTACAAGTTAAATAAAATTTATTTAGTACAAAATTCCCCATGTCTGATGATTATTTATATGTTAAAAAAACTAAATTTCACTTTTTGTAAAGGAAATCAATGAAATAGTAAATATTTTGTCTAGGGACGGACCTTGAAACAAGTTTGTAAATATAGACAAACATATTTCAAGAATTTTAATAAAAAAACGTGTGTTAGTCAACCGATTGTTTAAATCTATAAAACAGTTTGTCTAAAAATATTTACAGGTTCTAAACAAAACAATTTTCTAAATCAAACAAAAAGATTCACTGGACTTTCAAGCAATATTTTTCAAACAATATTTTTTTAAAATATAATAAATAAAAATACGAACAAATAGTAAACAAAATAGTTTACTTAATCAAACAAAAATATTTTTGTCTGGGTCATCAATATCATCCATTAAGCATATATGAAATTTCACTTTGTTAAATGTGTTCAATTCCGAATGTTATTCTAAAGACTCTAAAAAAATTAATGAGAATTAACGTAACGACATCAACGTACTGATTTCCTCAAAAATCTACAGTAAACAAACTTGGCACAATTGCATTGCTTTTGCTATCATTGTTCTTGTTGTTATTTGTTTGTACGTCGTTATCAAGATTGTTTTTTACGATACAGCTTTTCTTGTTGCTTTTGGTGTTTGCGTTCTGAATAATAGTCAAACAAACAATTCATTGATTATGTAAAAAAACATTTACTGAAAGTGAAATTTATTTTTGGACAAACTTTTGTTTGAAAAATTTTTTGTGATAATTTTTTCTGTGTATTTTTATTTATAATCCATTATATTCCATTTTTTTACAGCAGTCCTCGGCTGCTAAGATAACACTGTTTTCACTAGAGCTACCATGCATATCGTTAGCGAACCTTTACCCAATAAATTGATAGAAAAGCTAAAGATATTGTAGCAAACTTTTATTTAAATAAATAAAAAGATTAAACAATATGAAAGCTTAAACATAAGCTCAGTAATCAATGATGTTTTTTACATTGATTAATGAGGTGTATAAGCTATTAGTTTTGCACGAAAAATGTGTAGCACCTCTAATTTCTGAATAACTATGAAACAGTTGAAAACATTACAAAATATTTCTAGGGCGACCAAAACAAAATTTTATTCGAAATTGTTTTGCTGTTTTTTTTATCCAAATACACGCAAAGAAAATATATGGTTGTGGCATGGTTGCGTCAGCAATGAAATGTTTCCCGACACAGTTTTTGAATGTGGCAAATAACTTATTATTGTATTAAATGACTGTGAACCTTAATTAGCTTAACGCAAAAAAACTAACTTTTATATTTAATCATGAAATAATTAGATTTCATGAAAATTGACACATGGTTGGCTCGAACAATATACATATTGTTGGAAAAATTCTAACTACAATAATAGTTTATTTAAAAGTTCAAGAACAGAATGGTTCTATAATAATAAAATATCGTTCTTATCTATACAATTTTGATTGCAATAAATCTATGGCTATAAAACGTACATGGCTCTCTGCTTCCAAAAAAGTTTTTGTTCTATCCCTTTGTTGAATGCTTTTTGTTGGTTTTGTGTTTTACTTGACAGCGTTTGGTTTATTTTTCTGAGCGGTTGGTGTGAAAAAATAAGAAAATAAAAATTAAAATAAAATAATTTAATATATTTCGGCAATTAATGTTCGGTCATATTCTGAAGACCATTTAGTTTTGAAATAGCAAAATTTCAAAAGCGAAGAAAAGTGTTCTTTAATCGGACAATTTAGTGCATTCGTAGCTTTGTTCTCATAAAAATATGTGAAATATCTGAAACACAAAAGCCAACTGAAAACCTCCAATAAGTGAGCTTTTTAGTTGGATTATATCCTGAAAGATGCCGATTTCACAATGAAATGTTTTTCAGAACATGCCCGATTGTAAATATAACATGTGTCAACAAGTAAGTATGTATCTATGTGAAAATAGATAATAATTTTTATTTCAGATTCAACACAATGACCAGTTGAAAAATTTTGTTTTTGATTTAATTGAAATAATAAAATTGTTTAGCTCCTGTAAATTTTTTAATCAAGTTATGGTTAAGAAAACAATAAATATATGATTATATAGAATATTATATATGGTTATTTAGAACCATTTATTTGGTTAATTTTAACCGTATATACAGTTATTTCAGACAATATTTTGTAATTTTGAACAATATATATGGTTGTTTTGAACCATATATATGGTTGCTTGAACCATGCATATTGGTGTTGTAACCATATATATGGTTATTTCAAACCCTTTATAGTAATTTTGAACCGTATATATCGTTGTTTTGAAACATACATATGGTTGCTTGAACCATGTATGTGGTTGTTTTGAACTATATATATGGTTGTTTTCAACCAGATATTCAATCATAGTATGTTACTCTTCGATTATGGTTGTCTCAGCCATGTTTTTTCTTTGCGTGTATGATCTTAAATTACGATGAAATGTATTAGCGTGAACATAGAAATAAGATAAATAAGTACCACTTACTACTTTATAGCCCATTAAAAGAGTTCTACCGATTACAGAAATGTCTAAAGTTTTTGATGGAGTGCTGTACTGAATAACTAAGTTCCCATTCACAACATGACAGTAATATGAACAGTTGAAGTCATGACAGTGGCAATTGCTCTCACAATTTCTCATCCTACGTTTATACCTGATATATCATGATAAATGTCAAAAAACATATAGAAAAAACAGCTAACAAAAAACAGGTTATTTTTCAATATAAAGTTTGACATTTGTCATGATAAAACTTTATCAAGTATATTAATAGCGTTATAGATATGAGCTGCCATGGCAATATTAACGTTTACATGACAACAAATATATTTTTAAATAACGTTTACATGACAACCAATATATTTTTATTTGAAATATATATACATATACAGAAGTATTTGTTTTAATTTAATATAATTTATATTGTTCTCGGAATGTGTGGAATATGAAGCATCAGAAACAGAATATTACAAAGCCAAAAATAAAAATTGATCCACATAAGTATTACGATCAGATAAAAGCTATTGAACAGGCTCGTAGAGATTCAGCCGTGTTATATGAAACCAATACTGTTCCTGAGGAAGTTGGTGTAGAGAAATCGGCTCAGGGACCAGAAGTAGACTTTAAAGATATGAATTTTGAAATTTTGGAACTTAAGGATTCAGTTCAAGTTGGACGCATTGATTTGTCATTTCCCGAAAGTACAGATGAATTTAAGGATTCACTTCAATGTTACCCTCCTTCATACTATACTCTATCATACAAAGAACGTTTGTTGTTACTCTTTGCTGAAAATTTTCGATGTCAGTTTGTAGCGAATAACTTCAAAAGACGTCCGCTGGTTTTAGCTTTGCCTAATGAATGTAATGTGCAGAAATTTGTATGTACAACAATACGTCCTACAGCATTTCTCCATACACCTCTAATACGAAATGCTGTAGAGTGTGCCAGTTTCGTTGCAGATTTTGTCAATTACGAACCTCTAGAGAATATGATGAATTTTCCTAACAAGCTAATATCACCTTCTAGTTTATTAAAACGACGTCGCGGCAATAGTTTTGAAATGGCAACACTTCTATGTAGCATGCTAATTGGTGCTGGGTATCCAGCTGTTGTTGTATCTGGTGTTGCTCTTGCTGCTACTGTGGAAAATAACCAGCGCAGTGTTCCATATCCTGGCGAAATTTTTGACATGAGTATTGAGGAAGATAAACAAGAAAGAGTTAAAACTGAACAAAGGTACAAGTTGAGACCAATGCCAGATTTAAGTAGTCACTTGAAAGAAAATATACAGGAACTTATGAAAGAAAAAGCAGACGAGGAACAAAAAATACAAGAAGAGATGAGAAAGGCAGAGCTAGAGGAACTTGAATTAAGGCCTGCTGATAAATATCATTATCGTAGATCCCATGCATGGGTAGCGATAATTGAAAATGCACCTTGGAGTATTAAGCCAAAGAAAACGTATATTAACGATAATGGGGACATAATAGAACAACCGCCATCAGCTTGTTTTATTGAGCCATCCACAGGACTTTTCTATGAATCCCATGGCAGCAACTATATTTTAGTAGATAGTGTATGGAATAATTTTCAATATTATATAAATAAGCAGGAATATTTACGTGTTGCGGACATACGTTGGGATTTTAGAAACACTCTGGATTGGGAGCACATGTTGCCAGGAGAACCAATAGAAATGAGAGTTCGTACAATGAATTCTGATGAGAATATTACTTCTACAGAAAATTTGATAGCCGAAGAAAAACACTTAGATACATTACGATCTTGGGTTAGTCGATTACATATTGGCGAAAAGGAGTTTGAAGAACGTTTTCTCCAACTGCAAAAAACTATCTTATACAAAGGTGCCAAGCATGAAAGATTTTCTCCGTATACACAAAAGGATGGTAGAGTTATGCAGCTAACGTTATATGCTGATGATGACGATGATTACAAGGAGCCAACTATGCGTTGGGTTTTTTATGAAAATCGTTCAGATTTGCTTTTGCAAATAAAATTTAACTACCAGACATCCACGATTGAAGAAACTTTTGGAAAAGGGCGAAACGACAGTTTAAAATTTCTACGCTCCTATATAAATCAACATACTCCAAAAGAGCTCTATTTCTATTCAGAATCGCGTCTAGATTCGCTTAAATATCTAAAGTTTGACAGTGATCGTATTGAGATTCACTGTAGCGAAAGAAGAGACTTGTGCTACTACCAAGAGTTTGAATTTAAGCCTGCTGGTCAGGTTTTAACGAAAATCGTTGAAAAGTTTAATCGCAATTTGCTTGTGAGTGCTGATAGTGATATTTCCGTTCACACATTTTTACTAGCACAACGAAAAATATTGTTAAAATATCATTATGCCAAAGGGGCTCTGACAGCTTCAACTCGAGAATTTGTAAAGCCCCCAAAACCAAATTATGGTCAGGAGGTATTGTTTGATCCCGAATTAATAAAATCTTATAAGGCAAACGTTTCTGCTCCTGATCCCACACGTCTCGAATTGTATCGCATCTTACTTACACAATTGCAGCATGAAGAAAAACTTAAAAAGCAATTTGAGAAAATTCTGGAGGAAATTAACGAAATTTTAGATCAGCGAAAAACTGAATTAGAGAATCCATGTCTGAAATTCCGTATTTTCGATTGCCTTCGAAATAAAGCCGCACGAACAAAACGTCTGCAGCAGTATGCTGACGAAGAAATCTATCAGCGCGAGCTAAAAGCCAAACCAGCAGATTTTCTTGCTCCATATTTGGTGCCATACAAAAATCGTAAGCTAACTTATGAGGAATCATGGGCTGCCTACAAAGCCTGTCTGTTCGATTTAAAATCACGTTTTGTAGGTCTTCTTAACGACTTACAACGTCAGTATGAAGATCTTACAACCGAATCTAAGTCTTTGCAAAGATTTTTAAGTAAATTTGAAAACCAATTCAACTATTATGACTACGAACAACTGGTTACTGAAGCAAAGGACATTGGCTTGAACAAACGTATGGTTCAACAACGTTTGACTCTGACGCATGAAGGATCGCAAAAGAAATATGAGACCGTAAAAGAGTCCTTGATGCATGACCCTCGCCTAAATTTAAATAGAAATTAATCTTTACAAATTTAGTCACATATATTTTAACATTTCTTATTATAATATGTATAGTATGTACTCTCAAACATTTTTAAACACTTGATAATCTTACTACTTGGATGTTATTCATATCAATAGTTTTCTTTAATAAAATTTTCTTAAATTTTTAGATAAAAAATATAAGCAAATACAAGTGATCAAACTTGGTGTGAACTAATTTATAGTCAGTTTGCGTAGTCTAGCAAAACATTGATGGGATAAGAGTGGGGCAGTGTTACCTCCCATACAAAGTAATAACTATTTATTAAATATCTGGAGACCTATATATTATTCAAAGTCATCCAAATCGGTGTATGAGGGTGCCTCCCATACAGGGCACAGTGGGGATTTTTGCAAAATAAATGGTAATAAATCTGGAACTTCTAAACTGCTGATGGGATTTATCTGAAACTGCACAGATCTTTAGAGCAAAAATCGGGCTTTACACCGCGTGCCTTGGTGGCCTTTTTGTTTAAGCACGAGAGGAGTTACAGTGAGCCAAATTTGACTACTTTTTTAAATGTTAGCCGATTTCTAAAATTTAAAGCGATAAAAAATACAAAGAAACAACAATGTCCTTACATGCGTCCTCTCATAGCTTAGAATATTTTTGACGAAAAAAATTTTTTTTGTCTTAATTTTTTTCAGTATTTCGCTTATAACTGATTACTTTAGAGCTGGATTTTCAATTAAAAGCAAGCATTCAATTCTTGACAAAATTCTAAGTAAAACTAAAGAAAATTTTTTTAATATCTACATTCTTGAAGTCGAAAAAAGACTAAAAATTCAAAATTTTGAAATTGGCCGGAAAAAAGCAGGTATTTTTTAAAAAAAAATTATCTTCATTTGCCCAATTCACAAGCTAGCTGTATCTCTGTATCATGTGTATTTCTGTATTACTTTACAGTAGTGTATTTTTATTCTTGATATTTTTTATATAAAAATGAAATACACAAATAAACATTTACTTCATATGTTTCGAAAAATTCGTGCACAAATAGTCCCTTGTTCTTCTTTTGTCCACTAATACAAAATACAGGCCGATACAGTATATATGACCGTTCACAAGGTGCATTTCAAATGTGTATTTAAATAACCGATAAACAATACTGAGATAGCTTTTGAATTGGGCAATTATTTTTAATTTTGTGGTCGTTGGCATAAAGTAACTGCTACAACTGAACACTTGACTTTTGTCTATTCATTCTGCAAAAAAAATGGAGCTTATCAATTCGTGTGTATGTTTTTTTTTAATTTTTATGTTTGTACACGCATAACTCT